>CM064911.1:14717863-15100994 GCA_032727855.1 Quercus ilex subsp. ballota | reverse complement strand
AAATTTAAATTTAAATTATTAAATTAATTATGACGTCATCACGGTTCGATCCCGGTTCAACCTCGGTTCGACCTTAAAAACCTTGAATCTCTCCCTTTTACGATTCAATGAACGGTCTGGGTCTGAAAACCATGCTAAAGACTAAAGAGAGATTGATGACTTATTAAATGTTGTATTAACTGAGTGCCTAACTACTTCGACAATCCTAATTAAGTCCAGCTATGGCACACATTTATTCACAATTAATGGGGCCAACCCCGTGGTACGCATGTGCAACTGAATTCGTGTCTCTTATAAATGCGACAAGCATCTCTCTTGTTTCTATCTTTCTATTTAATAAGATGTAAATGAATCATATTATTAACCGAAAAAAATTAACTGATAACCTAAAAGTATTGATTTAATAAATAATTTCAGAATTTTTTTATGAAAAAAAAAAATGTAATTGATTTTTTTTTGACAGTTTTTAATATTTAGATCATGTTAATAGGTGCCCTTAGGACAATTATAAACCAAATTAAAAAAAATTTAACACTACTTTCATGGGAAATATAAAAAGTTGTCAGGAAAATTAATTGTTTTATCAATTTCCAATAAAACGTTTTTAAAAATAGTTCATAAACTAATGCCCTTAGGGCATTTATTAACATTTCTCTTAATATTTTTTCATAAAACTGGTATTAAAACTTTCCTAACATTAACAAATACTTGAAGACACCAATTAACCGGACCCTATTATTAATGAACATATTAAGTGCAAGTCTTCATTTCATATAGCATAAGAATAATGCTAGTCTTACAAAGTATTATTTGTAATATACTTTCCATAAATTTTGATTTTTCACTGTTGATTTTGAGGATGTTTGGTTCGCCGCGATGTTACATTACACCGTAATATTATATTATTATAATCTTATATTAATGTAATTTCAATACAAGAATACAATATATATATATATTGTTTAAGAAGGTGATGAGATTAAATTGATATGATATATTTTGTAATTTTAGATTATGGTAATATTAGAAAAAATAAAATAAACCAAAAATTTTAATATTACACCATTATAATGTGCATTAAATCAAAAGCACATCACAGCAAACTAAACTCCCCATTTATGTTTGAGTTACGAGCGTATCTTCTTTTCCATTCAAGCTCTTGTTATTTATTATTTTTTTTTTTTTACTTCACTCTCGTCCGAGCTCATTAGATCCCGCTGGAGGCCCCTTTGGCTTCCGTTTTGTACTTTTCAGAACTTTTGTGGAAGAGAGGCACTGTGATGCCCCTTGCTATGACAGTTTTGTCTCCGAATTTTTTGTTCTACATATATAGGGCCTTTGTTCGAATATATGTTAAGACTTGATGCACAGTATGTCTACTTTTGCTTAGTAGTATTATTCCTCTTACGGATACTCAAGATTATCAATCTGAGCCCGACTAGTCTTAAAAAAAAATAGATATGTTGCAGTGGTTAATTATAATTGAAACTGTTTGAGTAAATATACAAAAAATAAATAGGATTATTAGGGACACAAATCTTATTTGATTTGGAATTTTAATTGATTAATACATTGGAGTGAGTGATTAAATACGTTCTAGAAATTTTATATGTAACAGCTAGAATTAATATATAAATATCATAGTCGTTTACTATCCCACAACAAACATGGACGTGAGCTAGTACAAACTTTTAACATTCGCACAAAATTTTGATGCTAACCTTTGCGAGGATCATAAATTTTAACAACTCCATGATGAGGGATCTCATCTACCAAGGAAAGACTTGTAGTCGCATTAAATTTTGTGTTAACAAGTACCTAACTTTGATAATCACAACGACTACTATTTATGATATTCCGTCCTCCTCCCTCTACTTTTTTTTTGGTTTTATTTAAAGTATTTATTTAGAGAATAAAGTTTTAATTTACGGTGTCCATTCTTGATAATTATTTTTAACATTAGGTTAAAACACTAATTGATTTTTGGTATAAACGAGAATTGAATTCTGAATATCTTATTTGACAAGAAGAAATTTTAGGAATATCCCATTCTATTTACATTAATTTCAGATGTTCCATACCAATACTGTAGATAATTCTCCCTGTAATCTACATTCATTCACATTGAAACCGATGATATGAGCATGTACTGTGTGTACCAACAGCCAAGTATACATTTTTCAGTGTTGGCTTAAGGTCTAGGCTTGGGGCTCGCATCACCAAAGAAAAATAAAACGAAGGTGATGTGCATATTTTTCTCACCCCAAAAAGGCCTCCAAAATATTAGACTAGTAGAAACTCAATCCAATTGAACCCTAAAGAGTTTGGGAAAAAAATATTCTAAATGTGTCAAATCATCAATAATTGTTAATTTTCACTAAAAGCTTTACTTTTTGTAAATCAATATCCTACATAATCAAAATTAGTCAAGTAATTTTCCACAAGGCCACACATCAAATAATCTTTATCTCTTTCTTAACACTAACATCAAAATTCAAAATTAGATGATAATTTTACTAAACTATGTCGCCTTAACACCAACATCAAAATTCAAAATTATTCTTTTTGTTAATTTTATGCTTGAACCACGATATTTGATTCTCCATATGAAATTAACCTTAGTGTGATTAGTATTTTTTTTTTTTTAATTAAAAACTCGTTTGGTTAGTATTAATTCATCAAGGTATGTGTTTAATTTATCAAATTAGCTCTGATTATGTTAGTGTTAAATAAATTTATTTGATTGAGATTCAAATATTAAATGTCCCACCTTAATTTATCACTTTAATTAGATCTCAAACTATATTGAGTCGGCTCTGCCTCTCTCATGAGTGTCTTATGCATTTCTCTTATACCATAAGCTTGGATGCTGCTTTTATGCAAATAAAATATATAGGCCTGTTTGTTTTAGCTTAAAATTCCAATTCATTTCTTTACTATCTATTGTATGAGAAATTATTCAGTTTACTCGGAGGACAATGTTAGCAATGTTTGACAACCCACACACTCAATAATGTAAAACCATATGTTCAAGTTAATTGAGTCAGACCTTTGTCACATCATTATATATATAAAAAATAAAACAATTAAAAAAAATCCTTCAAAGTCCCAACCCTCTACATCGGAGTCGTAAAGCGCAGCCAACAAAACTAAACCCCTTTTTTTTTTTTTTTGACAAGCTCTAGACCTTCTCCTTCTTCATCCCAAAACTAAATTCGTTAATGGAAATCATGTCAAGTTGGATTTGTACTGCATGGTTTTGTTGCAAGTTAGGATTAAGAAGACTTAGGGATTGTTAATGCATGAGCAATTCGACAGATCTATATCTAGAAAGGAAACTTGTGTGTGAAAAAAAAAAAAAACAAAAACAAAAAAGCAACGTCTGAAAAAAAAAAAAAAAAAATTGAAATGAATTGGACATGGGCATTTTTGTCCATTAAGTAGCCACATTTCTCCCTTCAGTTTTCTCTTCATTTTAGAGAGAAAACTTTTTGGTAGGCAAAGGGAGAAAACACCTAGACCTCACCATTTATTTTTCTTCCTCCCTATCCAACCAAACACACTCAAAAAAAATTTTCCTTCCCATTTTCTTTTCAAAATTTTTCATCCATCCTATTTCACCTCCAAACAAATACACCCTAAGTATTAATCATCATTATTTATGTATGCAGTGACTTAAAATGGTTTGTGCATTCTTTCTATAAAAAAAAAAAAAAAAAGAAATGGTTTGTTCATTTGATTTGTCATTGTGAGTTGTCCATTTTTGCTTAATTGGGTAGAGTAGTAAATGGCTCAAAATTCAAAGTGTCTCATTTATGATTTAACCCATGTCCTTTTATGTAAAGGAATATGGGTCATGTTAACGAGTGTCGTAGGGCATTGGTTAACAATCCAATTGAAGAAAGTTTTTATAGAAAAAAAAAATAATATTTTGATAGTTTTTTTCATTTCCCATAAAAGTGATATCAAAACTTTCTTAAAATAAATTCTTAACTGATGCCCCAACGGGACTCATTAACATTTCCCAATGAATATTTATGATGCAAAAACAGACGTGAAATAAATGTGTACTAGAAGTACCTATCAGAGAATGCCAACACATGACACAGTGATTGTATGAGAATCTAAGCCAACTAATGGATATTAAGTCACATGTATTAGTGGGTAAACAAGTTTTAAAATGTCATTAATGATTCTTAATTCTTAAGTTAAACAAGGCCTTAATAAAATTACATTTCTTAGCATTATAAATAGGAGTGTCATTCTAGAGAAATTAAAATTATCTCTAGTGAAAGATTGAAGAGCTAAACAATGGCTACCATCATTGTTCCTGAAAATGTTTCCATCCATGAAGACGCAGAAAATCTCCAAAAAGCTTGTAAAGGTTAAATTGTTTGTTCTTTGAATATTGACTTGATTATTAGTAAGTTTTTTCTATGCAAATAAATTGATCTAAAGGTAGCACTTTTCATTAATATATATGATTTTTGTTCTAATCTGAGCACTTTTCATTGATTTGATTATTAGTAAGTTATTTAATTTCCTATTTGGTGATTGGGAGTACTAGTTGTTCTACTTTTTAATTTTGGTAGACATAATTTTGTAAGTAATTTAATGGAATATACAAATGGAATGAGAACCGAACATAATATTACTGAGCCATAAGCCTCTTGAAGAATATATGCATATGTTGATGCCTTTAATTTTTCTTTTTTCTTTATTGTTAGTGTTAATATATGAATGGTAGTCTAAATTTTCTTTGCAAATAAAAACATCTAAAGGTTGCACTTTTCATTAATTTATATGATTTTTGTTGTTGCAATATGACCTTTTTTTTTTTTTTTGGTTTTTTTTGTATGTTAACTTGTTAGGATTGGGGACTGATGAGAAAGCAATAATCAATATACTTGGACATAGAAATGCAATTCAAAGGAAGCAAATTAGGCAAGCTTATGAGGAGCTTTATCGGAAAGATCTCATCAAGCTTCTTGAGTCCGAGCTCTCCGGGGACTTTGAGGTTAGATTATCATCATAATCATGATCATCTTTATATATTTTTTGGTCAATAAAGAATTTTCTGGGTAAACAAACAATGCTTAAGCATATAAATTCACATAATTGTAGCAATTAGAAACCATTGGTTTTGTCACAATTATTTTCTAGTGGTCCGAGTGTTTTCAAGCTATAAAATTGTCCTGTCTTGAGAACAAGAAAAGAGGAATAAGGGACAAAACAAAATTGTTTGGGGTAACTTGTATTTCCCAACCCCAACCAAAGGTTAAATGACGACCCATTGGAAATGGGCCCCTAGAATATTATTAATTTCATTTGTCACTGTGATCTAAGCAACCTTGAATCCTTTAATTAATAATGAAAATTCGACCGAGAAATCATCTTTTATTTTAATTTTTTTTTTTTTACAATTTTCAAAGTTTAAAATGCCAAGTTACAATTATGGTCCTTGTATATTTGTTACTATAATTTATATTTTATCCATTTACATTTAATTATATCAAATTTTTCATTCAACTTTCAAATGGTCAATTTTCGTTTCTCCACTTTCAATTTCAAGTCAATTTGCCTGTTAGGAATTTTGCCTGCTAAGAATTGACATGATTATTTGAGTTGGTATTGAAAAATGAGAGACAAAAATTGACATAATTAATAATTGAGTGACAAAATTGATATAATTAAATGTATAGGAATGAAATGGGAAATATCCCATTATTGAAGTTTCGAAAGAGTCGTTTGGCCAAATTTATAAAATATCATTACATTCGAGTATTTAAAATTGAAAATTTATTAATTTACATTGTAGACTAAACAAATATGTACAACATTGTACAATTTTATGCAAATTTGTATAACATTATATACTTTTTGGAAATGTCCACAATATTTATTTAGTCTACAATATAAATCTTACATTAAAAATACTATATAAATCAATAATTTTGCTTTAAAACTTTGCAATGCATATGATTAATGAGGTTTACAGTGTACACTTCACCCTTATATTGTACTGTAATATTCTATTAGATGCACTTTAAAATGAGGTTTGTTTTGATTCAATTAGTGTTCCTTGACTATCATTCAATGGAACATAATTCCTTCTTATTTTTTTATTACTAAATTGTTTTTTTGACACTAAGTGAAGTTTCCAACTGTTGTGAGCACATGCAGAAAGCAGTATTTAGGTGGATATTGGACCCTGTTGATAGAGACGCAGTTTTGGCTTATGTAGCCATTAAGCAAGCTGAGACAGAGTTTCCTGTTATCATTGAACTTTCATGCATCTACTCTCCTGAAGAACTCTTGGCAGTGAGGCGTGCCTACCAAAGCCGCTACAAATGTTCTTTGGAAGAGGATGTGGCTGCACATACCACCGGGGATTTGCGCAAGGTTGTTTGGCCCCTTTTATTGTCCTTTCTCACTCTTTCTTTCCAAATTACATGATATATATTATATACATCATAGTTTTCTTCATCCAAAAAGAATATAGATTGTAAAGCTTTTATATAGTTTAAGATACCAACTTTATGCCGATGCTCTTAGGTTAATTGGTACTAAAAAAAAAAAAGAAACAAAAAACAACTTGATTGAAAAATGTGGAGACAAAATACCCAAGAAAAGGGAAAAATCTTTTATGCGCTGAACATGTGAGACCAATGTCTCATTGACATGTGGGTCTAGTGTGACATCGGTCTCATACGTTCGGTGCAGGAGATACTTTCTCTAAGAAAAGATTGATCACTGATTCACTGATGCTAATCAAGTAGACTCCTTATAAAGTTGCATGTCTTCATCACTTTTGGTGGCATGATATACCTATATGCAACTTAGGAGCTAAACTTCATATAGTATTTTTATTATATGTTAAACTAGAAAAATGTGAATTAAATTTTAGTTCCTAAAATTTGGGGTAAACTCGATGTGAAGGACCAAAATTGAACTTATATCATATTTCATAGACGAAAATTATAATTTACCATTAAAAAATTATTATCAAAACACCACAAAAAATGTATTGGGCTTTGTTTTTGGCAAAAAGAAAAAGAAAAAATATTAGGGTTTCATAGAATGAAAGAGTTAGATTTTAATGTGCCCTATATTAAGTTAAGATAATTTGGAGCTTTCTGACTTTTTGGACTGTTACAGTTCTTTGTTGGCCTAGTGACTGCTTACCGGTATGATGGCCCTGAGATAAATGAAACATTAGCAAAATCTGATGCTAATATTCTTCATGAAGCTATCAAAGACAAAATATTTAATCATGAAGAAGTTATCAGGATCCTGACAACAAGGAGCAAGGCACAACTCAAGGCATCTTTTAACCGCTATAGAGATGAGCATGGTACTTCCATCACTAAGGTACAGATATTGAAACCCTTCATTATATATTGAAACGTAAGAAAATGCATCAAACACCACGATTAGATATGCAACAAGTTGTTTCTTAACACTATTAGTGCTTAAAGAAGCAAGTTACCTCAGACTTCTATGAACTGTAAAAAGAGTCTAAACTTCAATGTTCACTCAAATATTTTAAGCTAATCATAATATTAATCAAGCATGAATTTTTTTCCCCCAGATGTTGTTGAAAGATGAATCTAATGTGCTCCAAAAGGCGCTGCATGCTGCCATTCGAGGCATTGATGACCCAAAGAAGTACTATGAAAAGGTGAAATTTCATATGAAGTTAGAAAATTTCCCACTTCTTTCCAATAATGTAGTACTAGTTGGACTCAGCTTGAGTTGTTTTGCTATAGGTATTGCGCAATGCAATCAAAAGGTCTGGGACTGATAAGGATGCACTCACTCGTGTGATCGTTACGAGGGCAGAGAAGGACTTGAAAGACCTCAAGGAGCTTTACTATGAAAGGAACAGTGTAGCCCTTGATGATGCAGTGTCCAAGGAAACAACAGGGTATTACAAGAAGTTCCTGCTCACTCTGTTAGGGAAGGAAGTTTAAGGTTCTTTCCTATAGGGAATTTTAGAATTTATGTCATGAATGGTGGTGTTTATGAGTTGGACTTTGTTGCTTCGAGTCTTTATTTTCCATGGTGTTGTCTTGAACTTCTATGTATTGTGACTATATATGTTATCTTGGCTTTTTAAGATCCCTATGGTTTAGTATGTTGCTTGGGTTTGAATAATTCCTCAGTTGATGCCTTAAATCATAGATTCAATTACCATTTGATGCATCCTTTATAATTAAATGTCCTTGACTACAAATTCCTTGCAAAAATATAGATCCTCCTTTTCCTTCTCCTTTCTCCCCAAAAGAAACAAACTAGGACACTAATTTCCTCAACAGATGCCTCAATTTCCTTCCCTTCTTAGTTCTTACCATTTGATGCATCTTTTCCCCCTTATCCAATATTTTTCTCTTACACAACTAAACACCTCAAGGGATGAAAAACTTTCCTTTGATGGAACTTGTCATTGAACAAATGTCTCACGTAATTGAGCATATTTTACAACCATTTGTGCAATAACTTCAAAGGACTAGTCACAATTAAACTCCCTATAATAGTTTCTATTGCCTGAATTTGCCATGATATATTTAAATTAACATGGATCAACACAATGTCCTTTCATTCCAATTTTTTAGTGTGGGATAGAATCCATCCACGATGGATAGGAGGAGACCTTTCAATCCAAGGTTGAGTGTGCAGAGATTGACTCTATTCCAACATGGACAAACCAACCAATAACCTTACATACCTTTAATCACCTTAATTCCACTCGGTTATAATGTCACCTTCTTGATCACAGCACTAAACAAGAGTAAATGCTTTTGATGAAACAGATGTTTGAAATTGCTTAAACAATAAGGTTTCATCTTTAATACTTTAGTAATTTTTGACCTTTCCTTCACCATCTCCACATCCAAACCAAGCCGTCATAATAAAATTTCATAACGAAAATAATTGTCTAATGGCATTTCAAAAAAGAAGAAGAGGAAGGAGGGAAAGGTCGTAAATCGTTGAAGTAGATAATGTTTACAAATCATCCTTGAATACTAAACTCTAAATGGTTTTAGAGTTTTATTTATTTATTTTTCATTCACATTCCAAAGCAATAATAAAATTCATAAATGTTCATATCATCGAATTACTAGAGCAAAGAAGGTTGATGCAAATAATACCATTTGTTTTTACGAAATCAGACATATAAGCAAAGAAAAAAAAAATCATAAATGTTCATATCATCCAATTATAAGGCTAAAGAAGGTTGATGCAAATAATACCATTTGGTTTTATGAAAATCAGACATATTGATAACGCGATAATTTTTTTGATCAAACCATTAAAGATTGACTAATTCCCATCTTTTTGATCAGCAATCTCTTGCAATTTTCTTGGATAGAGGAACCCCAAATTGGCTATTTTATTCCTGTTTTAATCTCCTTCATATCTATGTCTGCTCAGATTCTGATCAATCGAATCGGTGATTTTTGCTATTCTTATCTGCATCCTTTCTCAACGCTGTGTCTGACACCTTTTAAGGAAAAAAAATTGATATAAAAATTAAAACTAAAAAATAAAAAATAAATAAAAAAAATTTGATATCCTTGTTATCTGGTTGTGGCTTCATACCCCGCGGAAATAATTTTCGAGGACTGCATAGACATTGCACTGTCCCTCTTTACCACAATTCAACATCAAGATGCTAAACAAAAATATTGGTAGCAAATTAAAATGAGTGCTAAAACACTGACATTACTTTCAATAATTGAATATAAAAAAAATGGCATGTGTGAGCATATGTGCACCTCAGCACCTGCCTCTATGGACAAGGGACTGCTAGGACTACTATAAAAGATATTTGATAAAGCTCAAAATTTTCAACTAAAATTGTTGAGCTACAGAATCTAGAAAATATTGTTAAGTCTCAATCAGTATCCATCTTAGTTGAATACTTTACGCTTTCTTGAAACTTTTCATGTGTGCATATGATCATGAAACAAGTCGTTAGTTAGATCATAATTATTGCATGTTATCTTCAATGGTACATTTGTATCTCATGCATCAAGGCAAATTTCAGATCGACATTCCACTCGCAAGTTGGCACTGCACAGTTGACATGGAACCAGACCCTGACATATATATAAAACAAAAAACTTACTTCTTGCTAGATAAATATAGCAATAACAATTACGAAACTGAAACTGTGAGCCCATGCAAAATCACTTGCATCAGATAATTAAACATTGGAAGGACAAAGACTGTAATCTAATATTTGGCAACAATGACAAAAATTCATACCTCTACAAATGCATGATTGTCAACTCTTCATTTCTGAGAGCAAGTCAATGTGACTGAATTCTCTAGTCCACCATTCTTTTATCCAAAGTCCCCCTGTAGGAGAAACTATATGTGTAAATATTCAATATTTCAAATATTCATCTCTAAAACAATCATAAGGCTTATCCAAGACATGGGTAACCTCACCTTCATCATAAGCAATTACATGATGCTTATGTCCAAGGATTCCAATTAAGCTTTCTTAACCCCTGCAAACACTCCTTGATCAATATTCAATACATAAACAAAAGAGAAATATAGCCAAAATGCTTCACAATAATGCAAGAATGAAGAATGTAAACAGAACTCATCCCACCTTCAGTTTCTATCTGGCATGCAGCCAAATGAACTCAGTATGATATGATACAGTTAGAATTTATCATCAGGCACAAATCCTCTTTGTAGCATTTCATCGTGGAACCGAAATGCCTCCTTTAGGTTGTCCTGGCTCACATGTCCATTTATCAATGAGGTGTATGTGAATCTATCAGGGTTTACACCTTTCTCAATCATCTTCTGCAATATCAGTTCTGCCTCTTTCATTCTACCTTGTCGACAAAACCCATTCAAAATTACATTATATGTAATAACATCAGGAAACAGCCCTTGTTTCTCCATCTTGTTAAGCAAAACAAAAGCTTTGTCCATATTCTCTTCTCTTACATAGCCATTAATTAGAGTATTATATGTAATGCTATCAGGAACAACTCCTTTTGACAACATTTGTCTCAAGAAATCATCTGCCTTTAATGCATTACCTGACCGGCAAAAGCCCTTTATTACAGTGTTGCAAGTCACCAGAGAGGGTTTGATTCCTTTTTCAACCATCTCATCCCAGAAGCTAAATGCCTCAGATACATGGCCCACGCTACAAAATCCATTAATGACAATTCCATACGAAATGTGATTGGGAGTAATCCCTCTAGAGCTCATATCAACCCATAACTCCTTAGCTTTCTCCATTTCACCCACTTTGCAAAATCCATCAATTAAAGTATTGTATGTCACTATGTCAGGTTTGAGATTCCTTTGAGTCATAGTATCAAATAAGTTAAGTGCTCTATTCATATTCCCATCCTTACAATACCCATGAATGAGAGTGGTGAAAGTGTAGAAATCAGGAAATACACCTCTCTCCAACATCTCATTGAAGAACTGATCTGCATCAGCAAGCATCTTCTCCCTGCACAACCCATTCAAAATGGTGTTGTATGTAACCACATCCATAACACAACCCCGCTCTAGCATTTCATCCCGCATCTTCAAAGCCTCTGACATAATGCCATTTCTACAATACCCATCTATAAGAATAGTATAAATCACATTATCTGGAACCAAGCCAGCTTTCTTCATATTTCTAAAATGCACTAACGCTTGATCAAGATGCCCATTCCTCATGAAAACCCCAATAAGTGAACTAAAGCTAACTAAATCAGGAATAACACCACGATGCAACATTTCATTAAAAATCGCTTCAGCTTCCAAAATATTATCCTTCCTACTACTCTCGACGAGTAGTGTGTTGTAAGTAGTAGTATCAGGACTCAAACCATTCCACAACAACTCATCCAATACTTCCTTTGCTTTGGCATACTTTCCCTTCTTACATAAACCATTTATGATAGCATTGTAAGTGACAAGGCCTGGTTTCAAGCCCTTTCCTGGCATTGAGTTCATTACTTCAAAAGCTTCATCTAATAGCCCTTCACGACAATATGCATTGATTAGTGTATTATAAGTTACAATATCTGGAAAAACCCCCTTTTCTTCCATTTTCAATAAGAAGATCTTCACATTATCAATTTTTTGGTCTTTACACAATGCATTAACCATAATATTAAGTGTATAAACATTCAAATCAATCCCACTTGTAACAACTTCCCCATACACGTCCCATGCCAAATCAACCCACCCCACCTTCACAAGCCCACCAAGAAGACTATTACAAGCATTGATAGAAACACAAAATCCTTTACTTCTCAACACACGAAACGCCTCAGACCCTTCTCTTAACTTCCTAGCTTGCACATAAGTCCTAATTAACAAATCAAAAACTAATGAACTCCACTCCAAATTATCACACATCGAAACCAAAGACTCAACAATCTCACCCCTTGATACTCCGCTCTTCCTAACCATTCTAAGAATCAATGATTGTGCATCTGACAGCCTCCGGCTACGCACCAAAACATGAACCATTGCACTCAAAGATTGTGATGAATGTTTAAAGTTTGGACAATTTAACACAATTAAGTCAACAAATTTCTGACCCAGTTGCAAATTTTCACGGCAGCGACAAAGAACTTCAACCACAACTAAAGGGTTTAACCGAAAAAGATAGTTACGCAAAGGACTGGGATTACCTTGCTTTAAGCTGAAAAGAATCTTTTCCACCAAGAAAGAATCTGATACAGAAGGAGTTGATGAAGTTGGTTCTTCCTGGTTTTGGAGGGTTCTAAGGTCATGGTTGGAGTCAGGCTTTGGAGGAGAAGAGAGGGAGAGAGGACTGTGAGAATAAGCTTGGGCATGGAATGAAGGTCTTGTGTAGGCTGTGAAGGTTCTGACTCTGCAAAAGGGTTTTTGGAAAAGCAGCCGTTGAGTCGCCATTTGGAAGTGAAAGATTTGCTAGGTTGGTTTTTTCATTTGAAAGCTGCAAAGTGCAAACAACGATGGAAGAACCAAGACCGGACTCTGGAGCCATTTCATGTTCCTTACTTTCTTTTTGTAGTTGCCACTTTTCCCCACCTTTCCTTCTCTTTTGGTTATGGAAACCCCTTAATTTTTTTGATTTTCACAATTGACTAAAAAGTAACTTGAGACCTGTCAAGGAAGATCACTGTTATAATGCTTGTGTAAGTCATTATCTAATCACCAATCAATATGTTCAATATCAAGCATAATTGGGTAATTACACAAACTTTTGATCCATAATCACATCACTCCACTCACAGCAATCATTCATAAAAAAAAAGTGACTAACTTTTACACTGGCCATCAGCCCTCCTCCTTTTCTTCGAACTTGTGACCCTTTTTAAAATATATATATGGAAAAATCTTTTAAAATTTAGTATAATACCTTTACTATAGTAGAGATGGAAAATCTAAATCAACATAATAAATTACTGATAGTACCAAAAGCTTAATCTATTAGAAAATTTTGAATTTAAAATCATCTAACCATTGTTTTAACACAACACACCACAATGATACCTCTAAAAACAATGTTGAATCGTTTGTCAAAACCGTTCATTGTCCAAAGACAATGAAAAACTGCTGTTTCATTGTTGATCACAAGTAACACAACTTCAAAACACTGTAGAAAAAAATTCATAATAAAATTCTTTGTGCAGTAAAAACAAGAAGTGCAGTCCTACACTAATCCTAGTGAGCTACAAAAAATGACTATGTCTAATTAGAATATTCAAAGGAAAAAATCAAACCCAATTGGAAATTCTCAAAAGATTTACTCTTTCTTCATAAAATAATATCAAAAAAAGAAAAATGGCATATGGGCATATCGGTACAGAACATATCAACTAGGCAACTGGGGAAAGTAAAATACAGCATAAATTTTCAGACCCACATAATGTTTTTGCTTTAGTTTTCATTGAACAGGTTTAAAGCTTCATTCTTTAACAAGCAAGTGAAATCAACATATCCTAGATTCATGTTAAGGAAGAGAGAGAGAGAGAGAGAGAGAGAGAAAATGAATATCTGAGATTCATATCCAATGCTCACCTGAGATTTGGAAGCTGAGACAACCGGCGGCGACGGCAGAGAGGAGACAGAGACAGACGACAGATGAGAGAGATTACAGAAGGAAAGAAAGAAGAGACAAATTTGAATTGTGGGATGGGTCGGACTCGGGGTGGACTCGGGTTTTAAGGGGTTTTGACTTTTTCGAGTAGTTGATGAAAATGTGTTTCAAGCTTTTTAGGAAAACTAGTAAGTTTCCTATCACGATGTCAAACACTTTCCACATTTTTAGTACTAACCAATTCTTAATTAGTGATGTTAGGGTTACAAAAAATTTTATAACTTGTTAAAGAGAAAAGTTATGATTGAAGACTTGTAGTAATATTAATTACATATTGACCTATCATTTATACTACATGTTATTATGCATCAATCAAAGTTGTGAAAAAGAATGTAAATTTTTCTTTGGGTAAAGTATGAGATTTCATTAAGGAACACCAAGGATACACCCATTTGCCAAGCAAGCAACCCAAAATTTTTAACTCACATAACTTGATCCACCCAACCAATCCAGTCTGACCCGAAGGGTCACGGTCGATTTTGATTGAGTGATTCAATCAATTAGGGACAAATACTTAAGACATTTTTAATTCTTGAGTAGGTGTGACTGAGAGCAAAACTCATTCACAAAAGTTATCCAAGTACCCCACCCTTCATAAATTTACATCTTGAAGTTACAAATCTCAATCCTGGTTTAGCAAACCTAAAAAAATTCTATGCTTTAAGATACCAGTTTCATTGATCATTGTTTTGGGGATTGCACAATGCACACTCTCCAATACCGTACGAAGTGAAGGCTTTTGAATTTCGATATGCATAGGTATCTTCACTATCTTGGAAATTCCTTGTTTATCTTGCATAATTTTATCTTATTTAAGCAACCTTGAAATTAACATGCACAAGGGAAAGTTCAGACAATTGTTGCAAAACTCATCAAATTTTTAGATACAGTGGTTATTAAAATAAAACACACAAAACCAGATGACTGTCACATAGTGTAATTATTTAGTGCTTCGAGAACATAATAAGCATGCGTTTGGCAAAAATTATTTTTGCCAATTTATTTTACTATTTAACTTATTTTTTGTATTATTTATGGGTCTCACTGCACTTTTTGATACTATTCATAGGTCCTACTGTATTATTTCAGTTAATTTTTAATTTTATCTATAGTACTTTCAGCAAAAAAAATTTCAATTTCAGCAAAATAAGTGGACTCCAAATAAACCATAAATATGTATTTTTCCTTTCATATGAATAGCGAATCTCACAATGAATTTAATTAATGATATACATTAGTATGTGAGAAGGGAAACATGAATTTAGTGTGCTCTCAGACATATGGCAAACTATAATTGGATCAAGATGATCTTGCAAGGATTCTCAAAAGATCTAATTTTGGTTGGCTAGTGAAAATGCTTTCTATGTAGAAGCATTACAAACTTCCTTATTTTATTTTGGCACGATATTTAAGAATTTCTGACAGGCTAATGCATTTGTCAAAATGGATAATTAACTAAACTAAATACAATTAGAAATTATTATATGGCAGGTAACAAAATGGAACACAACACAAGAGTACTTGCCGCAAAACGAAAGGATCAACAATCAACTAGGAAAACGGATATATAAACCCAATGTTTTTTTATCATTCCACTAAAGACCAAATTTAATTCCCTTTTTTTTTTTTTAGTTACACCTCTATTTCTTTGGTTAATTCCGTCCAATTTGGCTTATTCAGTCCACTTTTGTCTTATTCGGTCCAAATTGGTCTTATTCTATCCACTTTAGTTCTATTCAGCCCACTTGGGTTCTATTTGGTCCATTTTGATCTTATTTGGCTCACATTGGTTCTATTTGGTCCATTCAGTCTTATTCGAAATACTTTGGTTCTATTCGGTCCACATTGGTTCTATTCAGTCTATTTGGTCCAATTTACTTCTATTCTGTCCAATTTGCTTCTATTTGGTCTAGTTCAGTCCATTCAGTCCACTTTGGTTTATTCGGTCCATATTAGTCCTATTCAATTCACATTAGTTCCATTCGATCTATTCCGTCTTATTCAGTCCAACTTCGTCCTATACGGTACATTCGGTCCTAGCTAGTCCACTTCAGTCCATTCTGTCCACTTTCGTCTATTCAGTCCACTATGGTCAAATTTGATCCATTCAGTCCACATCGGTTTTTTCAGTCCAATATGGTCCTATTTCAATTCGGTCCACTTCAATCCATTCTATCCACTTTCGTCCTATTCGGTCCTTTTTTTTTCCACTTCAGTCTTTCGGTTCTATTCGGTCTATTTGGTCCAATTCGGTCTATGTTGATCCACTTTGGTCCATTCAGCGCATTCAGTCCATTTTTGTGTACTTACTTAATGGGTTAGACAGGTTTGAGTTAAGAGTAACTATTCTAAATCAAAATTTATTAAAAAATATATAGATTTCAAACTCGTAATATCTAAAATCTTAAGCATTATATTTATCGTTGCTACACTTTTGTTGAGTCACATTAACGGAACATTTTGGTCCACTTTAGTCTGACTATATTTAAGTGAAAGTTTTTCTAAACATAAAATTTATGAATATACAAATATAATCTTTAGGGAAATTACTTATTTGTTTTAATGTCATTACTTTTAAATGAATTGTATGAGGTTTTTTTTTTTTTTTTTTTGAGAATATTAATTATTTTTAATACACAACGCATGAGGAGAGGGGAGAAAATTTTTTTAAAAAAACTTACAGTGATGTATATCCAAAATGGCATAACTCTTAGATACACAGTAAAATGAATTATATGAGGTTGATTATACATTCAAGAAAATTATATATATATATATATATATGTATGTATGTATGTATGTATGTATGATTATTATTTAACTATCTAATGCAACGCATGGGATAGTGAATTGTAAATTGAGATTAAATTCTGTAAGGATGTGATGTAAAACTCATGTTTTACCATTCTAATCTCAGTCACATTATCTTATCACATATTTAAGAATAAGCACAACTACACCCAATCAATTTAATTCTTATATATAAATCCAACTAAATTGAGAGTTTATTGAGATATTATTAGGTGTGGTCAGATGTAATGAATTTTAAGTAAAATGCTGCTGTGACAATCACTTATTGGATAGTGTAAAACATAAGTTTTACGCCCCATCCTTACCAAATTTGGACTCTTGTAAATTTAATTAATAAGATTCACTATTATGTGAGAGGAAGAGTAGAGCATTGAATAATTACTCTTTGTACATGTGACAACCTAAAATTGGATTACGATAATCTTTCAAACGATTCTCAAACGAGTTAATTTTGGTTGGCTACTGGCTAGTGAAAAATTCCCCTATGTAGAAAGACTATAAATTTCCATATTTTATTTTGGCACAATATTTAAGAATTTTTAGCAGACTTATGTATACGTCAAAATGGATAATAAACTATAAATACAACTGAAAATTATTATATGGCAGGTAAAAAAAAAAAAGGTAACAATGTTTGATTTATTAGGATGTTTCTTTATGATAACACAATTCTCACTCAGGCACAAGAGTACTTGCCGCAGAAAGAAAAGATCAACAATCAACTAGAAAAAAAGGACATATAAATAACCCAATGTTTTTAACCAAATTTAATTCCCATATTTTGTTTTAGCCACCTCTTGCAATTAAAGTGAGCAAGAAATCCTTATAGTTCCCATTGGTTGTATCTTCAATTTTCTTGGACATAGGAACCCCAAATTGGTTATTGTACTCTTGTTTGATCTCCTTCATATCTGTGTCAGCTCGGGTTACAATTACTCGAGTAAGTGCTTTTTTGATATTCTTATCTGTATCCTTTGTCAATGCCGTGTCCAAGACCTTTTAAGAAAACAATATGATGCACAAAGATTAGTAGAAGTAATAATGAGAAAATTTTCTTATTGAATATCCATGAAATCTGGTTGTGGGTTTCATGTTACCTTGCTGAAATATTTTTGAGGACTGCATAGACATTGCACTGTTTCCTTTAGCCTCAAATCAATATCAAGTTCCTACACAAAAATTATGGTTGAAAGTGAGAAGTTGGAGACATAATTTATCAAAATTTGTTAAGACGATCCCCCATATCAGATATTAAAAATTTGTTAAAACGATAATTTGTAATTGGAGCATCACTTTCATATTGACTCATTATTGGCACACTTTTCTCTATTAAATTATGTACCAATAACAACAAATCACATTAATGGTTACGAAAAATTTTGGGTAGCTAGATTTATTGTTAGAGTTGAGAATTTGTAGTACTTAAAATGTTGTGCTAAATGATAAAGACAAAATTACCAATTCTCAATTAGCATCCTTTTGAGTTGAATACTTTAGCTTCATATGTGCATATGGTTATGAATCAAGCCCTTAATTAGATCATTCCTGTTGAATGTTACCTTCAGTGGTGCTTTTTTATCTCATACCTCATCAATGTTCTTGCCAGAAATCTCATTGTAGTGCTTATATATTGCTTGGAGATGGGGCTTGCTTCTTGTTGATAGTATTCTTATCACCTCATCGTCCTCGATGGGCTTCCTCTTATCAGCTTCTTTTATGGCATTAGAAAGTGTCATAGCCTCAGATTTTGCTACATCTTCCTTAACCTTTGATCCTTCATACCTATAGGCGCTCACAAGTGCAACAAAGAGCTGCTCAAAGTATAAAAGAAAAGATATATTTAGATGCCTTAATTATATGTACATAACATACAATTGGAAAATGTTAACAAGCACCCAGCGGTACTTATAAAGCTGAAAAAATGAGATAAAGTTGTAAAAAAGACAAAAAAAAATTGTCAGAAATATTTCAAAAGAGTAGTTGTTAACGGGCATCTTGCGGTGCCTGTTAACACAACCTTATATAATTATATATCATCATGCTTTGCTTCCAGTTCAAACTTTTTTTTAATTAAGCTTCTAGTTCAAACTTCAAACTAATTCCGTTGATGATGTTGTGATGAACCTTGATTTGTTGGCAACTGTTTAGCCAAAAAAAAAAAAAAAGATTTGTTGGCAACTTTGAGGCCTACTGGGCTTCTCATCTATGGTATATTCGGGCTTGGGTTTTGTTTATTTTTCAGCCTAGCCTCCAGTCTTGGGTTTAATGTTGGCATCAAACTTTAAAAGCCTAAATGTTTGATCTTAACATTCCCTTGTTTGAAGTTCAATTAAGTCCAATGCACCACAAAAATGAATGAAACCGGGTTTGTGTGTGTGTGTGTGTGAAAATGAGATTAAAACCCATTTTATATTCTAATAACTCAAATAAAATTTTCGAACATTCTTTTGATCTCATCTTCAGAGATCAAAATATTCATGATTATAAGCCAACTATAGATGTGAAATGTCGAGTCTTAAGTTTTGGGCTTGTCATTGAACATACCAAGATGGGATTCAATTATCAATTATATTTATCAATTCTTCTTTCTTTCTCCCTCTCAACTAAGACTATTTACCCCACTAGAGTGTTTAGGTGGTTGGTTCATTGCTCTGAGACGTGATATAAATTCAAAAGTCTTAGGTTCAAACCTCCACATGCACTATCGATAATGAGATTTTCAAGATGTCTCATGAATAAGGAGTGGAATAATCTGTCTAAAGAATGGAATATAAGATTTCTACGCCAACAACATATTGAGCCCAATAAAACTTTGGGCTCTTGAGTGGGCTGTGAGCATACAAAATGGTTTATAGAGCTAATGGTTCTAGACTTTTAGTAGTACTCACCTTGCGTTCACTGCCATTGAGGTGGTAAGCAACATCTTCCTCAATGGAGTGGTCAAAGAGGGAATGATAGGCTCTCCTTGTTCCCAATAGTTCATCAGCTGTTCTGGTGCATGAAATCTCTATGAGGATACCATAAGATTGTGGCCCTTTCTTCAAGGCCTCCTTCACCAAACGAGCATCCCTTTCCCATGGATGCATGGTCCAAAGCACAACAGCATTCTGATAATCATACAAGGGCATCCCACATGTCACTTTTTTCTTATTAAAAAAAAGGATAATTTATGCATTTTAGTCCAATTTTTACCCTTAATTAATCATTACGTTTTGCAATATATCTAGCATTGGTATATATAGTAAAGCAAATCCTCCTTCGGCCAACTATTGAATTAGAAGGAAAAAAAATGATGAAACCATTATGTATATATAATGTTAATTTTTTTTTTTGGGGGGATAAATTTGATAGTAATATTAATGGGAGAGGGGGCTTTGAACCCTGGAGGGTCTAGACATTTTTCGTTAAAAACACTAAAATGTGTCAGTTGATTTTTAAGAGAAATATTATGTCAACATTATTTTCATAACACTTTCATAACAAATCCTAAGTGGTAGGTTGTTATTAGCTATTATTAGTGGGTAAAAAAATAATTTCAATTGTGGGTTCAAATTAAAACTTGTAACAAGTTACTAGTTATCATTTAATATTTGTTGTAAAAATGTTATGAAAATGTTGTTAACTGAGCACTTCTCTTATTTTAATAAACATTATTTTTGTTTTATTTTCAATATATGAAACTATGAATTGATTCAAGGATTTCCTTGCTTGTTATATATAATCCTCCGTTTAGATATTCCCTAAAGGTTTTTTTTTTTAATATTAAATATTGGTTAATAATATTGTCATTTTTTCTTGAAATAAATGAATTCATATTTTATGTTAGAAAGAACAACAAATTCACCTTAAAACGCATGAATTCATGCTTGAGAAGTCTAACATGCTGATCATCCCAGCGCTCAAAGTTACGTTCATCCTCTATGAACAAGTTGGGATTTCCTTTCCGGAAGGATTTCTTTTCCTCCGGCTGCCATTTTCCCAATATTGATATTAATGCCTGCTCGTGGATTCCATGTCCTGGTTAATTAATTATAACAGCATTATCAAATTGTTAGGAAATTGTTTTCCACTGATCACTTCTCTAAGGAGCAATTCATTTCTGGAAAGAAAGAAAATAATAAATGGAATTAAGCTAGTGATATAAAGCTTTGTCAGCATGTAAAACATTGTGTTTATGGGAGGAAAAAAACAAGAAAGGGAAATGATGTAGGATATAATTTTAAAAAGGAAAATATTAAAGCAAAGAAGAAAATGAAGAATGACTTTGAAATACTTGATACAAACCATATATAAAGTATAAAAATAATTGTACAGTGTTGAGTAAATTCAGTGAAAAAGAGGATCTAAATATGGCTATATAAATGTGTGTACGTGTGTATGTATGTATGTATGTATATATACGCGCAGCAAAATCCTAATGAAGGAAAAAAGAAAAAGAAAAATTGAATAAAAAGATTTTTGAGAGTGAACATTGTGAACTGGAAATGTTAATCAAAATATTGCTAAAAATTCAAAGGAATCAATTCATTAGATTAATCCCAGTTTGTATGCCATTAAATTACACCTTAAATGAAAAGAAAATACACTTGACATTTGATTAAGATATATAATATATATTATAGAAGAAAATTGAAGTATTAATATATATTTAGAGCAAAAGAGAGGATGATTATGAACCTGAAAAGGCCTTGGTTAGAGTTTCCAACTCATCAGGGTGAGCCATTCTTTGTGTTGGTTTTGGTGTTGGTCTTGGCCTCTTGGAGTTAGGCAATGAGTTGGATGGAGACCATCTTTGCCAAGCTACATTTATACAAACCCAAAAGGTCATTTTGGTCACTTGAACTTTAAGAGTTGTCTTGGGGCATCTCAGCCATTACCAATATAGTAATGAGATTTGTTAAAACTGAAATAAAACAGATTTAAGAGTTAACTGACCTCCTCAAAAGAGAAAAGAAAAAAAAGAAAGAAAGAGAGACTTAATTGACATGTAGATATAACTTTCGGTTTAAGGTGCTTAGCAAACCAAATAAAAAAAAAAAAACCTTACAATTTAAGGCTTCACTAGTTGCTATCATGTGCATCTTTTGAGAGATGTAAATTAAAATAAATAAACACTGAAACTTTGATTATTTTTTAACATTACACACTTAAATAAATAATAATAATATGTTATGTTATAAAATAATTAAAGAGACAATAAAAATGGTGATGTTATTTGTAGATATTAATAAATGAAACATTAGATAAAGATTAAAGGGTAACGCTAGCTAGAACTTAAAAAGCATTGATCTAAAAAAGCAAGTATTTGCGATCGTTTGCTGTGATGCCCTTATATTCTACTGTATAAGTTAGATGTCCCATGATTTTGTCACAATTTAAAGTTTTCACAAACCAATATTTGATATTAAATATATATGTGCCCAAATAAGAGTTAGCTACGTAGAATATGAGTATGAATACAATTAAAGAAACATAGATTGTGTAGCATATAAAAATATATATGGCTCATGCAAACATGGATCTAATAGACATTTTTAATTGAAATGACTTTATCTTCTTAGATGGGTTTTCTTAGGAAGTTTCCCATTTCTTTATAGAAGTTTTATCATATTGCAATTGGCCCTGGTTTAGGGTTTGGTAATTTGCTTGTGTTTGGTTCTGTTTTTGCTCGTTTGCCCTAGTAGCATGGGGTCCGATGTACTAAGTTAATCCTATTAGCTTGTTCTCTTGCTTATTATCCAACGTACTACTCAAAATTGTCCCCATGGTGTGGATATAGGAGGGACCTCTGCTCTTGAGGCCCCTTGTCCAATAAGTGATATATACAATGTATGAATTGGGTAAACTTTCACTCTCACATATTGAAACAGTTAAAAACAATAATGATAAATGGAACCTAGGTAAAATGTCTCAGGTTATGTCAAGGTTTCTAATGTCAATAAATAATGATAAATGGAACCTAGGCCTGATAGATTAAAAAAAAAAAAAATACAAATACTAAATTGAAAATGATATCAGTAGTACGATATAATTAACTAAATTTGATTGGAATTTGTGAAGGTCTAGGACTGAATAAAATTTGCCATGAATCTAAGATTTTGGGTGACATGCCAAAACTCATTGGAATGAGTTGATTTTTCAAGAACATGTTTCCAATTATTTTTATAAGATGGTGGATCTTGATGTTTTTTGTTTACTATTAATATGATTTTATTTTATTTTATTTTTCCAATTGGAACATAACAAATTTGTGTAACACAACTAACATAAAATATTTTATATTTAATAAAAATCTGAACCGCATAAATTTTAGCACACATAATTCCTTCTCTTTTTTTCCTTTTTTTTTTTTTTTTTGCCCTTTTCCATTGTAGCTCATCTTCAACAACTATATACACAACACTACAACAGTAAAACACTGATTAGACACTTTTTTCTCTCTCTCTTTGTCTAAGCATCACGTCTAACATGCTGCATGCTTATTCGTACATGCATTATTGTTTCCAACTAAGTAATACATTACCCTTATCCACAAGTTCCTGATTGTACACTTAGGTGGGGTTTGGACTTATTATTTTGCACATATCTCATTGTCTCATAAGCTTGATTATTCTGAGAACAAAATGATATTATAGATCTTATATATGGGTAGTGTTGTGATCTAGTCATTGGCCTCTACGTGATACACGACCATTATTGATCACTCTCTCTCTCTCTATTTCTTTACGTAATTAAGGCAAAGTCACATTGAAAGGAACCTCATAGAATCAAGTAGAACAGCTAAGTGTGACTAAAGTAATCAGTGGCTCTTTTTTATTGCAATAATATATATTAAAAAAAAAGGAGTTATGTACAGCTTGAGCTGCCCATGGACCAATGTGATGAGCTATCATCTTTACTTCTTGGTGGATATCTGTATTTTTCTAATTAATGGGTATGCATGGATGATCCACCATGTTGAACGTGTGGTTTAATACTCTAGACCCATTTCCAGAAATAATTGAATTCAACTATATATATATATATATATATATTCCCTCATCTCACTACGTATCCACAGCCACTACTTTGATCTGTCTTTTTCTTTTTAGGTCAGATGTCTCACTATTTCAAAATAATTATTGTTCGTGGACAGTACTTTGATTTAAAAAAAAGAAAAAGCTTATACTTTCCCATCTTTTTGTTTTTTAATTTAGCCAAAAATCTTTCTAGTACCTGCCAGGAACCCACTACATCTTCCAAGACTCAAGAACAAAGTGCATAAATTATTGAAGCCTGTGATGGAACCATAAAAGAAGAAAGTTCCAAGTGTGTACATCAAGATAAGCAAGTCACTGATATATGATTAAATTGACTTGATTATTTGTTAGGCAACTCATGTGATAGAGATTGAATAGAAAACACAAGTCAGTAATCAGAATATTAATACGACTTTAAGGTGTGACAGAATACTATCTCTATTCTAAGTTGATAATTAATGTCCACATTCATTACAAGTAACTTACCTTAAGCATTCAACAAAGTTATCAAACTGCAAACAACAATTCTGAAATTCCTCATTTTAAGTTCTCTTACGAAATTATGTACAATGTCTCAATATTTTTCTTTCACCTGTAATAATGGTTATTGTTAATGAGCTATAACTCAATTAGCAAAAAATATACATATCAATATAAAAGAAGAGTTTCTATTTTGCCTTACTATTATGGAGTCAAAACTATCAAAAAATAATAATAAATTATGGAGTCAATATCTAATAAGGTTGTAAACCCAATGATGCTAGACAAGTACACATGTAAATACTATTAAAGAAAAAAAAAAACTATTTCTTTGCTACTAGACAACTACACATGTAATAAGGATAACCCAGCAGTGTTTATTTGGAAATTAATATCAATTGACCACAATGTAGGACTTTTGCATACCATTAAAATAATTATTGTTGAATTCTACATCATATATGTAGGCTACATGCATTGATGCATCTTATCTTATGAGAGAGAGAGAGAGAGAGAGAGAGAGAGAGAGATTCGACCAAGAAAATATTTGGCTATCATATAGCCATCATAGCTGGTTTCACATCCCAAATTATGGATATAAAAAAAAAAAATAATAATAATAAAAAATAAAAAAAAATCAGAAAGTGCAATGCTTTATTGCCATACATACATAGAATTTATGCAAAAATTAGAATGAGCTGGGCTATGTTACACCTATATAGCAATAGAGTTCCAACATTATTTGCAATGGAAATCTTATATGATTCGTATATAAGAGAAACATCTTCCAATTAAATTAATTTAATTTTTTATCTGATAAATTATTTGACTTCAAACATCTTGAATGCAATGTTGCATTAAATATCTGAAACCAAAAGACCTTTCACATAGTAATAGAGTTGTTCCATCAATAGAATTAATGTGCACATGCTATATGACATGTGGCAGGTAGATTGTTCATTGAAACTGATATATTTTTTTAAGGAGTTACATTTAAGTTATGACTACTTAAGATTTATTAATATTAAAGGACCATGATTATCTTTAGTAAGTGACAAAATTTGGCCTAACAAAAAAAATTAAAAATGCTATTCATGGATAATTATGATAATGAAGTAAATTATTGGTTAAAATGTAAATTGCACTCTTTAAGTTTGACTAAAATTCATTTCAGTCCTCTAACTTTATTTTCTATAAATTGAGTCCTTTAAATTTCAAATTTATTCAATTTAGGATTTTCTTTCAATTTTGTTAAAAAAAAATTTGTCAAGCATACAATTAACTAATGAAAAGAAAAATCTCACATAAAAAATGTATAAAATATTTATATTAATTTTATAGATTTTTTTTTCATGTGAATTTTTTAATAGCAATTTTTAATGAAATTAGATGAAATGTCTGAATTGAATAAATCTGAAACTTAAAAAACTCAATTGAACAAAAGTAATATTAGAAAACTAAAATGAATTTAAGTCAAACTTAAAGGGGTTAATTTACATTTTAGCCTAAATTATTTATAGAAATATATCAAAATAGTAGTCTGAAGAAAAATATCATGAACATGAAGACCCAAATCACAAATTGGATAAATATTAGGGACCTTTTTTTTATAAACTGACTCCCATAATTTCATATAAAAATATCAGTAACCCCCCTAAACATTTATAAATTCGTAGGGAATTTCAATAAAAAGTTGAGGGTATTTTCGTCCAATAAAAAATGATTTTATTACAATTTACAAGTTTCCTTCATTCGAGCCTACGAGGAGGGAAACTTAACTAACTGAAACAGAAAGAAAGTGCTAAGAAAACATAATAAACAGCTAAACAAAACAAAACAAAACAAAAAAGGCTTACATAAAATCTCAGTCACATTGATAGAACTTGAATCTTTGTAGTGCATTTTTTAGTTCACTGAATTTAATTTTTTAGAAGAAAAAAAAAAATTTAATTCATGGGTACACTGAGAGTTCCAGTTGTTGTTCCTTCTCCAGACCAAGACTGTGAGAGACTGAAGAAAGCCTTTGATGGTATGTCTCTATGACACTTTGTGTGTGTTTGTTTGTGGTATTGGGTGCCATAGTTTTCTTCTTGTGTTATTTTTATGTTATGGGGTTCTTTTGGTTTTTCTGTTTAACATGTTTTTAGATGCATACACACATAAATTTTATATAAAAAAATTGCAGTGATCAGGGATGCCTGAGAATGAAATATGATGATCTTCATCCATATTTTTTCTGTTTTTATAGTTGTTGGTTTGTGGGTCATTGATAAAATTTTCGATCTTTCTTTATTTTTTAAAATATTTTGCTTGCAATTATTTGGGATTTCTGAATTAAATTTATGATAATTTTCATGTCAAAGTCTATAGATTTTTTTTAGATTTTGGAAGTTTACGTTATCAGTGAATTGGATACTGTATGCAGGTTTATTTTTATGTATGTTAAATCTCTTTCCAGTTTCCTTCTGGGATTTCTGATGATCTCCTAGCAATGTACATGGAAATTATTAAATTTTAATTTTTTAGCATTTTCCAATAATTTTGAGTATTTTTTCATGAATCATTATATTATTTCCAAATAAAGTGTGACAGAAATTTAATTATTAAAATAACTTTGATCCATTGTTTTAATTTTTTCCCCTTTTTCTTTCAAGTTCAGTTTACAATACATTATATTATATATCTGTGCATCAGTTTCTTTTCTGATTTCTTTATGGGTTCCTATTATTCCTTTCAAGGATATGAGATGTCTCATGTCTGTAAAACTGTAAATAAAGAATTGACTGTATCCATCTTTTTTTTTCCCTTCTTTGGAGTGTTTTTGTTTATGGATCATGAGTAGTTTAATTATTTTTGTCCTATAAATCATGGTTCTTGTGTTTCTGTGTAAACGTATCTAGGATGGGGAACAGATGAGGCGGCGATAATATGGATTTTAGGCCACAGAAATGCAAGCCAAAGGCGGATAATTAAGGACAGATATCAACAGCTTTACAATGAATCACTCATTGACAGTCTCTATTCTGAACTCTCTGGTGATTATAGAGTATGGCTCTTGGCCTTTGGATCTCTCATTATTACAATACTAGAAACAGGTTCCCAAAATTTCATACAAATGATAAATAAGTAATTTATTTATGGATTATAAGTAATTAAATTATAGACCAGATATCCTTGTTTTAGTGATAATCTTCTTGTTGTTGTGGTGGTGGTGGTGGTACTATGTGTGTGAGATGGGGTATGTGTGTTTTGTTTGATATAAATCAGAGATAGTATGTTCAAACATGATTATACTGTATGTTAGTTTTCTAATAAGAGTAGTTTGAAAGATAAAATTAATATTATCATAATCTTTACTAATTCATTTATGGCCCGTTTGGATTGAGGAGAGAGGGAAGGGAAAAAGAGGGGAGTAGGGTAGAGTTGGCTAAAAATAGGCTAATTTTAGGCCAACTCTACTCTACCCCCCTCCCTCCCCCTCGATCCAAACAGACTATTAAGGCTGCCGTCTTACATGGAATGATCTTGTGTCTTAAATTTAATTTCCATCTCCAGTTCCAAATGTAAATAATTCAAATAAATAAATGAAATAATTCTGTTCTTAAGAACATATGGTTTGTATTATGTTTCAATAGAATGCACTAATAGAGTCCATCTGGTTGTGCTAATCAGTTTTCACTACACGACTGTCTGCTTAGTGAACTTGTTTAAATGCAAAACTAGAGGATGGCTTTTTTGAATCAGCATTTTTTTTTCATATAGATGTAATCTAAAATGGCAGGACTTGTGCAATCAATTATGGATCAACAATGTTCACATATTATTACAAAGCTGTTCTTCTTATTGTTCTATATGGTTTAGCAACTGGAAAATGATTTAGAAATGGTTCTTAAGGTTATTGAATGACATTTTTTGTTAAACAGAAAAATGCCATTCTTATTAGCTGATGCTTTCATATATGTAATTCATGCGTTTACATTTAGTAATTCAGACATTTTATGTGTAACAGAAAGCAGTGATTTTGTGGACACAAGATCCTCCGGAAAGGGACGCCAAACTGGCAAAGGATGAATTAAAGACAAAGAAGGAAGGAATCAAACACCTACAAGTGATAGTTGAGATAGCATGTGCATCATCTCCTCACCATCTGATGGCAGTCAGGCAGGCTTACTGTTCTCTCTTTGATTGCTCACTTGAAGAGGATATTGTGTCTACTGTTTCTCCACCACTCAGAAAGGTAGAGCAAACTCATTCATAAACTTGAGATGCAAACACTTGATGAAATAATGATCTGATACTTAGGATCAACTAAGTTTAGAGGTAAAGCGTTAACATAATGAAGTACTAGTTTCATGAGATCCGCCCATAGTGTCATTGCTTAGGTCAAAGGTGCAATGGTGTCTGCATTATTTAGTACTAGGGTCACACTTAATTAGTTTAGTTTCATGTAATCTGCCCATAGTAAATTTAGCTTATTCTATAAGTGAATGAACAATAGGGGGTCTGCAACCTCTAGTAAGTCCCCTTCAACTCAAACTTTTTGTAGATAATGAATGACAATGGGGAAGATTCAATCATTGGAAATGAGCAAGCTGAGAGAGAGAGAGAGAGAAAATTACCATAAATAGTTGCAAAAGGTCATAAAAGGTCATAAAATTACCTTTTGCACTATAGTGATCAGTCTTCATGTTAAGCCTTGAAGATCTCCCTTAGCCTCAAATCTTGGTGTAACTCTTGCACCTTTTAGTACACTTGGTGACTCTGAAATGTTCTATCCTTACATTAAAAACACATGTAGTTGTCGTTATGCCTTAGTCTATACTATGACTCCTTTCTCAGTCCATGTAGATCTTAGGTTCACATATTACTGAGAAACGAAATTGAGAAACAGAAAGGCATGCAGTGTTGGATTTCATATGAATCACACCACTAAATCTATGGTCTAAGGGGTTGCATAACATCCACTTGACTCATAAAATGGGTTTTGAACAGCTTCTACTGGGTCTCGTGAGCTCATACAGGTATGACAAAGAATTGGTGGATAATATGATCACCAAATCAGAGGCAGCTACACTACATGAAGCCGTCAAAACAAAGCAATTAGATCATGATCAGGTTGTGTTAATACTCAGCACAAGGAATGTCTTTCAGCTCAGAGCTACTTTTGACTACTACAAGCTACACTATGGAAAACCCATTGACGAGGTTTATTTTCTATACTTAGCTACTCAACAAGAACTTTTAATTCTTTTTCATCTTTTGTAATATGTTTGTGCAATTTTCTTGACAGGATATTATGAGTTGTGGGAAGGGAGACTTGGAGTCTCTTTTGAAAATGGTAATTTGGTGCATTCACTTTCCTGAGAAACATTTTGCAGAGGTGAATTCCTTACTCCATACCAAGGAAGAATTATATTGTTTCACATCCTTGACTTTCTATATATTAAAGACACTTCCTAGAGAAATAACCTTTTATCAAATTCTGTACTAAATTTATGTTGTTTAAATTAAGTTTCTTTCAGCCTTGGCCTCCCATGAGGATTGAGGAGGAGGGGGCTTAAGATCTTGTGTGATACTTTTCATAATCAAATGTAGAGCTACTTGAATGACTTTCAAGTGTTTCTACTGTTGCCCTTTTTATCGCTTTAAAACTTGATTTGAAAAAAATTCTGCAGAACCAATTCTTTACCATTTTTGTGGGTCAAACAAACAGTAGTCACTGATTTGAAGCTTGATTCTTGGAAGGCAAATGGGTAAGAATCATTCCAATTGGGTTCATGACTTCATGTTCACCTTGCCAAACTCTGCAGCTTCCATAATGTGAAGAAGTGAATGCAAATTTCCTTTGCATCAACTTCAACATAAATTTTCCTCCAAAGTAGCCCTTTTGCGACTCTGAAAACCCGGTTGTACTTGCTTTGCTTCAGAATCATTTGGCTCTTAATATTAATAACCCTTGAAGTGGAACGTGATCTTAGCACCTTTATAGAAGTCTGGTTAAAAATCCCGTCTAGATAGTTATTCTTCTTTGATGCTCTATCCGATGTTTACCTTAACTTCTTGATATGAAGAAAGTCTAGCTGTTTGGAATTAGCAGTCATCTTTAATACATTTCTCTACTGCTTGAACTATGGCCAGGTAATTAGAGATTCCATTATGGGTTTAGGGACAGATGAAGATTCTCTAACAAGAGCAGTTGTAACTCGAGCTGAAATCGATACAATGAAAATCAGAGGGGAGTATAACATGATGTACAATGACAGCCTTGACAATGCAGTTACTGGTGATACATCAGGAGACTACAGAAACTTCTTAATGACTTTGCTTGGAGCAAAAATATGAATCACTCTCTATCTACACCCATTTCTGTTTTCGTCCATCCATGACCTTCTATTGTTTTTTTGGCCTCATTGGAATAAAATTTGTTCTAGGAGTGTTGCTTGCAGAATCAAAGCTTGAGACCTTACTGTTTGCCTGTCAATCTGAATTGATTGATGTACATAGAGATTATTTTCCTTTTTTCATGGAAAATATGCTTTCCTCTCGTCATACTTGGTTTATATGACTGTCATGGTTGTGGATGAGATTCCTATTCTGAAAACTGCTGCACTCACTTGGGAAATTGGTTATTGATAAGTTGCCATTTTCAATCAAAATGTAACTTGGGCAATAAGGCTACCTACTTTCTGACTTGCTAGTGTGAATTTTGGGCTATTGATAAGGTGCTATTTTCAATTAATTTGTTGGGACAATGTCTTTGTTAAGCATGTTAGTGTGAAAGTTTGGGTTTGAGTTTGGTTTGGAAAGTTTGTAAGCATGACATAGAGATTAGCCCCTATTAACCTGAAAAATGAAAACTACAAAATAAGGGGGACAATATTTACTCCAAATGAGTTTTGAAAAAAAATTCCTCCAATCCAATACGTAAGAACAATTTTCCAAGATCATGTACATGCTTTTTTAATCACATGACTTGTTTAATAATCATGTAACACTTGGATTACTTAATTGCTTAGATGATCAGGCTACACGTAGATGATGATCTAAATCTTCATATAATGGTTTAAAAAAAAAAAAATTTTGAGAGAGTTACAACATGTAACGTCTGCTCCTGATGATAGCTCTTTATCATTAGACCAAGATACCAATCAGTTTTTACTGTAGGCAGAGATTGAGCTCCAAATTTTTTATTCAACCTTCAGAAATTTTACCAGTTGAGCTAATTAGAAACTCGATCTAAAAAAGAAGAAAACTCATATGAGAACATTTTAAAATAGAGATCCTCCATAGTACTAGGAACCAAGTCAAGTGTATATGTAAATAGAAATGTACCTATAAAAACTGTAATAATAACTATAAATTAGATTCATTTAATAAAATTTCTTTCCTCCATATAATTGGTTTGGCCAATGGGGTATCCAGGAAGAGAAATCAAAGCATGTAGCTTCTCTTTTTTCTTCTTTTTTCCCTAGATCGTTCATGGTTTTCAGACTAACTAACTAAATTCCATCTTTTTTTTTTTTTTTTAAGGAAGAACTAAATTCCATCTTGACAAACCAAACAAAGAAACAGCTGCATGTCACCAGTCAATGAAATGTCATTTACTGATAAACAACCATTTACATCAGGATATATACAACAACAATGAAGTCTTAGTCTATATATTCGGGTATATGCTTGTGCAAAATATTTAGACAATGATTCACGTAAAGAGAAGAATTCCCTTCTTTAAATGCCTTCCAAAACTTTATCTATAGCTTCAAAAATTTTAGAGGCTAAATTCTCATCACCAGCACTAATGATAGTACTCGTTCCTATTTCAATCAAAGCTTTTTTAGGTTCATGGACGTGAACTATACAAGCTTTTTCTGATTCACCATTGCCCATGCATTGTTCTACAGATCCATTAATGCCAATATTTGATAATATATTTAGAAGTTTTTCCAAATCAGGTGAACCCCAGTGTAGCAGTGGCCTTATCTTGGAGGATTTTGCCTGCTCACTTCCAGAGAGTAACCGTTGCTTGCCATGGTATACTGAGAGCTCTCCTTTTAATCTTGTGACATTCATGTTTTCATGCTTTAAATTTCTCCATTGGAACTGAAGAGCCAAGTCAGTTGCAATTTCTAGTTCTGAACTGTCCTTCAAGCTTGGTATACGTATTGATGCATTTTCAGAATAGTGAATGACAGAGAATGAATTAGCATTTGTAAATCTGGTTTGTTGTCTCAAATCCTCAGGTAACTACATAAAGCAGGAAAAAAAGAAGAAGAGGAGAGTGGACTGATTAGACTGATAAATAAAATCTTATGCAGCATTAAGAAAATATATGAATACCGAGAGAAGTAGGACAAAATTACCAGAACAATTTTTGGCTGCAATATCTTCAGCAAAGGCTGAACTTTTTGCAACCTACAAGAAGGATAAAAGTCAAAACAAAGAAAGTAGAAAAGTTGAAACCAACAGTTAAGTTCAGTGGAGTTGCAAAAAAAATTAGGCCCCAAATTCAAGATTGCTTGCTGCATAAGAGTGGTATGGCAGTTCAACTTCTGGTACAGAATCACACTTTTTTGAATTATTTCAAAACAACATTATGTTGATAGCCTTCTGAACAGCAGAGTATTCAATCAAGACAGGGCACTTATATAACATGCAAATAGCTGTTTAATGCCTCAGCTTCACTCATGATTGGTGGTGCAGGGCCAAATAATAGATTTCTTATACTCAATATTGTTCATTAAAAAGAGCACAATATCCAAATAATTATAGACTCCATTTTTGAGACCTGCTCATGTCCCTGAATTCTAGAATAAGTGGCAACACATAGTAAAGCCAAGTGGTGCAAGAGTTATTGAACATTGTAGATATTTTCAGATAGTTGCACTTAGGTGGCACTAACAGTTTCAATCCTATTAAGTGCAATGCACCAAATGTAAGTGCATAGTGCTACTGTCTTCAGGTTTTAATATGTTAACCACCCCCCTCTGTTTCCAAAAACAGAAAGAAACAAAACAAAAGAATGTATGTGTATACAAGAGGATGAGGAAGAGAAGGTGTGAGAAAGGAGACAATAAGAAACAGGCAATGGATTGTATTCCCACAAAGTAAAGTAACACAGCACGTCAGCACCCCATACAGAGGAAAGAAACCCTTACTTTATTCCAGAGAGAAATGAGCACTGAAGAACCTTCATTGCCATTGGCTTGAAAGGCAAGAGCGCCAACTCAGCATCCAGTCTACTCTGCAGAGTTGTACATTTGTGTTATGCTTTTTAATAAAACTATCCCAATTATATCAAATAGTGATAGGTTTCAGTCCAACATGCAATTTCAATAAAATATAATTAAATAAGAAACACACAAGTCGGTGAAGTTATTCACAACATTGCACCTCTAGGACAAGCAAAGAGTTTGGATCCCCACACCAACGTCGAAGAAAATGAACAACTGGACCAAGCCGTAGACTCAAGTGAGGAGCAAATACAATGCAAGGTTCCTGCCAATTAGTTCTATGAACAAAATGTCAGTTTGGTGCTGTGAACACAGATGACATACTGATACAGTACATGTTGGTGATAATGGTAAAGTAACCATTCAGTGGTGTTTAACTACAGATTACATTTTTAGATTCATTAACACAGATACATGTTGTCTTCTGATGTGTTGCTACCTGAATAGTGTGTAATAAATGATCCACATGGAGAAGAATATTAGACCAAAAGAGAAAAATAATACCTTATGAATTAATATTAATGAAAAATTTTCAACAATGCCATCCAGTAAGTTCACAATAAGTATTCAAACAAAGAAAAAAGGGAGGGAAACACTTACAACAATTTAGGCGAATGAACAGCAGGAAATACATGAAGCTTCTTGTCTTTTATGAGCTCAACATGTGAAAACAATGGCTCACCAGAAAACAACTGCGACACCAATCAAGATAATATGATGTCTAACTTTAGAATCTTGTGCATTAAGAAAAGCTCCATGCAGCTGCAAGCAATAAGTCTATAGATCTGTTTTACCTTTCCTTGCCGCTCTTTGCATAGCCATTCTGGAATGACATTGGTGTATGCCAATAGTTCTTCAGCTATAGAAGAAATAACATATATAGGAACCTACAACATGGTTAATGATTTGATTAAAAGTTAGGAATCATCAATCTGATATAGATAAGAAGCATGTCCTAATCATAAGCCAAGGCATTGACATCAGAATGCACATTTTTACATTTCTTAAATGGAAAAGTGTTTAAAATGAAGTTTCAACCTTCTATTTATTGCAGCAATAATTTCACTGGCCAATTATACCTCTTTAGTTACAGCAATATAACTAATTTATTCCTATGACATTGCTGAACCACCAAAGGAATTTCATGTCAGACTTAAAAACAAAAGAGGGGATATTTCACTCAGAAGTTGCAAAGGGTTCAGATTACAGCCTTGATCATACAGCTGGCACTCCATTGAGAACTTCGATGAATGATTAGACAAAAGAAAGTATTATCCAACCATATGCAAAAGGATTATGTAGAAATGTAGAATAAACGACATTAGCTTAATGCAAAGGAGACAACCAATCAACTAGACCTTTTATAAAGAACAAAGTGATAGGTACAAAGAGGGCCTCCTAGATTTGCTGTTGTGGTAACAAAAAAATCCAAGAATTCAAATTGGGTATGTGATAGATGTGCAGAAAGGACACACACTTCGAAAGAATAAACCAAGGTTTTTCCACCTAAACACACCTAAGCTACATGTCACCTAGTGAGATTTGATCGCCAAGGCATCTACTTTACAGTTTATACCTGGACTACATTGCTTTAGTTCAGGATTGGCTCTTATCAAAAGTCAAGAGCCATCAGGAAAAAGTTACCTAAACTTGTAGCATAATTTACAGCAACTGTCTATACAAGTCTGTGACCAAACACCCCCCCCCCCCCCCCCCTCTCTCTCTCTCTCTCCAAAAGAAGAAAAGAAACAAAGGTAAGAGCTACCTTCAGAGTTGAAGATTCTAGTGAAGCTGATATCTGCTCCAGAAGCTGCAGAAGAGTTCCAAGTCGATTGATGGGAATGAGGACAGAACCACCGACTTTAAGAGAATCTATAGCACAGTAGCAGAGATAAGATAGTTTCTCCTGTTCTTCCAAACTCTCATCTGTATAAAGTAAGGATTCAACTGACTCTTCCCAATTGTTGTTGTTGTCCGTGCTATGCAAGTTAATTGCAAAGGTAAAAAAGGTTCAATATCTCCATTTATTGATAAATAAGAACTCCATAAATTTGTAAAAAATAAAATCAATATAATAGCTACAATAAAGCATCTAGTAAAAAACATAGAACCTAACAAGATAGCTAACAAAACCATGGAAAGTGATAATACCTGAGAGTCGACATACTGTCGGTAGTTGGAATAGAGAAACCATCATCATCCTCAACATTTTCCATGGCATCCAAGGATGAGAAATCTGAATATAATACGATATCATTCGATTGAAGAGAACGATAATCAAATTTCATCGCATGAGCAGGAAGAAAGATAGAGTTTGAAATAAAAGCAACATCTCTTTTTGGACCATTTATAGTCCAATTACAAGTGCCTATTTCTAAACCAGAGCTGAAAGCTTTTATGATCAATGTGCCATTGTAGCAGGTCTCTTCAGCATATCTAAGTGTCTGAACCTTCTGTGTGCAATCAGTCACATCAGCTGCACTGAGAAGTTCCACTTATTTATTCATTTATTTTGATAAGAAGTGATAAATTATATTAAAAACATACATTGAATACAACAAATTGACAGAGCTTTTACTTGATAATAACTTAATACTTGAAAAATTGATATATAAAAGTACTAGTTTAAGACAAAGACACAGTGCAAGTATACGATGAAAAAATTTCATCAAGAAAGGACTCTATAGACTATCAAATGAAACATCAGTTACCTGTACAATGGCACCCAAGCACCTAGCTCTGTCCCATCTTTGCCTAAAACTACTTCTCTCAGAGCAGATGGAAGCAATTCAAGCTCTTCCCAACTCATCCATTGAGGGAAACTAGACCCCTCAGGCCCATAAAATTGCCTGAATTCCATATGCATTGAAACAAGCTCCTCCATCATAAGCTGCCCAAGTCTAGCTGTTACTTCAGTTACATATATCTGACAAATTCACCCGCCAAAATTATGAAAATCTTATCAACATTATTGGGAAAGACTAAATTAATATCGCCACCCAATTGTGTCATACCTTAGCAGAAAAACCCTTCATCCGAGTAAGAAATGGTAATCCTAGCATACCCATTGGGCTTGAGATTAATACAATATCGATAAAAGACACATTCCACAGGTGCAAGTTATTAACAGTTTTGTACCAAGGCACTGCATAAATCAAATCATTTACATCAAGGGGCTTGTCGATTTTCTGCCTTTTTCTAGCAACAGATTCTGAACTTGAAGAACTAGAATCTTGAAAGTCAGAAACTTTAACATCCACCTCAGCATCAAAGCCAGTGGGAACAGGAGAGAAGATTGAAAGAGCTGAAAGGTCCATGGGGCAATCGAATAATATCCTAAACCCACATACATTGACTATGTGACATGCTGGGAAATGAAAACCCCCACCTCTGCTCAAACATGTCTGCAAAACAATGAAATTTAATCAACCCCCATAAACCAGAATTTAAATAATACACACAAACAGGTACATATATATGTTAAAATAAGATCCTAAACCGAGATACATTGACAATGTGACATGGTGAAAGATATAAAACCCCCAACTTTACTCAAACATGTCTGCAAAATTATGAAATTAAACCACACACCCAAAAACAGAATTTCAATAATATATACACGCACACAGAAAACCAGTACATATCTAGCTCATATTCTTTAATTATGCAGAAAGAAAGTAAGAAACTCACAAACTTCATGGGGATGAAATTTTGCCACTGCAAATACTGGTCACTCTCTCTTGCTACAACAAGTATGTTCACCTACAAAGAACATTCACATTCATCAGAATTTATAAAACCCATTATTAAGCACATACCCATTATGTATGAACATACATACATACATACATAATAGTTAGCAACCCAGAATTTTGTTGTGATTTGTTTAAAGTTTTGAACTTTGTCACACACTTCCAACATCAATTCATGAATCAGACAGTAATGAGTAGACAAAATTATATTATAGGTGCTTTTTTTTTTTCTTTTTTTTCCAATTTATAGGCTGAGACTTTGAGTTACATAACTTTTTTTTTTTCGATAGATAACGTAAAAATATTATTAATAATAGTGCCAAACCATACATTGGGGATGTACTATGGGGGCACAAATCAAGAACCAAAATTACAACGATCAGGAAAAACAGGAAAAGAAGAACAAGAAAAATGAGGAAAGACCGCACTCTACTCAAAGAGTGGAGTGCAAGAAAAAAGACTTCATCTCTAGCAAAGACGCTGATTCATTTTAAACCCAATTTTCTCTCTGAATCAGGAAAAAAAGAAAAAGAAAATTTACTTGGTCCTGTAGTTTACCATGAACATGCAATCCAACAATGTGCTAAGCTTGAGAGCTCTTTTATGTAGGTCTGGGCTAGTTTATGCTTATATGTGTTGAATCGTTTATCAAAACTGTTCATTGTCCAAAGACAAACGAAAAACCGCTGTGTCATTGTTGATCACAAGTAACACAACTTCAAAAACACTGTAGAAAACATTCAATAGTAATAAAATTCTTTGTGCAGTAAAAACTATAAGTGCAATCATGCACAAATCCCAGTGAGCTAAAAAAATGACTATGTCTAATTAGAATATAAAATCCAAACTCACGACTATGATATCAAAAAAAGAAAAATGGCATATGGGCATATGAGCATATGAGCATAGAACATAACAACAAAGCAACTGGGGAAAGTAAAAAATACACCATATCTGTTCAGACCCACATAATTTTTTTTGCTTATTAGTTTTCATTGAACAGTTTGAAGTTTCGATTTTAAAAGCAAGTAAAATAAGCATATGCTAGATTCATGTTAAAGAAAAGAAAGAGAGAGAGAGAGAGAGAGATACAGAATGGCAGAAGAAATTTCACAATGAATATCGGAGAGTCATATCCAATGCTTACCTGAGATTATGAGGCAGCGGCGACGGCGGCAAAGATAAGATGAGACAGAGACGGACGACAAATGAGATAATAGAAGGAAAGAAAGAAGACAGAAAAACGAATCATGGGATGGGTCGGGGGCGGGTTCGGTTTTTTTTGGGATTTTATTTAACAGAGTGAAGGTAGAGCTACAAACTTGTTTACAACTTGTTAAAAAGGCAAATTATGATTGAAGTAATGATACTTTCACAGTAGCTTATGCCACACTACTTTTATTATCTGCCAATTATAATTTGTGAAAATATTGTGAATTTTTTTGAGTAAAAGATGAGATTTTATTAAGATAGGACAAGGATACATCCTTTTGCCGAGAAACCTAGATTTTTTATGCCGCTACATATATACACAATTTTTCACCGATTTTTACTTATTACTAAATGGGTCTCTACTCTGTAGTACTAAGTGTGTGTTTGGCAAAAATTATTTTTGCCAATTTATTTTACTATTCAGCTTATTTTTGTTACTGTTCATGGGTCTCATTGTACTTTTCGATACTATTCATAGGTCTTACTGTACTATTTCAATTAACTTTTACCTTTATCTACGGTACTTTCAGTAAAAAGTTATCAGTTTTAGCAAAATAAGCAGATCTCAAACTGACCCTAAGAGTGTCTAATAACTTGCAAAACTCAAATCGCCCATCTACCTTGGTCTGACCTGTCATAGGAAATTTTGATTGAGTGATTCGATTGTTTAACAAGAACATATAATAAACCTACTAAACTTTTAGTTGTTTATGCTTCTAGACTTGTATTTGACTAGAAGAATGTCCTCCCACGGTGTGGATTCGCTTATTGTAGCGGATGCTAATATTCTATAACCTTTTTTATTCTCAAATAAAATTACCTACTTTTCTTTAAAACTAAAAAACAAAAACACATTATTATTGACATAACTTGTTCCATAATATTTTTTCAAAACATGACAAGATGACAAGTTATAATTGGCGGACATTTTCTTTTCACAACTTACATCACTTTTATTGTTTCACAACTCACAACAAGTCATGGACCAAGTTGTATCCTTGAAATTATTATAATTAGATATTTAATACTTCATATATGTATCTCAATTTGAGAGGAGTTGGTTTTAGAGTAATGTTTATGCATGCTAACTAAGTTTTTTTAAATATTTTTGTATTGAAATGAAGAGTTTGAAGAGTTGAAATTGAGTGCAATATATTTTTATAAGAAATCTCGGTGTTTTAGGATATCTCAATGGTTCAAGCACCTCTTGTGATGTTTAGAAACTGGGATTCGAACTTCGCATTTTCAGCAACTCCTTCTCTTATTTACCTAGTCACATTTAAAAAAAAAAAAGTTAAGAAAACTTCAAATCATTTAGTATAAATAATTCTTATTATTCATTTTTAAGCTGTGTATCTTCTGTAATTTCGAATTGCAAAATTTAGCAAATGCTATAAGGCTTGTGGTGTGGTGTGGAAATATGGAATGGATTCTCTCTCTTTATTTTTTGTGTTGGGGGGGGGGGGGGGGGGGGTTTGGGGCAGAAAAATCATGGAGAAGGGCCCATTAGGCCTGCAACATCTTGAGCCTAAAAGTTCTGTTTGGGCCGAGCTTGGGCCGTACTGATAGTAAGCATTTAGCAGAGGGCAAAAATAATGCGGTGCCTCTGAATTTTAGGCCGTAGAACAAATTCTGAAGAATCTATTCTGGGCCTCACCCATATTGTTTTTTTTTTTTGATTGAATAACCTATCAATGAATTGGGCCACCTCTATTATCCACCATGTTCAACTAAGTTGGGCCTCTCATGCTGTTTATTTGAAAATAAATTTAGTGAACTAATTTTTTTAATAAATATATTTACCCAAAAATCACTTGTCATAAATTTCATTTCAGGGGTCCAAAACAATTATGAGAAGATAAATCATTACTGGTCATACAGCCAATAATATTCTGGTTTTTTTTTTTTTTTTTTTTTTTAGTGAACAAACTACAAAGTCTTGTAATGTCTTGTGTGGAATAAGTTGTTTACCCAAAATTTTTTCTAAGTTTTCTCCTTCTAGATTTTTTTGGGGGTAACTTCATAAGCTGTGCCAGACAGCAGAATTTATGGCACATGGAGCAACATTTATAGATCCAACCCCTAAATCCAACTGGCTCCATAGTCCATAGTCCATAGTCCATAGTCCGTACCATTATTTTCTACGGTTGTTGAGAGAAAATGCACCTCCTTCAGCACACATATAAGGTTAGATTCAATTAGTGTATATTGTAACTGTTTGTTTCAACTGGTCCTACTTGTCTGATTAATTATATGCACGCATACAGAAGGCTCAAAGCTGGAGGTTCCGTCACTTGTTTAATAGTAAATAACATAAGTTGGTAAGATTTGAATCCTAAATATATTCATTGAAAATATAAGGAGATGTTAATCAGTTGAGCTAAACAGAATGAAAAAATATAGATTATTGTCTCATATTCTTGTGGCTAGAAATATGAGTCAATAATAAATATTTTTAGTTTGCTTCTTTTTTTTTTCTTCAAGTAAATAAATGAATTAAGGAATATATTAAACATTATCTCCTTCATTCACTTTTTATTTTGCTTGAAATCACAACAATCAAAAATTACTAATAAAATAAAATTCTAAATTTAGTAAATACTCAATTAGTTGGTATTTATATATTATCTTATGAAATTATACTAGGATTACATAACTATGCTATTAAATTGGAATATTATAAGAATAATGCTAGAGATACAAATTATTTTACAAAAATTTTTACAAACTACCGATGTGGTGAATGATTATTGGTAAATAAAAAAGTGATATTAATGATGGGTCTATATGAAAACTAATAAAAGGTTGGTCACATCAGTAATTTGTAAAAATGTTGTAAAATAATTTGTGACTGTAACATTACTTATATTATAATATAAAATAAATAACTTAACTTACATATATATATATATATATATATATATATTTAACTTCATTCAAATCTGTAGTATACACATAATTAAATACATCTATTATTTTTGTAATTATTATCAAATTATTAGAGAGAGAGAGGGAGTAACATGGTTGATAGTTTGAAGCACAAACCTCAATTTTTACAAAGAATAAAATTAGTGAATGAGAAGGATTTTAATCCTAATGTTGTGGCCTCATTCAAACCTTCCCATTATAAACCATTCAATGCTAAAGCCCGAGTTGATCAAATATCATATTTTCAAGCACGTCAACTATATTTGCATGGGCTCAAATAGTAGAAGTAGAACGTGAAACTCATATTACCTTGCTCTAAACTTGGTGCAAAACAAAATTTACTGATAATGAAAGCGAGATAAGACACTCATTAGAACGTGGTGGGGGAGAGATCATTCAATGAAGAAAATGGCATTTGAGCCACAAATTAAATTCGGCAACAACTACTAGCTACCTTCTTTGCCCCTTAAAGACAACATACCAAAATTAATGGCCCCAAAACATAGCAGCATGAAACACTTAATTAGTGCAGCAAAGGTGTCACAGTTGAGCCGCTTATTTAGCTTCATGAAGCTCACAATATATTAAGGGCTATGGGATTCGAAGTGAGTCACTGTGTCAAAGTTTTAGTTTTCATTATACTATCATAAGGTAGTATAAGGAGAGTTCACAATGAGAACTAAATCCTTTTGTCAAGGGGCTCTTTTGGGCTCCTTGGTTTGCTTCTTGCTTGTTGTGAGTTGCTATGGTGAACAAGACCAAACCACTTCAGGTATATTGTTCTGTTAAAAAAAGGGATGTTTTGCTAAGCTATTTAGGTTGCTTCCTTATATGTTTAAACATTTTGAGTCATTGCTACTTGTTGCTAATTTTTAACAATGATAGTAAGATCTTTGACATTTGACAAACTAAGGCACATGCATATGTTTTAGCATTTAAATTTTCTCTTTCAAAACAATGGATTTTGATCCCTAAACCCTATCATTTTAAATGATATGAAGCAAACATATGCAAGCAAGCATATGATATCAATCTCATTGTTCCATCTTATAATTTGAAATGAGTTGTGTTGATTTTGTGCATTTATATGTGCAGGACTTGGTGTACCATCTCATAACGAAGAGTTCAATACAGCTGCAAACCTTGATGAAGGGAAATTCAAGAAACCTATTCCCTTTTTCAAGAAGCCAATTCCTCATCCAATTCCAGTTGTTAAGAAACCGCTTCCAATTGTTAAGAAGCCATTACCACCGCTTCCACCCTTCAAGAAACCATCTCTTCCACCTTTCAAGAAGCCACTACCAATTAAGAAGCCTCTCCCACCTATTCCAGATTTGAAGAAACCATTTCTTGATGAGAAACCTTTTCCATTTTTTAAGAAGCCTCCAATTCCAATATTCAAAAAACCATTTCCCCATCCAATTCCAATAATAAAGAAGCCACTTCCACCATTTAAGAAGCCTTTCCCACCTATTCCAGATTTGAAGAAACCATTTCTTGATGAGAAACCTATTCCATTTTTTAAGAAGCCTCCAATTCCAATATTCAAAAAGCCATTCCCCCATCCAATTCCAATAATAAAGAAGCCATTTCCACCATTTAAGAAGCCTTTCCCGCCTATTCCAGATTTGAACAAACCATTTCTTGATGAGAAACCTATTCCATTTGTAAAGAAGCCTCCAATTCCAATATTCAAAAAGCCATTTCCCCATCCAATTCCAATAATAAAGAAGCCATTCCCACCTCTTAAGAAGCCACTCTTTCCCCCTTTCCCAATTCACAAACCAATTGTCAAGAAACCTATTCCTTAGGGGGAAAAAAAAAGGATTGCTATAGTATTACTATAGTAATTTAATAAAGTGGAAAGAATGAGTAATTCTTATCTATTTATGTAGTTCACATGATGTTATTATTATTGCTGTATGTCTCCCATTCCCATCAAATATATAAAAAGTGGATTGTAGTCCACAAAGATAATCATCAACTATTTCTTTTGTTTTGTTTTTTGTTTTTTTTTTGGTGGAGAAGTCAACAACTATTCCTTGATACTAACTAATCACCCCATAAAATTCACTTATTTCATATTTCAAACGATGAGCAACGGAAAACGCAAAGCAACATTGATAAAATTGATGCATGGTTGTCCATATATATTGGCACAGAAGGCTTATAAAAACTAACTCATTTTTATCACATCGATCACTATGCCCAACGTATAAGCCATGCAAGTCCCATGCGTCGCTTTAGGACGTATACCCATTATCCAATCTCAAATCAATATCAAGCATTTATATCTCCCAACCAAAATAGTTGCACTATTTCAACTATCCTGTATGGGAGAAAGTCAACAAAACTATAATCAATTTCTATAAAACAAAATTAAATTTCAGCAAGTCGATTTAGTTTCCATTTTTAGAACTTTTAAAGCAATATGTGGAGTAATTAAAGTCGTTACTAATTTTCTTTTCTGCCACACATTTTTTTTTTTTTGGGTTTAAAACGTCGCGTTGAGAAGATATTAGAGATATTAATGATTTCTTTTTTCTTTGGATATTTTTTTTAGCAAAAAACGGAATTTCTTTAATTTTTCTCTTTTTAGGCTTCATTACCCACCTACATTAACAGTTGAAAAGTGCATATTCTATTCCAGATGAAAATGACGATTTATGAAAAGCATTGTACAAAAAATAAGGAAAAAAATGATATGGAAAGAGTAAGCAGAACTAAAATAATTAACATGTTTCAATCTGATGGCACAATGAAAAAGCCTAGATGGTAACATCTATGATATTTTGAAATATATGCTTTAATGAACTTAACGACGTTTACATAATAATTAATAAATTAGGCTCAGTAGGGATTTAAGAATCTTAATACCATATAGTAGCCCATGCATGGAATTATAAAACCAAGCAAAACCAAGTTCGTATGAGAAAAACTAAATCTCACTTGAGCAAAATGTATTAAAGAAGACAAAATGTTTGCCTATATTTCACCTGGTTTGCTTGAGCAAAACGGTCGAGTAAACTAAAATATTTCAAATAGGGGCCGGGCTATTGTATGACAATTTGGGTGACCAATGTGATATGTTTTGGCCATACCTGCTAGTACAATACAAAATTGACTCATTTGGCGTGTGTGTATACATGGACATATGAGATGATATACGTACACACAAGGATTCATGCGTTTGATTTGGAACCTTGGAGAGCAGAGAGAAATTTGGGCAGAAAGAGAAAGCTAACAAATGTTAAGTTTTGTTTTTTGTTTTACGAGTGGAGGAAATCGATTCAAGACTAGTTTTTACCCATGGAGAGAACTAAACAATACCCCAAAGCTACAAGAAAGTATTTAGCATCAAATGATACCATATTTACCATATCAAAACCTAATAAATGACAAAAGTGTGCGCAAAAATAACCAATTTACTAACACTCTAAAAAGTAGTGGTAAAATGTTGATATACTTATTTTATACTCATGTCTCTCAATTATTAAATTTTAATACGACCGACGTGTCACTTGATAGTAAATATATATATATATATATATATTTAGAGAGTTTCAACATATAGCATCTGCTTCTGATAATAACTTTTTATCATCAGACTAAGACACCAATCAATTTTTAGTGTAACTTTATCAGTTGAGTTAACTGAAATCCATAGTAGTTTTTCTCAAGCTAATTTACTTCTTTGAACAACAAAAATTAAGTTGGACCTCTTAACTGAAATCCGTGGTACTTTTTCCCAGGCTAATTTACTTCTCTGAACAACAAAAATTAAGTTGGACATGGCGTGTTTTGGGTTACGGGGCATGTAGGTATCTTACATTTAACAACCGAAGATGTGGGAAAAGTCCAAAAGATATGGGCCAGATTAAAATCATTTACATTGTTACAAAAGGCCCATTAGGCTAACAGATGGGCCACCCTATTTCCATTTCTCTTGACTCAAAAGAAGCTAAACAATGTGGCCCTCTTGGAAAGTTATATAGATTGTTTTGAAATGCTTTGCCTTTACAATGCGACTGTTCTTTTATTGATTTTTTTAAACTTATTTTAGTTTTGGAATTATATATATATATATATATATATATATATAAATCCTCTTGTTTATATATATATATTGGTGGCAGAAGTTGATACATTAATTAGGCTTGCGTTTATTTTTGATATTCCACCAACAACTACAAAACAGAGTAATTTCAATCATGAATATTTTCCAATTTTAAAATAAGATATAAAATGAATTTTTGACTGATTGTTTAATTGAATATATAAAAGGAGAAAATTTAAGTCGATGTAGAGTATCAGTTGCAGCAAAATTTCCCAAAATTAACTTACAAGCCATTGGCAACCACTCTTTATTACTTTATTACAATTTACACAACCATATAAGTACTTCATTAAAGGGTTCTGACCAAATCATAGTTACTTGTAGACCTTGTCCAAGGTAATATAGACGCAGTACTAAATAAAATATACCATACTGATGGTTGTAAAATGGGTTTTTATGAGAATTTACCATACTGATAGGTCCATTCAAACCTTAAAATAAGGTTAGCATCAAAAGGTTTTAAGTAAAGGGAAGGGATGGACTATTTTGATAGTTATGCAACGGTGACTAGGATCATTGAGTGTTGTTAGCTTTTGCTATTGGGAAAACATGATGTCCCAGTCCAACATTCATATTCATACAATCTCTTAAAATTAAACACTTTTAATGATTAAATAAAGTCATATGTAATTGGTTTTAGGACACTAATCCCAACACTTAAAGTGTGTTTGGATACCGTTTATTTTGCTGAAATTGAAAATATTGTAGCAAAATAATTTTTAAATATGTGAATAGTACCGTGAGATCCATTTTTAATGAAAAAGTTGCTAAAAAAAAGGTCTATGGATCCCGTGCACTATTCACGGGACCCACTAAAAAGCACTGAAACGTACTTTTCAATAAATAAATAAAAAAAGCGTTGAAACGCAGACGCACTGTGTTTTAGCTGTACCCAAACGGGTACTTACATCCATGTATAAGTTTGATTGAACATCAAATAAATGTAAAGACATCTTTCTTAAATGATGCTTTTGATGAGAATGTTTACATAAAACAATATGAGGTTTTTTTTTTTTTTTTTTGAAAATGAAAAGAAAATTTTCAATCTTATCAAGTTTTTGTATGGCTTGAAATAAGCACCAAAATAATGGCATGAGAAATTTGATTATGTTAGCTTGTCTTATCATGATTTTACACATAATGAGCCAACAAATGTAAACATTATGAGCATATATGGTATCATAATTTGTCATTATGTTGATGATGATATACTCATATTTTGGACAAATTTAAAAGGTGTGTGTGAAGGAGATGCGATTTGGAAAATAGAGTAAAGAGACATAGTGAGGGTTGTGCACTATATCGATCACATTATGTTGATAAAGTACTTATAAGATTTTTGAAAAATCAAAGTGAATAATTAGCTAATTCAAGGTTAATCTATGAACGAAAATGTTTTCTTCACTTTTATGAAGGTATGACTGATTTGATTAAATTTTCTATATATGATCATGTTAGAAATATTCTTTATACATAAATAAATATTCATTCCTCATATAATTGACTTGGCCCTCGATAAAATATATTTGGCTTCACCATTGGCCTTTTTTTTGCATCTCTTCTGTAAATCTACACAACCATTGCAACTAGTGGGAAATTACACATATGGCCTAATGCCTATGACTACTATAAATCTTACTGCTTAAATTTTACAAATGGATATATCAATTTTTAAATTAAAAAAAAATAATCAAAACATTTATTTATCATGTTGTTAGGTTCACTTACATTTATTATCACATTAGTTTGTAAATCTTTTGTAATAAAATTAGTGATAATTTTAGTATTTTTTCTAGCGACTTTGTAGTTTTAGCATTATTATTATTATTATTATTATTATTATTATTATTATTCCAACTTTTTTTTTTTTTTTGGAGAAACAATTTTACTGTAAAGTGCTGTAAACTAAGCAGCAAAGTCAGGGTCCCATACCTTATGGCATTTGAGCAGCAAAGTCGGTGAGCAGTGAGCACTGTAAATGTCTTCAAGACAATTGAATAAAAATGACCCCAAATCTTTGTGCCATAAAGCCCTTAATCAGCGTAGGTGAACCGCAGAAACAGCTCTACTAAGCTCACTATATAACAAGGACTAAGGGACTTCAAAGTGACTCAGCCTTCAAACAAATTGTACCAAGTGCATAGCCTAATATCTTAAGCTACCATCTGTCTCTAGTTTCAATACAAATGCGGACTAAAGCCTTTTGTCAAGGGGCTCTTCTGGGCTTCTTGGCTTGCTTCTTGTTTGCTGTCAGCTGCTATGGCGTGCCTGCAGATCAAGACTCTTCAGGTATATTTGTACTCTTAACACAACAACAGTATTTTGCTAAGCTATTTAGGCCTTGTTAATAGTATCATCAATTACAAAACTCTTGACATTTATTATCTAATAGTTTAGACTATTTTGTAAGAGCTTTCACGTCAGCTTGTGTAAGAATTTCTATTTTATGCAGCCATTTTTCAAAATCACCCCCATAAGATTATTTATTCTACATTCTATTGTATTGACTAATGCAAATGCTTTAAGATCCTCATAATTGAGTGACATTGTCTGCTCAATTTTTTGAGAAGATCTAAGGATTGAGCTTTTTCCTCTGCCATTGTATAATTATCAAATTATTAAAAAAGAAAAAAACTTTCTAGCTACATGTTAATTTGTTGCATTTGATACAACGAGGCACCTACTTGTTATTTAGTCTCGTGCTGTTTTAACATTAACATTTTATCTGTACACCAATGCTTTTTATCCCTAAGCCCTATCAATATCAAAGAACAAAAAAGAAATCCTTGCATTTGAATTCTAATCTCATTGTTCCATCGTATCATTTTGAAGGACTCATCCTGATCTTGTGCATTTGTTTCTACAGGGCTTATTGTAACTACTGATATAAAGTCTCATAATGGAGAGTTCAGAGAGGATGCAGTTCAAGACGAAGGGAAATTCAATAAACCTCTCATTCCCATTTTTAAGAAGCCACTTCCACCACTGGTTCCAATTTTCAAGAAGCCCCTTCCTCCATTAACTCCAATTTTCGAGAAGCCATTACCACCACTAGTTCCAGTTTTTGAGAAACCATTACCACCACCAGTTCCAATTTTAAAGAAGCCACCCCCTCCACCCGTTCCAATTTCCAAGAAGCCATCACCACCACCCGTTCCAGCTGTGAAGAAGTCACCCCCTCCACCAGTTCCAATATTCAAGAAGCGATCACCACCACCTATTCCCTTTTTGAAGAAGCCACCCCCTCCACCAGTTCCAATTTTCAAGAAGCGATCACCACCAACTATTCCCTTTTTGAAGAAACCACCCCCTCCACCAGTTCCAATTTTTGAGAAGCCATTACCACCACCTGTTCCAATTTTTGAGAAGCCAATTCCTCCACCAGTTCCAATTTACGAGAAGCCATTACCACCACCGGTTCCAATTTTTGAGAAGCCAATTCCTCCACCAGTTCCAATTTATGAGAAGCCATTGCCACCACCTGTTCCAATTTACGATAAGCCATTACCACCTCCAGTTCTTGTTATCAACAAGCCATTACCACCCCCAACTCCAATTTTCGAGAAGCCTTTACCACCACCAGTTCCAGCTTTTGAGAAGCCATTGCCACCACTTGTTCCAATTTACGATAAGCCATTACCACCTCCAGTTCCTGTTTTCGATAAGCCATTACCACCCCCGACTCCAATTTTTGAGAAGCCATTACCACCACCTGTTCCAACTTTTGAGAAGCCACTTCCTCCTCCAGTTCCAGTTTTTAAAAAGCCATTACCACCCCCTGCTTCAGTTTTTGAGAAGCCACTTCCTCCACCAGTTCCAGCTTTTAAGAAGCCATCACCACCACTAGTTCCAATTTTTGAGAAGCCACTTCCTCCACCAGTTCCAAACTACAAGAAACCACAACCAACACCTATTCCTGTTTTTAAGAAGCCATTACCACCACCGGTTCCAGTTTTCAAGAAGCCACTTCCTCCGCTGGTTCCAGTTTTCAAGAAACCGCTTCCTCCTCCAGTTCCAGTTTTCAAGAAACCATTACCACCACCAAGACCAATTATCAAGAAGCCATTACCACCACCAATTCCAGTTTTCAAGAAGCCACATCCTCCACCAGTTCCATTTTTCAAGAAGCCCTTACCACCACCAAGTTCAGTTTTCTAGAAACAATTATTACTATGAATTTCAAATTTCAATAAGCATTTCTCCACCTACTTTAGATTTTAAGAATCCACTTCTTCCAATAATTTTAGTTTTCAAGAAGCCCCTTCCAACCCTTTTTCCCATTATGAAGAAACCACTTCCTCCTAAGTAACTTAATTATTCCACTTTTGGAGAAGCCTTAGCCTCCAAATTCCAGTTTTTTAATGCCACTTTTACCAACAAGGCATATTCTCTAGAAGTCAGTTCTTCCCTCTTTTCCAATTCTCAAGCCAATAGTTAATTAGAACCCTGTTCTTTAGGAAGAAGAGGGGAGGGGGGTTGGGGGACTATGATGAAGCGATAAGAACAAAGGAATGGACAAAGTGAGCGATTGTTATATATATGTAATGTAAGTACTTATGAAAATCATATATTGTTGTTGTTGTCGTCAAATGCCTACTATCAAATATCAAAAAGTGGATGGTGCTTATCGAAATTATTGTACTTCTAAATTTATTTCCAACTTACATCAACAACCATACTAATTGGCTGACCCTCAAAAAAACCCATACTAATTGGCTCATAAAAATTTCCCTTCACTCATATTTCAAATGATGAATTGTGGAAAACACGAAGTAGCATTGATAATGCTAGTCCATGTACTGGCACAAATGACATAAAATTAAATAATATTTGACCCTGCACATGGCTAGCTTCATTCCATAACCACCATAGTGTCATGAGTTAATTGAATTGTGATCTTACCATCCATCCATTCTCATGAAAGGAGAACGTGCCTTTAAACTAGAGTTCATTGGTGTGTGTGTTATTTTATTTTATTTTTATAAGTTCATTAGTGTTTTAGAACTTTTTTTTTCCTCAATGAGTTCTAATTAGTTTAACTGGTAAAATCTTTGATGATTGAATAAGAAATCTGGAGTTCAATCCCCGCCTACACCAAAAACTAATTTGTGTTTTGGTCTTATGATAAAGAGTTATCATTAGGAACAAACGCCATAAATTGAAACTCTTTTAAAAAAAAAAAAAAAAAATTTCAATGCTGAAATCTATGTTTTATATTAGAAATATTTGTATAAATCCCTTGAATATTTGAACCCAAGCAAACTGGCCATATAACTGTTGGGCTAGGATTATCCCATAACTGTATCTTTGTGTCATCCACATTACAAGTATTTGGGTTGAGAAGTGAGCTACAATTGGTTGGCATCCCTTCTAACATGGATTATTAAATCATGCTAAAAGTTCATCATGATGCGTTGAGCCCCTTGAACTAGCTAGATCACGAATATTTTAGTCATCTTAAATGTGTATTTTCTTCTCTCATATGCATATATAGTAAATCTTACTAATAAAATTCACAGTGGGACTAATTTTTTTATGTGAGAAAAATGATACACAATAATCATACTCTTGGCGTATTCTATTATTTTCCTTAACTGCCAGATTGCTAGTGCAACCATCACATTAATTGCTTGCGTAGCCCTCTAATATAATATTCTCTAACATGATGTTCGTTGAGGGAGAAATTCATGCCTCTGAATAAAATATGGGGAAGCCAAGCCGAAACTCAACGATAGGCTCTTGAAATGATGCCCAAAGGCTTTCGGTGTGGTGATAAGCCTATCCAAGCAAGAAACAAAGGTTGCAGCACTTTGACAAAACAGCAACAAAAGCCCAATAAAAATATTTCACAATAGCTAATTAGAAAATTAGTGGTCTTGTTTTGATAATACAAGAAAAAGAAATTCTCCAGCGGTAGGGTGAAATTACACTTAAAGTCCAGTAGTCAATTATTAAATAGATTTAAGAAAGTGTTCACTTCTAGAAGTCCTTGTGTGTCTTGGTCAGGGGAATCTATTGTACTTTTAACCATCATTACATCAATATGAGGGAAGAATTCTATTGTTACAAATACATTATATCCTTCAATAATAAAACAAAATGTAAAATTTAAATTTTCCATGGTAAGAAGAAAGGGGTTAATTGGCATGGTGTGAAGGGAGAGAGAGATTCCAGCTCAGTGTAGCAAATGTTGAACTAAGATTCTTGGAATATATATATATATATATATATATTTTATATATATATGACATGAGTGGGTATGTAAGCTTGTGATGGTATGATGGAGTTAATGTTGAAGCTAAGTCTTTAATGAGTAAATGGTTGTTTATGACTTATTAGGAAGCATTTATAGGCTTAGAATATGCAGGAAAGGAAAATGGAATGTCTAAGGCTAAGTGAGTGTGGGCTAAGGGGAATGATTTATGAGCTTGGGGAGAGTTAAACCACAAGCAAAGTGACAAAAATAATAGAAATTTCAAAGGGGTTGGTGTGTGTTTAGTGGGCTAGTGTGCTTACCCTTTTATAGTGGTGTTTAAGGAGGTATAAATTAACAAAAGTCCAAAACATAGGACTAATCAAGAGGCAGAATAACAGACTTAATTATCCTAAGATTTGGCCATAAATAGGAGATTTGCTTTTGAGGCTGCTTTGGGTAATATGACATATGGTGAGTATTTGGGGTAATCTTGCATTAAATGTCAAGATTTTTGAAGCTGAGTTTAACCAATAGGATTAAGGCAGGTATTCTAGTGCTGCAATTGAGATTTTGACCCTAAGAAGTAGGATTCAACACCCCAAGCCAGGTATCAAAATTTAAGCCCACTTCAGAGAGTTCTACTGGAGATCTCTTTATGCTCTCCAAATCATATGTTCCCAAATTTTCCCCTTTAGGATTCATGGGCTTGGCACATGAACCATTTCTTGAACATTTTTGACATTTATAGCATTGAATTGTTGAGATTTGGATAACTTGGTTTTAGCTCCCTTTTTGCTGGAGATATATTCTTGAGGAAAATGATGAAGTTCCATCACCCATTAGACTTCAGCTGCTATAACAACTTTTGGGCATTGTTCATGTCAGGTAAATGGTGACATAAAGTTGATGGGACAACCCCTAGTTCATTCTCAAAGACTTGTTTCTCTTGTAGAGGCCTCCAACTGGACCTTGATTAGGGATGAACAAGATGGAGGTTGTTTGTCTAGTCCTTTGCCTTTGTTGGAGTTCTTTGGATTGGGCTTGCTCACGTGGGCTGGACCCTTTGGGCTGGGCCATGTTCATCCCCTTTTTCACTTGGGCTTGTCCTCCTTTTATAGCATATTTGGACCTACAAAAATGACACATATTGCCATGGGTTTTCATCCCTCATGGACTCTTATTATTAGTAAATATTTTGGGGTTTTGATGAATATTTGTAATGAGACTTTGGGCAATAAGTTGTAATATTTAAAATCACATCATAAGCTTAATTACTTCAAAATACTTTTGTAAATAACATTTACTATTTTTGAAATGATGAATTCCATATCATAAGTAATGTTTATGGTTTCCAATAATCACCTCATAATTTAAATGGTGAGCTTGTAGGATGAATAGTTACCCTAAGCTTTGAAAATAAATATTATGAATGTTGTTAGGTTCTAAAACTTTAGGAACTAAATGTATTAGAACTTCAATTTGTAATGTGTTGGCAAACCATGATTAAAACATAGAGTCTAGGTTTAGGCCTGCTCAAAGTGTGTTTATTTGTAAAATCGGAATCGAGTGATTGCATAATTTATTGGACTAAATCTGCAAGGCTCGATTTGTCGAAAATTAGACTCGATCGATCGAACTACGTGCAGATTTATTTTTCTGCAGATTTTCCAATTCAGCCCAAGTTCGGTTTGACGTGTAGGGTTAAGTGTTTTACTTCAAGTATAAAAGAAAAAACCCTAGCTACGTTTTAGAAGTCTTTAATGTGTTGTGTGTTGAATCTTTTGTGAGATTTAGAGGTGTTTACCTTCATACACACACTTAGAGTTATCAAGATCAAGATTCATGTCAAGAACTTGGTGATCGCTTCAATTGCTGCTTAAAGAACTTAAAAAAGATTTGAAACTTTTGAGTGGAGTCTCAAAGTCACAAGTAGGAGAACTTTTGGTTGCAGTAGATCAAGGAAAGAAGTAGTCTGTGGACTCGGAGTTGTCACGTAGTCGTGGTAGTAAGTTTTCTACTTGAGGTAGTAATAGGATGTTAGTGGTCTAAGTTCTATTGTCCAAACTTCAATTCTTTCATAGTGGATCTGTTTTACCTTGAGGATAGCTAGGTTAAATCCTCTCCAGGTTTTTTACCGATTAGGTTTTCTTGGGTTATCATATCGCGTGTTCTTTATATTTCCGCATTATTTACATGATATGATTTTATTGTGTTAACTTAGAACTGAATAATTTATCTAAGTAATCACTTGGCTAAATAACTAGGTTAAACAACTTGTGTTTTAAGGGGTCTAAAAACGTACAAATGTTGTGATATAAATAATGACCATGGGTTTTATATAAATTCCATGGGTTTATAATATCGTATAAGATAAATATCATAGTTTTAAGATAAATAACTTTCCATGAGCTCTTATAAGATGATTGCCATAGATTATAGTAACATTGAAACATTGTTCATCATTGGATTTTTTAAGGGAAATATTTATGACATAGTATTTTTGCCAAGTGCTAATCTTGTGCTTTTGATAAAATAGTGCCAATGTAAATTGGGCTTTTGATATTGCTAGTGAGAATTGGACTTTTTGATGTTACTAGTGAGAACTAGGTTGTTTGATGTTGCCAGTGAAAACTGGGCTTTTTTTATGTTGCCAGTGCGAACTGGGCTTTTTGATGTTGCCAGTGAGGACTAAGCTTTTTGATGTTGCCAGTGAGGACTGGGTTTTTTTTATGTTGCCAGTGAGAACTAAGTTTTTTGATGTTACCAATGAGGACTGGGCTTTTTGATGTTCTTAATAAGGACTGGGCTTTTTTGATATTGCCAGTAAAAACTGGGCTTTTTGATAAATAATTTACCATGAGATTAAATCATGGGTTTTGATTATGGATTTGAATTTCACTGATAAAATTGTTTTGCCATGTATTTGAATCATGGGCTTTAATTATGGATTTGAATTCTATTGATAAAATTGTTTTGTTATGTATTTGAATCATGGACTTTCAAATACTGCTAGGTATAAAAGTTCTTGGGCTTTAGAAAAGGAATGAGATTTTAATTTGCTCAATGAAATAAATAATTTGGGATCAGGCTTTACAAAAATATTGGGTCTTATGGTATTTTATATTTGTAGCCCAATTTTGTGAAGGAAAGAAGAATGGTTGTGGGCTAGCATGATAATAGTCAAAAAAACATTTAGGGAAGCCCAATTACTTGTGGGTGATGTTTGAAAATATATAAGTGTTATTTAAATAATATTAGGTGTAAAAAAATGTACCCTAACAATGTTTCTTAAAAATTAAGTAGCTACTTCCATTGCTACAACAACAATTTCATCTCTGCCCAAAAAGATCCCAGATCTTTTTTAAGGTGGTAAAAGCTAAATGTTTTAGCACCACTACAGTGAATTTCTAACTTCAAATAAAAAAAAAAAAAAAAAAAAATCTTGGACAGCTTAGTATTTAAAAAAACATTTTTTTTTCTTTGTTGATAGATGATTGCATCTTAATGTATTAAGAAACAACGATTTTGTATATTTATAATTTGTTAATACTATATGAATGCCTATTTAGAATTTTTTTTTTTTTTTTGGCCCTCTCTAACTTGAGTTTTGAGTCTATCCCTGTTTCATAGTCCCTAACTTTTAGTACTTATACATGAGAGATGATGTCATCCTGTATATAGATGATGTCATCCTGTATATGGATGATGTATAATAATGAATGTATGATAATCATTGCCCCTAGTTCCCTGTTAGAGCATTCTCATCAAGAATGCTATAAAATATAGCATTTAGCATCTTAAAAAGTTACTTTTTTCATTTTAACAACCCACTTTACAAAACACACTACATCAAAGGTTCTATTATTTTACCATTTCATTTAAATATTATTTTTTTATTATTTTTTTATGTTTTCATTATTCTTTCTTTATTAAACAAATACTTTTTTCTATTAAACAAATACTTTTTTTTTTTACAATCTTGCTACAGTGGGCTGCTAGAGATAGCAGTCCACTGTAGCGGTATTGTAAAATGAATAACATTTAAGAGGATTGATGGAGCACCTTTTTTAGGATTTATAACATTTGGCATGTTAATTTTTAAAATTTATAGCATTTACCCATCTTAATGGGAATGCTCTTAGTACCCTATTCCCTCATATGCATGGCTATGTCAATGAAGGTCCACGGTCGAGGACTTGCCTTGAGGGAACTCAGTGATCCAACATTCCACATACTAGTCTTGCACTCCCACACAATGTGACATGTGGTTTCTTCCTCATTTTCGCACAGCTCACATTTTCCATCAACGTCAACGCTCTTGTGTCTTATATTCGATAGAGTTAGGAGGAAGTGCTTACAAGCTCTTCGCATAAAGATCCTAATTTTATTGGGATTTTCTTATTACTCCCAATAGAGATTTCTCCTTTGTACAATCTATTAGTGCAAACACAATAATAATGGAAATAACATAACGAGAAACTGAATAATACTTCTAAATATTATTAATTTAAAGAGAAAAAATTACACAACACTATTTGGACTGAGGCGCGGCACTTGCTCTCTTTAAGGAGATTCAAGTCCTTGGTTGGCTAAACTTTGTAATCAGTGCAAACTTTCTCTGACTTATCTCCTCCAGGATACAACAGTCTAACAAGTGTCGTATGGCTAAAACAACTTTTGCACAAAGTGTTCAAGCTCAAAGCTCTACCAGAAAGAACACCCTTCCTTGCCAAGAACCTAGAACCTCTCTATTTTTTTTAGTGTATATTGCAGTAGCTTGGATTTGGTCTGAACGAGTCTATTTATAGGCTCAATGGACCTCACGAAATTACTACCCAAATTAATCTTATTAATTAGGTCCATTATTCTGATGTAATAAGTGTTACAAGATTAATTGCGGGATATTAATCTGATGGACTGGAGTTACACAATTAATGGTTTCCTTTTTTGATACCTCCACCATTCACCTCCCCATTGCGCACGTATCTAGCCCAATATCTAAGACAATTCATGCTAGCCCATTAATCACCACAATTAAAAAGAATAAAATAGCCTTTCTCCTTTTCAATGTGCGATTAAACATTGTTAATAACTTCTCATATTCCATATTCACTCTCACATCTTTACATTTATGTTGTAATATTTATTCATTTTAATTAATTAATATTAAAATGCTCCAACAATTCCTTACTCATTTTAATATTAAATTTTTTAGTTAAAAAGAGATTACCAAGCAAAGACGGGTCACTATGCATTATGAAGGTGTGCTATGCATTGAACTTTCACTTAGTAAAATAACGATCTCAACTCCAGAGTCGTAGTGGTCTCTGACTTGAATTAGGACTGCTTTAGGAAAATTAAGCATCACTGCTTACACATAACAACCCAGGTATTGACATGAGCTTTTATAGCTAGTACTTTACGGCCGTGTGCTGATTCCAATTTCATGAGTGTATTTGAGAATAAGTCCAAATCTCATAGGTAGCGGCCCCACCCCCACACTCACATAGGTGAAATTTTGTCAAGGGTGCTCCTGTAATTCTGACACCCCAGTCATATGAGCTACAATTTCATTAAGATTTTTTTACTCAACCTCTCTACATTACAGGATTAATGCACTTACATCATAGGGATGAACCATTAAAAAATTATTTACAAAACAAATAATTAAAAAAAATAATTAGTGCATTTCTTACGACCATCGTATGATTCATTTTTTCCATTGAACCAAATTCTCAGGATCTTTGGTCCTTGAGTTGGGTATCCTTATACACGGCTTATGATTCTATGACTTTAGTCCCATCCCCCTCAATGTATTCTAGACTTTATCTTTTGCCAAGGCCTTGGTAAATAGATTTGCAAGATTATCATTAGATTTAATATAATTCACAATTATGATGCCACCACTCAAATAAGATCGCACGTTACTGTGCTTTCTTCTTATAGGTCTGGATTTACCGTTGTAGTAACGGTTTTTAACCCTACCAATTATGGCAGTGCTATCACAATGAATAATATAGGTGGAATTGGCTTTTCCCAAAGTGGAATTTCATACAATAAATCTCTAAGCCAATTTGCCTCTTCACTAGTTAAAGCTAATGCTATTAATTCAGCTTCCATTGTTGAATTAGCAATTATTATTTGCTTTTTAGACTTCCAACAAATAGCACCACTATATAAGGTAAAAATATAACCAATGGTAGAGAGAGAATCACCTAATCGACATCACTAAAAGCTTCAATCACAATAGGGTACTTTTTATAAAATAAGCCATAACTTTTTGTACCAATTAAATATCTCATGACTTGCTCAATAGCCAGCCAATGATCTCTACTAGGCTTGTTAGTAAATCTGCTAAGCACTCCTACTGCATATGCAATGTCAGGTCTAGTACAATCAGTAGCATAATGCAAACTACTAATGATGCTAGCATAATCTTTTTGATTAAAAATCTCATCATCATTATTCACAAGAAATAAATGAACACTAGAATCAAAAGGAGTAACTACACTTTTAAGATCATGAAAATTATATTTTCTTAATATTTTCTCAACATAATTGTGAGAGACCGCGCCCCCGGCCCCCTTTTTATAGGTATGTTGGGCCAAACCCACGTGAATGGGTGGAGTCGTGTTATTGCCTCTCAAAATGGAGGTTCGACTAGTTATATTTTCCCCTTTAGATTAAGGGTTTTACAATGGAGTCGCCACTTATTTAATTGTTGGAATAAATAAGAAAACCATAATTGAAAAATTCATCATTTTATTAATTTGAAATTGAATTTACATTGAATATAGGAAATTACATGGCTTTGGTCCTAGATACAATCTAAGATAAAATACATGGCTTTATTTCCTAGTTACAATCTAGAAATTGAAAATTACAAGGATAAGCATTTGATCTACTAACCCTTTATCTAAGTTCGGAGGCTATGTTACAAGGTGGGAAGGTGTTAGGCACTCACCTTACCCGGTGAAACCGATCTTCTAGATTATGGTGACCAACATTCATATCACATCATCCAATATGTTATCAATCAATTTGCATGTTGAATTTGAAGTGTGTGCATGTGATAAACCCTAATTCAATTTATTAAGCATTGCATTTGGATTGAAAAATAAATTCTAGTGAATGTGTGTGTATAGTGACATCCTAGATTCAAGGACTTGAAAGAATTATGAAACAAACATGTTTTTCATATTTTTGATATGGATTTAAGATCAAAACTAGTGTTTATGCATGAACATGTGATGAACAACCAAGAACATGTGAAGAACACATAAGAACATTTAAGAACATTCAAACATATTCAAAGGAATTTAAATGATCATTATCATGCTTTAATCTTAAACCCTCATCATGGCAACATGAAAAACAATTAGAGAAAGAGATTATACCTTCATGCAAGATCCATATGGTGAAGGCGAAGACTCTTAAGGGTGGTCTTAGGGTGGAGGAAAAGAAGAGTTAGGAGAGGAAGAGTGAGTCTCACTCAATACCTTGAGTCTCAGGAAGACCAAGATATGACAAGACTACTCAACTTCACCAGAACTCAAGAGAGGGGAAGAGAGGGTTTTTTTTTGTGTCTTGGAATGAAGGAGAGGGAAGGTTTATATAGTAGTAGTGGAGGGAATATGAATGGAATATCATTTAATGAGGGTTGACAAAGATTATGAACCTAGACCTCATTTTAGCCTTAGGAAAAATCTGGTGCATTAAATGGAGAGATTGGTGGGAGTGGGGAGCAAGCCAAAATTCGGTTTTCTCGTAGCTGCTGTAACAGCTTGTAGAGCCAATTTCGAAAAATCATATCTGACCCAATTCTGATCGGAATTGTCTCGTTCTTATGCTCAAATTGAAGCCCCAAATGTCTAGTTTCTGGGAAAATTAACCTCATTCACAGATTCAAAATATTCTGAGAGATATTGATAAAATGGTGAGCAGAGATCATTTGTTAGAAAATGGTTTCAGAACAATTAACATTAATAGGTCCCAAATTATCTCCCAATTTACATTAAATGGCTCCAATCACTCCCATTTAAGACTTAATTGGTTCCAAATTTACTCTAATTAAAAGATAATTACACAAATTACTCATTTAATTATCTAATTAATTAAGTGTATGCAACCTCACCATAAAATGTAGTCCTAACCAATCAAATTATGACACATCATTGATCTCAAATTGAAATCAATTGTTCATAATCACATATAGTCGGACTCAATGTGTGATAGTACATCTTAGCCATTAAAACTTGATTTGATGATAACTTTCAATCTGGTGGTCCGATTAGGGCTTATGACCAGTCGATTTGATCGTTACAACATCAAGATCATTTTAGTGAAATGATATTAAGGATCTAATGGCTAGAATCAAGATGCATATTTTCAAGGCAAAATTACCCTTTTACCCTCCATGTGAGGTTAAATACAGGTTGCAAAATGGGGTGTCAACAATAATGTGATTGATCAATATATATTCCATCACATGCTTTTGTAATTTTCATGCCCAAAATAAAATTAGCCTCACCAAGATCTTTCATATCAAAATGGCTTTTAAGCATATTTTTCGTCTCATTTATAACATGCATATTTGAGCAAAAAATTAGCATATCTTCCACATAGAAGCTAATAATAACATGTAAATTATTTCATGATTTAGAATAAATAAATTTATCACATTCATTTGATTTATAACCATTCTCAATCATGCAAGAATCAAACTTTTCATGCCACTGCTTAGGTGCTTGTTTTAAGCCATATAGGGATTTAGTTAGCTTACATACCTTACTTTCTTGTCTAGGCTCTACAAAGCCTTCAGGTTGATCCATATAAATCTCTTCCTATAGGTCCCCTTTTAGAAAAGTAGTTTTTACATCCATTTGATGAATTTTCAAATAAAAAATTGCAGCAATAGCAACTAACAATCTAATAGATGTAATTCTTGTTATCGGAGAAAAAGTATCAAAAAAATCAAGATCAGCTTTTTGTTTAAAGCCTTTTGCTACAAGTCTAGCTTTAAATTTATTTATTGATCCATCTGGTTTCAACTTTTTTCTAAGGGCCCATTTACAACCTATAGTCTAACAACCCGGTGGAAGATTTACTAATTTCCAAGTTCTATTAGAAATTAGAGATTTCATCTCATCATTTACAACCTCTTTCCAAAATATAGCATCAGGTGACGTTAAAGCCTTTTTTTAAATTTTAGGGATTTTCCTCAATGTTAAAAACATAATAATCAAGACCAAAATCTTTTTCAACTCTAGCTTTTTTACTCCTTCTAGGTTCCATTTCAAAATTTTCTTGATTTTGTAGATGTGAAGTAGAAGAACTAGGTTGTGATAAAATATTTTTTTCACCCCCAATATTTTTCAATTTAAAAGGAAATTTTTCTTCATGAAAAATTGCATCACCAAATTCAAAAATTATTTTGTTTTCAAGATCAAAAAATCTATAGGCTGCACTATTAATCGCATAACCAAGAAAAGCACAAATAGTAGCTCTTATACCTAATTTAGGTATTTTAAGGTCAATAAGTCTTACATAAGCAAGACAACACCATATTCTCAAATATCCCAAATTTGGCTTATGTCATTTCCACATTTCAAAAGGTGTGGTATATGACTTTTTATGTGGCACCCTATTCAAAACATGGCATTCAGTTAAAATAGCTTCACCCCAAAAATGTAAAGGTGCACCAAATTCAATTACCATGGCATTTGTTAATTTAATTAGAGTTCTATTTTTTCTTTCAGCTACACCATTAGAAGTAGGTGAATATGGTGCAGTAGTTTCATGGATAATTCCCAAAAATTGAACAAATGAGTTAAATGCACTTGATTCATACTCACGGCCTCTATCACTTCTTATTCTTTTTATTTTTCTACCGAATTGATTTTCAACTTCTTTTAAAAAATCTTGAAATTTTTCAAAAGTATCACTTTTATTTATTAAAAAATAAATAGTTGTATATTTTGGGAAATCATCAATAAAAGTGATAATATATCTATTTCCTCCACGAGTTAAAATTCCTTCAAATTCACATAAATCGGAGTGAATTAACTCAAGCAATTCTGTTTTTCTTACAACACTTTTATGAGGCATTTTTGTAATCTTAGTTTGACTACAAGTTTCATATTTTTCAAAATATTTTGATAGTCTTGGAATTAATCCTAAACTACTCATGATTCCCACATATCTACTATTTATATAACACAAACGAGCATGCCAAAAATTAATAGAAGAAAGCATATAAGCTGAACTGGTAGATGCTTTATTATTCTCAACATTCAATTTAAACATTCCATCACAAGCATAACCCTTTCCCACAAATAATCCATTTTTAGTGATTACATAATTATCAGAATCCATAATTTGCTTGAAACCAGCTTTGTTAAGCAAAAAACTTGCCATCAAATTCTTCCTCATGGACGGAGTGTAAAGTACATTTTTCAATGTTAGCACACGTCCAGAAGTGAATTTCAATTCAACCTCACTACTCCCAAGAACCTTGGTTTTACTAGGGTCACCAAGTATAACCGTTTTTTCTTCTTCAGAAGGAGTGTACAATTTGAACCATTTTTTATCATAGCAGACGTGCTTATTAGCACTAGAATTTGCCCAACACCCTTCAATATATTGCACCATATTGATGTTTGTAATCACTAAAGGCTCTTCGGTTACGCTAGCCTGTAGGACAGATTCACCTCCCCCTTGCACATGTATCTAGCCCAATATCTGAGACAATTCATGTTAGCCCATTAATAACCACAATTAAAAAGAATAAAATAGTTTCTCTCCTTTTTAATGTGAGATTAAACATTTTCACTGACTCCTCATCTTTCATATTCACTCTCACACATTTACATTTATGTTGTAATATTTATTCATTTTAACTAATTAATATTAAAAATGCTCCAACACAATCCTTTTGAAAATCCTCTTTTGATTGATTGAGCAGCAATTGAAGGCCAGTTGAGCTCTTGAATGAATGTCTTCTTTGAGTTGCATCTTGGACCTTTTAATTTTGAACAATTAACACAAATTATCATCCATGCTACAATGTCATGGAATTTTTCATCCTATATGCTAACATGGTGGAACTGGTGTTTTCGATCAACCTGGAGGAAAGAGGTCTTCTCCTTGGGATTTGTGCCTTATGTACGGTTTCATTTCTTGGAAAAATGGGTGAGAGTGGAAATTACAAATGGCATTTGTGTATCAGTGTATGGTGTGGGTTATAGGTTAGCTTTAATGATTGTTAAAACGCTAGCATTAGGTATGCCAAATGCTAAATTTTTAATGTTTAGCACGCTAAACACTAAAAAACATGCTTCATTGAGATGTTCCAAATGTCATTTATGTTCCAAATTGATAAAGCAAAAAACATATGTACTGTGCCAATGTGTACTTTTTCTAAGGGTAAATTTGTGAGTGGATTGAAAGATAAAAGCTGTTTTTTTCTCAGCTATCTTGAGTATAATGGGAAATTTTGTGAATGGGCATAAGGATTTTGTAAAACTCGCCAGCCCATGTATAGCTCATCACTTTATCGTGCATAAAAGCTAAATACAAGTGAAGAAACCCTTTGCATCTACTAGATATATTTCGTACCTGTCAAACTGCGAAGCCTCCATTGTGGCTAGACATACCCATTTAATGTTGATCATTGTAATTATAATCCTACAAGTCTTGACTCTTGAGGGCTGGGATTGAGATCATTGAGTCAACCAAATCTCCTTAGACGGAATAAACACAACTTAGCTTTTTATAAAATCCCTCTACTCTAGGTTGATGTTCTTTCCCAAAGAGAAATACTCATTGGCCCAAAGCATTTTTCCCTTCAACCGGAGGATCTTGGTGGTTTCTCCAATAATGACGGCTTCAAGAAATTTTTTTAAAGGGGCCATCAAGAAACTTAAATTAAACAAAATTTAATAAAAATAAAACTTAAATACATCAAGTTATCAATAAATAAAAAAAGGGAAATATATGAAGTTTTACAATTTTCTTTTATGAGTTTTTATATTTTGAAACCATTGCAAGATAGTTCAATAGTTCATTATTAGTTGTCAATATTTATTATTAATGTGAGCAGATGTGACCATTTTATTTTGTTAAATTTGTATAATTTTTTATTTTTTTATTTTTTGAAGTTGTTTATTATTTTTATAAAAATATTTTAAACTAAATGATAAAACTCAACCAATTGACATTGTATTAAATTGGTATACACAACCACACTCATCCACACATAAATAATACACTAAATGTCTATTTAACCAATCAAATGCTTGAGCAATCACTAACATTACTATTTTTTTTTTCTTAAATCACTAACTATATAACAAAAAATTATTATAATAACTACAAGAAAAATAGCTTTTAGCAACAAATAATTTTTGACGGACCCAAAAAACCCTAAAAAAAAAAATCTTATTTTTGACGACAAAATAAAGCCCTCGCAAATGCTTGGTAAAATGTGAAACATTTGTGACCAACAAGAAAAGCTGTCGCAATTATGTGTTGTAGATGTCACAAATGCTAATATTTTGGAGAGAAATTTTCCCTCCATAGTATTTGCGAGGGACAATTAAAAATCTCTCGCAAAGGGTGTATTATTTGTGATAGTTAAAAAAAGGCCATCACTAATACTAAATTATTTGCGAGAGCCAAGATCGACCTTCACAAATAATCATTAAAATGTCAAAATTTTTGGAGGGAAATGTTCCCAACAAATTATTTCCGAGGGACAATAAAAATCACTTGTAGAAAGTTTATTTTCTCTGTGGGTTAAAAATATGCCCTCACTAATATTAAATTATTTGCAGGGGCCATGATTGGCCTTCACAAATAACCATTAAAATATTAATTTTTTTGGAGATAAAATTTTTTGTCAAATTATTTGCGAGAGGCTATGAAAATCCCTCATAAAAAGTATATTATTTGTGAGGGTTAAAAAAAAATGCTCTTACTAGTAATAAATTATTTGTGAGGACTAAAATATTTTAAAGGGATCATTAAGAAACTTAAATTAAACAAAATTTAATAAAAAGAGAACTTAAATACATCAAGTTATTATTTCTCAAAAAAAAAAAAAACCGAAAATACATGAAGTTTTACAATTTCCTTTTATGAGTTTTTATATTTTGAAATCATTATAAGATAGTTCAATAGTTAATTATTAGTTATCACCGCACACTCTTGGTGCGATGATCACTTCACAAGTACAAGTACTTATAAGGTGGGGCAAGAGTCGGTGTTCAAGTCTACAAGAGGGAACTTCACACACATATATACCTAGATTAGGTTAGAGTAGAATTTCTATCTTATATAAAAAAAAAAAAAAAGTTCATTATTAGTTGTCAATATTTATTGTCAATGTGAGTAGATGTAACCATTTTATTTTGTTAAGGTTGTATAATTTTTTATTTTTTATTTTATGAAGTTGTCATTATCTATTTTATTATTTCTATAAAAATATTTTAAATTAAATGAAAAAATTTAACCAACTAACATTATATTAAATTGGCATACATAGCCACACTCATCCACACATAAATAATATACTAAATGCCCATTTAACCAATTAAATGCTTGAATAATAACTAACTTTACTATTTTTTTTGTCTTGAATCATTAACTATATAAACAAAAGTTATTATTACATGATAACAATACACACACATTTGTAACAAATCCTATACAAGTGTTTCCCAATTATTAAATTATATAATATTTATACTATACACACACAAATTCATACACATCAGTGGGTTCCAGTTAGCTCAACTAGTAAAATCTCTGATGGTTGTATAAAAAATCTGGAGTTCAATCCCCGCCTACACCAAAAACTAATTGGTGTTTTGGTTTGATGATAAAGAGCTATCATCAGAAGCGGACGCCATATGTTAAAACTCTCTAAAAATAAAAATAAAATTCATACACATCACAATTCACACAAATAACATTGTAACCAAAAAAAAAAAATAACATACACAATCAATATCAAACACACCCTCACACACATATAATATAAATTTATAATAAAGAGAAATACCCACAATTCACAAACATTTACTTTTTACTCTTAGAGTTAGAGATGCCGAGATACTTAGATAAAAAAGAGAGATAAGATGAGATTCATGAGAAGAGATAAGATGAGATTCATGAGAATGAGGTCAAAGATCTTAGAGAGAGAGAGAGAGGTCTGTGATCTATGTTGTTATTTAGTTAATTTTGGGATGGGCTAATTTCTGTTGGTTTTGGGTTTGTACTAAGCTGAGCTGATACGTGATTAGGATGTACAAGATTTAAGTTAGAATGTGCAAAAGTAATTTTTAAGGATAAATTAAAGTAATAAAAATATTATATATACATACATATATATATATATATATATATATGTTTGTATATTTAAAAATTTCAAGTGAGGGGGTTTAATTCCCCCAAAAATAAGCTAGCTTCGTCCCTGCTAAAATGCCATAAAATTCATAGAAGGCCCCAACAATAAAAGAGGAGAAATCCAACATTAGTTTTACCAACTCCTTCACGAAAGTTTTTTCCAATGCATTCAAAAATCAACATATGCCAAAACTAGTTTTCTCTATGTTTGGAGAGTGCTCTCTTTTTCCCTAATCACATTGCTCCAAATTTGGTACTTTTGTGATTTGAAAGCATACATTCGCTATAGTAGGTTGGAAATTGTCCCTTCCATTTCTTTTGCAGGTTTGCTGATTCAAGCACAATTCCGAAGTGCATCACTAGCCTTCTTCTCTCATGTTGATGTAAGTAGAGGACTCGACTTTCCTAAGTGGAACTCGGGTCCAAGGCAGTCCAATCAAAGTTTGAAAAAAAAAAAAAAAAAAAAACCAACAACTATTATTGTAACATATATCCTGTCATGTGAGACATGACATGAGAGGAATAACATGACAAGACCAAACCTGGAAATGGCATACACGATGCATGTATATTAGTGGGGTTTTGCCAACTTGCCATCTTCGAAGCTAGGGCATAAAAGCAACAACTGTAAAGTACAGTATGTACAACTACATTTTCGGCATTTTGAGTAGCAAAGTCAGCCAGCACTGAAACTGTCATTTTCCTTAAAGAGAAATAAATCAGAAAGGCCCCAAGACTTCATGCAATGAAGCCCTTAGTTAGTGCTGCGTAGGTGAACCGATTAAACAGCTTTAATAAGCTCACAATATATAATGAGACCTACGAGACTCAAAGTCTCAAAGTGACTCAAAGCTTGAAACAACTAGTAGAAGTGCAAAGCCTAATCTCTTAAGCACTGTTCACTATGAAGACTAGATCCTTTTGTCAAGGGGCTCTTCTGGGCTTCTTGGTGGTGTTCTTCTCGTTTGCTGTGAGCTGCTATGGTGAACCTGGTCAAGACTCTTCAGGTATATTTGTTCTCTAACATAATAAGGGTATTTTGCTCAGCCATATTAGGCTAGCTCATAGCTGCTTCCTTCATTGTTTAAACATTAGGATTTGTAGACTTGTAGCTACTGCTTGTTGCTAATTTGTTACAGTTGCTAATTAATAATAATAAAATTTTACTAAAATTAAACAAAAATAAATGAATATATGAAAAATAAAACTGGCTTCTAACTTGTATAGTATTAGCAATATAAAAGATACAAAATATTTTTTTTCCCTAATACACTTCAGCTTAATCATATATTATCTATCAAAATAGAATTCATTTTTTTTAAAATCCCAAAAAATTATCAGTAATAATATAAAAAGTCATATTTTGTTAGATCTTTCATTTTGTTGAAAAATAAAATATTCATAAACAATATGCTCACTAATCATTGACACAATTCAAAAAAAAATTACAATTTTTGAAGTCTAAATATCACTCTACATTATGATTATAATGGTGAATTTCTATTTTAGAACTAGTTTTTTTCATAATTTGTGAAATCTTATTGATAAAACTTATTTATAACAAACAAATATCGTCAAATGTAATTAAAAATACTTATGTACCTCTTGAGAATCTAAAATTGAGCTAATAATAAGCAACTCGATTATAGTTTCACTAAAACAATGATTCAATCATTACAATTGACAATGTAAAAAAATATTAATCAATATCATTCAGCAGTAAAGTTATCTTGCTAATGGAGAAGAGAAAAAGAAGAAAAAAGAAAATAAAAAAACTAGACACCCTAGTAATCTTTTAGGTGGGGCTAGATAGCATGGCAGCACCCAACACTTAAATTTCTAAACTTTTAATTTCGGTTCCTACAATAGAAGTGTTATACCGAACATATGTTCAAAATGCATACGTCATTACTATTTTTGTAAGTGGAGTTATATATATATATATGTGTGTGTGTGTGTGTGTGTGTGTGTGTGTGTGTTTTTTTAATTTGTTTGTTAAAATAGGTTTTTTTAAGGGGCCCACCAATCACAAATATAGGCTAAGTTCTTGCTCTAATTTTTGAGCTTTTTGGGCCAACTTTCAATTTTGAGATTGGTTTTCAATTTTGGAGGGGGGCGATGTATGAATTTTTTGAAAATAATTAAAAATTTTATTTTTAAAAAAATACAATTTAAAACTTTTGAAGTCCCTCTGGTCTAGTGGTGGTTCCATCACTCTATATATTTACCATGAAAACATTTAAACAAAAAGAAAAATTAATTGTTTATGGCATTCATTTTTCAAACCAAAGAAACAATCACAATACAAAACTTATCTGAAAAGTGAAATTACTCTATTTATTTATTTATTTATTTATATATTTTTTTTAGTATGGTAGAAGTCTATGAAAATGTTTTTATAGTCAATGGAACACAAAAAATTTTCCTTTTTTAAAAGCAAAACACGTTTTGTGAAATACTAAAAAAAGAAATATAACAATTAAGCTCTGCACCAACAAATCTCTCCCAATGGTATCTTTTGTTTCTTTGCCCCTTTCTCACCACAGATCAACTATCGACCCCTTTTTTTAAAACTATATATATATACACACATGCACATATAAGAAATAAAAAATATAATAGTCTGTTTTGAAATTTATATACACACACTTAAGAAATTTATCATAAGTGAGTTTTTGTAAAATGTAATATTACCACTCTTTTTTTTTTAGAGGAATGCCAGCCTGTTTTGATTCCTTTCTTATTACCTCATTTAATTTTTTGTTTAATTCGCTTCTCTATAATATAGGAAGGATTAAATCACTACAACCTTATTTCAAAATTGACAAAAACTTGTAAAAGAAAATGTTTCAAAGTAATATATATTTGCGGGCCCAAGAATCATTGAGCACATGACATATGATTTGATGAAAAGAAAAATGATTACATATATAAAAGATTACATGTCTATACAATAGGGTTAATCAAGCCTCTTTGCTAAGAGATTTGTAACTCAACTGATTGATACCTTTTGGTATCCATGACATCCAGAGTATAAATCTCCTCTCTCTTTTTGTAAACTATCAATTTATTTATTTAAAAAAAAGTGTTAATAAGCCTCCCTTAAATGACTATAAGATTAAAGTTAATCGCGCCTCCCTTAAAAAAATCTCTAACACCACCAGCAATAGATATTGCTCTTAACATCTAAGGTTTCATCATTCCAAAGCCATATTCTATATCAAAGGATAAAGAATAAGACATCCTTGCATATAATATCATTCTTGTTGTTCCATCATATAATTTTAAATGACTGATCATCATGATAGTATTTGTTTTTATTTTTTATTTTTAGAAGTGATAGTATTTGTTTGTGCTGGGCTTTGTGTATAATTCTAAATGATTCGTTTTAATGTATTTGTTTGTGCAGGGATTAGTGTAATCACTAATGGAAAGTCTAACAATGAAGGGTTCAAAGCAACAATAGATCTTGATAAAGGAAGATTCGAGAAACCTTTTCCACCACACATTCCAATCTTTAAGAAACCATCAATTCCCATTCTTACAAACCCACACCCACCAAAAGTTCCAATTTTTAAAAAGACACTTCTACCACCAATTCCTGCTTTTAAGAAGCCATTTCTTCCACCAATTCCAAATTTTAAGAAGCCACTTCTTCCACCAATTCCAATTTTCAAGAAGCCATTACCGCCACATGGTCCAGTTGTGAAGAAGCCACCACATGTTCCAATTTTGAAGAAGCCACTTCCACCATCAACTCCAATTTTCAAGAAGCCATTACCACCTTCAGTTCCAGTTTTCAAGAAGCCACTTCCTCCAACTATTCCAAGTTTCAAGAAACCAATACTACCACCAATTCCAGTTCTTAAGAAGCCATTTCCATCGTTTAAAAAACCATTTCCATTTAATAAGCCAATTCTTCCACTTATTCCTGATTTCAAGAAACCACTTCCATCAATTCCAGGTTTTAAGAAACCAATTCTTCCACCTATTCCTGATTTTAAGAAACCACTTCCACCAATTCCAGGCTTTAAAAAACCACTTCTACCACCAATTCCAGGTTTTAAGAAGCCAATTCTTCCACCTATTCCTGATTTCAAGAAACCACTTCCAACAATTCCAAGTTTTAAGAAGCCAATTCTTCCACCTATTCCTGATTTTAAGAAACCACTTCCACCAATTCCAGGTTTTAAGAAACCACTTCTACCACCAATTCCAGGTTTTAAGAAGCCGATTCTTCCACCTATTCCTGATTTTAAGAAACCACTTCCAACAATTCCAGGTTTTAAGAAGCCAATTCTTCCACCTATTCCTGATTTTAAGAAACTATTTCCACCAATTCCAGGTTTTAAGAAACCACTTCTACCTCCGATTCCAGGTTTTAAGAAGCCGATTCTTCCACATTTCCCTGGTTTTAAGAAAGCACTTCCACCTATTCCAGGTTTTAAGAAACCAAATCTACCACCAATTCCAAGCTTTAAGAAGCCAATCATTCCACCTATTCCTGATTTTAAGAAACCACTTCTACCAATTCCAGGTTTTAAGAATCCATTTCTTCCGCCTATTCCTGATTTTAGGAAAACATTTCTACCATCAATTCCAGGTTTTAAGAAACCAATTCTTCCACCTCTTCCTGATTTTAAGAAACCATTTCTACCACCAATTCCAGGTTTCAAGGAGCCACTTTTGCCACCTATTCCAATTTTTAAGAAACCACTCCCTCTTATAAAGCCTTTGCCTCAATTTCCTAGTTTTGGAAAGTCACTTCCACCATCCATTCCAATTCTCAAGAAACCACATCTTCCCTCTCCCCCAATTCACAAAGCAATAGTCAAGAAGAAACCTATTCCTTAGAAAAAAATTATAGATATATATTGTAATAAAGGAAAATGGTGGTGATTGTTTTGTACGCATATAAGTTATCAAAAATGCTATAGTCAAAGAATTGTACTCCCTCTCACATTTGAAGTGCAGTGGAACCTAGTTGATGTGAAGGCTCGTGTAAAGAGAGTGAAAAAGTCTGTATATTTTTTTGGTGCATCTAGCACTTCTCATAAATTAAATAAACTAGCCGCGAACCTGCGCGTTGCGCATGATAATTATTTTTATGGTGGTTTTATTAAATTTTTTTTATACAATTTAAACTAATTTAATAAAAAGTAATGTATTTTCTAATTATATTTTATTTATTATAAGAATAATCATAAATGTAATATAGGAACCATCATAAATCATAAATTTAATAATTTTTGTCGTACTAAAATGAAAAAAATATATACAATTTTTCTCAAAAATTCAAAAGGCAAGTTAACGAAAATACTTATTTTTTAATAAAAGTTATTTATAACATTTTGTGAATCATTAAAAAGAATATAAAATTTGGAAATTATTCTTTTAGTTTTAAACAAACTTTCTCAAACTTATTTTTTCTACCTACAATCCTAAACACTGAAAAAAGTAACTAAAAAAATTAATAAAATTTAACTATGATTAATTGGACCAATCAAGAAAACAATTTTTTGTTTATAATCTACTAAGGTTATTTTCTTTGCAGAAATTGTAATTTCATCCATCCAAAACATATTATCAAATAAACAATTATTAGCAAAATCTAAGAATTAAATTTCTATATATGCATTGTTATAAAATAATAATAATAATAATTGAAGTAAAATTGCAAAAGATAAAATTTGTCTCTCATCCAATAAATTTTGTTTAGCCAACCTTTGATTTTCTCTAAATAAATGGCATTGTAGAGTACTTCTAATACAATTATTAAGAGTATTTTGTCCACCACAAAGGATTAAAAAATAAACAAAAATGATTAAAATCTCATAGTTTAACATCTAAATTGAGTACTATAAAAATCATGCTATCAAATTACAATAACTACCAAATTAAATTATCCAAATCATGATATGTAGTAGAATAATATTATATTTTTATATTTAATCCTTTATAATGCAATAGGATAGCATTTAACAATCAAAGAGAGAAAAAAGAAAAGCACAACAATTAAAAAAAAAAGCTGAATCGCATTAACCTAAAGTAGATTAAAGAATATAAAAAATTATCAACCTAAAGCGAAGATGCAAGAAAAATAAAAAATAAAAATCCACCCAAAAATTCTGTGTGTGTGTGTGTGAGAGAGAGAGAGAGAGATAGAGAGAGAACCTTTTTTTGTAAGGGAAAACTATGCACAGAATGAAAAAAGATAGTGACAAATTTATAGTAAGAGGGTGTAAATAAGAAAAAACAAAAATAGAGGAAGATGAAGGAAAAGATGAAGAATGATATTAATGTAGAGGGTAGTGGGGAGATTAGAAGGTGAGGGAAGGAGAAAGGTTGGAGAAGTAGTGGGGAGATGAAAAGGTAAGGGAGGGAGAAAGGTTGGAGAAGTGTAAATATGAAATAAAAAAATATTAAAAATAATTATAAGAAAATGAAAAGAAAAAAGATAATGATGTGGATGCTGACGTGGCTCAACGTGAGAACAGCAGCATTAAACGCTACGCTTCAGCTTTTAGTAATATATAGATAGATTTGTTATTCTTGTTATGTGGCTACCATCAAATATCAAAAAGTAGACAGTGCTCGCTAAAATGAAAATGCTTCCAAATTTATTTTCCACATACAAAACTACCGTTTCTCCACACTAATTGATCTCCCCCCACCCCTAACGAGAGTGTTTAGTGTTCACTAAAATGATTAATCTTTTTTTCTTGACACCATGCTTGATCTTTTTTTCTTGACACTAATCAGTCGCCCCATTTAGTTTTTCTTCACTCATATTGCAAGTCAACTGAAAAAAAGAAAAAAGAAAGTCATTGATAACCTATACTTATACCTGACCTTGGGTATGACATGCTTGAAAGGAATATTTAGACCCCTTTTCATATATTAAGAAGTGAGTTTCTAAATTATTTCTATTAATGAATTATGCAAATCTGATTAGTACATATTAATCATCACATATTACCATATTGATATATAAAAAGTAATAAAAATAAGGTAAAGAACACAACATATAGTGATGAAGTGGACAACTAATAGATAACATTCACACACAAAAAAAAAAAAAAAAAACCCACCATATAAGAGTTAACTCCAAGATAAGAAGGAATTTCACTATTAAAATTGAAGTTTCCAACCAAATCAGACTCATGATCCTAGTCTCTACCTTGAAGATACTTTTACTAACACCCCATAATTTGTTCCAAATATCTTGGACAATTCTTATTTGAAATACTCCACGCGAATGGCATTTGAGTTCAAGAACCGCTTTAAAGATTTTTATCCGCTCTAAAACTAAGGAGGTATTATGACTTTAGCTTAAATCACCAAACAAAAAATATTCATCTTGAGATTTTAAATTTGAGTTGACGGATTAGTGAACTATGTTTAAGAATTTCTCTTTTGTACACACAATACAAGCTCTCTAAATCTCTGTTTTGTACATTCAACGTGCACATTTTTTCAAAGAACGTAGAAATGTGTAAATTGAATTTACGAAATTGTTTACATTCTTTAATAAATTGTGTACATTCAATACTTTCATTGAAAATTTGTGCATATTGAATATACAAAATTGTAACTTATAATACTCTTATTAATGGTTGTATAAAAAGGGGAAGGTTGAAGAAGCTTATCAATTTCTAGAGCAGGCAATGAAAAGGGGTTTAATGCTGAACAAGTTTTGTTATGCTCCTCCTATACATGTTTATTGTAGACAAGGGGAATACTCTAGGGCCTTAGACTTGCTTATTAGGATGACAGAAGGACATAAGCCTGATTTGGTTTCGTATGACACTTTCATCCATGGACTTATTGTTGCAGGGGAGGTTGATGTTGTATTGGCAATGCGAGAAAAAATGTTGCAAAAGGGAGTATTGCCTGATGACGGTATTTATAATGTTTTAATAAGTGGGCTTTGCAAGAAAGGGAGGTTTCCTACTGCCAAGTTGCTCTTTGCTGATATGCTTGACCAAAAATGTACAACCTGATCGATGCTTTTGTTTATGCCACCTTGGTGGATGGGTTCATCAAAAATGGTGACATTCAGGAGGCCAAAAAACTCTTTGAACTCATCATTGAAAAGGGTATAGACCCTGGTGTAGTGGGGTATAATGCCTTGATTAAAGGTTTTTGCAAATTTGGAATTATGAAAGATGAATTTTCTTGCATCATTAGAATGAGGAAAGGGCATCATGTTCCAGATGTATTTACTTATACCACCCTTATTGATGGGTATGTAAAGCAGCATGACTTGGATGGTGCACTAAAGATGTTTGGGCTAATGGTGAAACAGAGATGCAAGCCAAATGTGGTCACATACACTGCCTCATAAATGGGTTTTGCGGCAAGGCAGATACCAATAGAGCTGAAAAAAATTTCAGAGAGATGCAATCTTGTGGATTGGAGCCTAATGTTGTCACATACACTATACTTAATGGGAGGTTTTGCAAAGATTGTAAACTTGCAAAAGCTGCCTCCTTTTTTGAATTGATGCTGATGAGCAAGTGCACTCCTAATAATGTTACCTTTCAGTATCTTGTAAATAGGTTAGCAAATATTGCACTGACTGCAATTTCCAAGGAAAGCAATGAGCTTCAGGAGGTCGAGAAGTCTTTGTTTTTGGATTTTTTTGGAAGGATGGTATCAGATGGATGGGTTCAAGTAACTGCGGCATATAATTCTATTATCATCTGCCTTTGCCAATATGGAATGATTATAATTTCTTTGCAGTTGTGTGATAAGATGATCGGTAAGGGTTTCCTTCTAGATTCTGTTTCTTTTTCTGCCTTACTACATGGCATTTGCTTGGAAGGAAGATCAAAGGAATGGAAAAACATTATCTCCTGTACTTTGAACGAACATGAGCTTCAAACTGCTGTCGAATACTCACTGAAATTAAACCAATATCTTCCTCGAGGAAGGTCTTCTGAGGCTTTACTAATTTTAGAAGCCTTGATTGAAGACTACAAGTCTAATGATCAACAAGCCAAGGTCTTAGTGGGGTAGGGAAGAAGAAAAAAGAATTTTGAAATCCCTCTTCTTGCTCTGTTATAAATATAAGAAATTTGGACCAACAAATTTCTGTGGTATCCCTAAATATTACCATCTCTTAAATACAAAAGTCTCAAACTCCTTTCATTTTCTTCGTTAAGGTGCCTTTCAAACACACATGTTGGTTATATGATTGGTGAACCTATAAAGAGGCTCTTGAGGATCCATCTGGATTGACATCATTGTATGGTAGGTAATTTCTTAATGGGCTGTGCATTTAATTTTTAAAAGTTTCAGGATAACTGTTTTTGATATTGGATTTATCTCATTTTGTGGTGCTTGTGCAGGCATTTGGGTCCAATTCAAGGACAAGTAAATACTATATTAACTGATTCTTATTCTATCAAAGCAAATCTTGATGTTAACAAGATATTGAAGCAAACTTGACTTCACTTTTGGAGGTATGTAGCACTATTTTGTTTATTATATAATTGTAATTGTAATATTGTGTATAACATGGTCATTTTTTTTTTCAGTAAATAAAAAGCTTTATTGAAAAAAATAAATAAAAGTAGTACAGCAAAAAAAATATTACCCTGGTGCACAGGGAGTGTACAAGGGAATAATATGGTCATTCCTGATGTATGCCAAATAAGTATAATGTACACTGTATGCAACATATTTGATTTGCATAAGTAAACTATTGAATAGAATAATGCTGTTCATGTGTTTAATTCTACAAGAAATGATAAATCATAATGATATAATTCAATGGAAGAAATGATCCATGGCTTTGTAATTGTTGGATGCTTCATGAACATGGGATATCTATTATGGAACTGAACATATCCATGTTGCCTATTGACATGGAACATAGTGGACTAGGGAAAAATAGGCTTACAATCATGTTATCTCCATGAGAACTTCATTACATGATTGTATGTTTGGGATAGCTTATTGTCATTGGTTTATTTTGCTTAAAAAATAAGTTAGTAAAAGTGTAGTTTTACCAAAGTGAGGCTTTAAAAATCTGTACATAAATTGGCTTAAAAAATAAGCAAGCTTATGAGCTAGACTAAACAGGCTATAAGAAGAAAGAAATGGTAAAATAGTATTTCTAAAATAAATGCGATTAAATCAGCTAGTTTTTGTGAAAAATGTTTTCACTTGATCACTTTAATGGAGATCTTTTGGACTTTCAGTTTTACATAAGGGTTGCATTTGAGTAAGAGAGGACGGAGAATTAACTTTACCACAACCTTAGTTTGGCAACTGAGCAAATGCATGAAACTATAGTAGTGCAATTTTTTTTCCTGTTTTATACTGTTTCGTTTCTTTAAATTGAAAAAAAAAAAAAAAATCAACTTCATTCTTGCATCCAATGAGATGATTAGAAATTTTGGATGGTGTGACCAAATCAGGATAAGAGGTTATTAGCATTATACACACTTATTTGAACATATCCCCTGACAAATTCCTTCCAAAAATATCCAGAAACAGATTTCTTCTTCTCTTGAAGGTCATTGCTTTCTTTGGGAATTGCAGTGGATGGAGTATTTGCAATCCCATTCAAAAGTTAAGGAAAGATAACATTATTAGGAAAGAACTTGCTCATCAGCATCAGTTCAGAAAAGGGGCATGCTTTTGCAAGTTTTCTCTCATTACAAAAACTCCCAATATGTCGCTAAAGATTCTAAACAACAAGATAGCAATCATAGCATCTCTCTTAAATTTTTTCAGCTCCATTGGAATCTACCTTGCTGCAAAACCCATTAATGAGGGAGGTGTCTGACCACATTTTTATAGTCATTATTATTATATATTTGGGATACAAGACAATAATTACTCCACAACTTGTGTCTAAGTGAGTTAATTGGACATATTGTTTTTGTTTCTTAGAAACCTTTTTTTTTTTTTTTTTGGATAGGTAGCTTTTTCCTGAAAACTTAGGTTATGTTTGGTAACAGTTTTTGTTTACTATTTTCAAAAACTTGTTTTTGGGAATATAAAGAAAAAACAATTTTCTTACATTTTTGAAATAAAAAACATGTTTGGTTAGTTGAACCTAAAAAAATATTTTTTTGAAGGAAAAAAAAAAAGAAAATACTAAAATATGTTATCACTAGGATTTGAACTCTAATGCTAACTCATTAAATGAGACAGGTTTATTAGATCAAATGCGTGTTTTTATTGACTTTTGAAAATTAGAAACTGAAAACAGCTTTTTGTATGTTTTCAGTTTCCTTTATAAATTGAGTTTTGAAAACAGTTTTTGTTTTCTATCCATTTTGGGTTGCCAAATAAGTTTTTTAGTCTCAAAAATAGAAAATTGTTTTTAAAAACAGAAAATAAGGGGAAAAAGTAGTTACCAAACACACCCTTAATATTGTAGACTTTTTTTTCCTTGCATTTCTGTTTGTTTCATGAGAAGTTATGGGGTAAGAAAAGAAACTGGAGTAATGGGATTTTAGACATTTCCCTATTAGCTGAGAGCAGGTTGTAAATTTTGGAAACCAATAAGCAGGATAGGACATGTCACATATTTCAAAATCTTTTTCTCAATTTTGTTAGCATTTGATTGGAGGTTGAATTTTTCCTTTTGTGGTTATTTTGTTTTTTTTCCTGAGACATGAATTTGTGCATGTAGAGAGAAATCAGACTGTGGAGTGGAGGCCTTGTACAAGAGACCTAAAGTAATAAGTGTAGGGAATTCAACCTGAAATTCCCAACCTGTGAGAAACAAAAAATTAGAGAAAACACACGCCAAAGAAAACAATCACACGCACAAGACAGTATTTACATGGTTCGGCAATTTGCCTACGTCCACGAAGTTGCAGGGATTTCACTATTATCAAGAAAAAATACAAAGTGCAGCTACATTTTTTCATTCTCTCAAGACCGACAACAACAACAACAACAAAAAACCCTAATCACCAAAACTGCGTTTTTTCTACCTCCGGCGCATAGGATACACAATGAGCTACAAAACAGGCCAAAAAATTTTCCCCATGGACTAAGCCTCAGAAAATCTTCCATTAAAAACCACACAATATTATTCGGGTCGAGTCTGGTCATCAACCGGATCAAACATAACAAGGTTCCACAAAACTCAACAATAAGTGGAGCTTTAAGTTAAGATTTCTTTTTGCTTGACAAAATTTTGTGGATTGTTTGTGATACATATAATATTTGGCAGGTAGTCTCTAAATGATTATTTGGGACATAATATTTGATTGCCAAAATGGAGCAGTCATTTAAAATTGAAAAGCAAGCAAAGCAGTTTACATGGAGAAGTTAATGAGGGCACTTTGTCTTTCTGTGATTCTTTGTGCTGAATATCTTTGGAGTTTGAAAAGTTACTGAGGATTGCTTTGGAATATATCTTGGGGATTTGGGAATTTTACAGCTTAAATCAAGAATATAAACCTATTATTATTTTTGGGATGGAGATAGAACTATGGTTGGTATAGAGTTTCTAGTTCATTTCTTAATATCCTGATTCAATCTTAATTGGCGTTCATTGCGGACTACTGCAATGATCTTTTTGTTGAAATGGTGAAGCTTTGCCAGTATAGATTAATGGATGTGAGTGCTTAAGTGAATTTCATAATTGCAGCTTTGAGATCTATGTGAAAATCGCTCAATTTTAATTACTGCTTTAGTAAAAATGGAATATTATTATTGATGAGTGCGGTTGAGTGATGGTATTGGTATTTTGCTTGTCTGTTACATGTTGATTTTGGTTCAAAATTGTTTGCAATGAAACTGGTGGTTCTCCTAAAGCATTCCTACCCAGCATTGGCATGGAGGTCCTGGAAATCAATATTACTGATCTGTATAATGATGATTATTTTTGGAATGGTCTGGGACTTGTTCGAGTCAACATGCCAATTATTTCTTCCAACTGTAAGAAGGGTTTGGCTTACCTCCAATAATATTGGTGGAGTGAATATCTCAGGCAGTCCTATTTTCTTCTCATTTGATCAGGATAGATTCATTTCGGTTAATTGTGATAACTTGGCCCTAATGACAGGCATCAATCCTATGATGGTGGTTGGATGCAAATCGAATTGCGTTGATAAAAGCATGATAGAGGACAGCGAACTTAAGTACTGCTTAGGTTTCAACTGCTGCATGAGCACAGTCCTTTCTGGGATTCAAGTACTTAATGCAAATTTTAGAGGAATAAAAGAAGAAAATAAAACCAGTGAGGAGTGCAAATTTGCCTTCCTTGCAGATGATAAATGGTTGAATTCAACAACAAAAGATCTCTCTTACTATGTGCAGCTTTTGGAATACAAAAATAAATGTGTAAATTGAATTTACAAAATTGCTTACATTCTTCTCAATAAGTTGTGTACATTCAACAGTTTCATTGAAAAATTGTGCATGTTGAATATACAAAATTGTGTACGTTAAATGTATAAAATTTTGTACATTTATTGAATTTTTTATGTTATATGGATAAAATTGAGTACATTCTTTGAAAAAGGTGTCTATTGAATATATATAATTTTTTTCATTCTTTGAAAATTGTACATTCTTTGAAAAATATGTATTTTGAATGAACAAAATTGGTTACATTCTTCGAAAATTTGTATAAGTTGACTATGTACAATTTTGTACTTTCATTAAAAAATGTATACATTAAATGTATATAATTTTGTACATTTTTTGAAAAATTGTGTATGTTGAATGTATAATATTTTGTATATTTATTGAAAAATTATGTGCATTGAATATACAAACTTGTATATAATCTTTGAAAATTTGTGTACATTGGATAAACAAAATTGAGCACATTCTTTGAAAAATGTGAACATTAAATGGGCAAATTATCAACATTATTTGAAATTTTTTGTACATTGTATATAACACAATTTTGTACAATGATTGAAAAATTGTGTATGTTGAATGCATAGAATTGTGTACAATCATTAATTAATTGTGTATGCTTAATATACATTATTGTGTACAATCTTTGAAATTTTGTGTAAGTTGAATGTAGATATTTTTGTACATTTATTTAAAAATTATATGCGTTAAATATACACAATTTTGTTGATTCATTAAAAATTTGCATACGTTGAATGTAAAAAATTTTGTACATTCATTTAAAAAATTTGTACATTGAATGTACATACTTCTACATAATATTTGAAAAATCACACATTTGAAATTTGAAAAATCACACATTTGAAAATTCACCTGCGTTAAATCTACAAAATTCAATACATTGTTTGAAAAATGTGATGTGTAAGCTTATAATAGTTTATATTTTTTGAGAAATTGTGTAGGTTGAATATAAAAAATTATGTACTTTTATTGAAAAATTGAGTATATTGAATTTACACAATTGTGACATTTAGTGAAAAATTGTGTTTGTCGAATGTACAAAATTCTATACTTAATTCTATATTTTCTTTGAAAATTTGTGTACATTAAATTTACATAATTGTGTATATTCAATTTTTAAATTCATTGAAAATTTGTGTACATTGAATGTACACAATTGAAAATTTGTGTGTGATGAATGTACAAAATTTTGTTATTCATTGAAAAATACATTAAATGTACAAAATTATATTATTCTTTAAAAACAATGTATATTGGATGTACACATGCATCATTAATAAGTGAATGTCAACAATAGTTTATAAATAAGCACAATGCAATGCATTTATTTGCAAGCGGTCATGGATAAAATAAGCTCAAACCTAGTACCAAAAACTTGTTTTTGTTGATAATACTTATTCTTGAAATCATTATTTTCCATAAAAATCGATTTGTCACATAAGAACTAAGAAGATCATAAACAAACTTGATAATCAAGTAATCCAACATCACATGAAGAATCTAAAAAGAATTTTCTTTGAGTACTACTACGGTTGTGTTGAACTTGATTCTGATGTGAGGAAGTTTACCGGCCGCAAACAAGGTGAACAATATGCATTAATCACATCCTCATAGTTAACTTCCATTTGACTGCTCTTCGCATCTAATTCATCATGTTCAACAGCGTTCTAACAATAAAGAGTAAATTCTTATCAAGTTACAGGTGAAATACAGTAAATTCAATTTACACTTATTCCATGATAAATTTCTGGCAATAAGTCACACTTTTGAAGGAGGTACTGCAATAACTACACACTATGATGTGCTAAATGAACCATATGACCTCATATGCCAGAAAATTGTCATAAATTAGACGTGTGAGAAAGAGCATGATAACATTAATCTTGGAAATGGTGATGCATGTATGTAACGTTTGATCAACTGTCATTATTATTATTATTATTATTATTATGATTATTATTATTTTTTGTAGAAGAGATCAACTGCCATCTGAGAAGATACAAAATATGCAAGCAAAACAGAATCATAGGAACACATAACTAAGAAACATAAATGAAGGCCATCTAGAAAATGAGCTAACCAACAAGAAAGAAGTAAGATTTAACATAAAAGCAATTTTTATACTCAAGTTTCTTCATAATCATTATATTAAAAAATGTCAATATAAATAATCAATTAACATATCAATTTAAAAGGCTATTAGATTAATTAAAAGTAAATTAAAAAAATAAATCAAAGTAAAGAATTAGTATGATAGTACTCTTGAAAGTTGAAAGTTTCCAAAATATTTTACACGGGGCTTGATTTCTTTTAAATAATTATAGAAAACCCATATTTTCTTCTTTCTACCCTGGCTTTAAGTCCTAATCATTCAAAATATTAGTTCATCATTGGAAACCCAGAATTCCTAAAAGGGATTTCTTGTGTTAAGGGGAAATTTTCTACTTGGGAAAATTTCTACTTCTACTTGACTCTCTTGGTTTTTTCTTTCCTGTTTTTGTTGAAAGGTTGGGGAGGCAATTTCCCTCCCACAATTCATTTTGGCCCCACAGTTGAACCCAAAAGGTTAAGCTTTAATGTGGAGAGGTTCAACTAGTACATAAATCATGTTTAGTCCAAAACCTTACTGATATGACATTCCCTATGAGTTTCTAATTCTCAGGTGGTAATATCTAGTGTATAACATTTTCAGTTTCTTAACGCACAAAATGCAATATTGAGAAGCGTCATTCAGCTAGAAATCATTTTTTTTCAACCAAGCAGTATATAGATATGGAGTGACGTCAAAAGCACAGTATAAAAAATTACTAATTGATTCCTGACCTAATATTTGTGGTATAAGCATTGCGAGACATCTATTGAAGTAAGGCCAGGAGTTCAATAAATAAATCAGCATAAAGTGATGGATTTATTTGCTTTTTGAGGAATCATTTTATATGAATCATATAAAAATATTTTGAATGACCAAATATACCTGGATAGAGTAATGATGGAATGTGTGGAGAAAACGTTTCTTGCAGTACTCATTAAACATCAAAGTGAGCAAGAGCAGTGGAATTATTGATATGGAAGCAGCTGGCATTGACTTGAGTCCAAAAAGACCAATCATGGTAATTTGCATGAGAACAATTGCAACAAGAATATAGTGATGAATGTATGGCCAGTATTGTCCACATGTCTCGTACACAATTGCATATACATCTTGAATCTGCAAAACATATTTTTATTTATAAGCCTTGATATTGGTAAGTTGGAAAAATAATGTTGTTAACAAAAGAAAATCATTGACTTTCGAGGTGTATATCAATCCTCACAATGACTGAAACAAATGTTAATAGTTCCATTCGTGGAAGTGTGGAAACAAGTTTGATGTTAACTCAAGACAAAATGTTCAATACATAATGGAAAGTTAAATATGTCAAGATAATTTATCCATTATCAAAAAAATTTGATAATATTTTAAGGACTTTTTAGCAAAAGTTTTGATGATAAAATGATTGTTCCCTAAGGGTTATTAGGTATTTTTTGGTTGGTTATGGACCTTATGCAGAAGTAGGAATAATGTATAATACATCAGCATTGCAATGATAACTTCTTCCATAGGCATCTTTTTCTTCTCCTTTCAAGGGAAAAGAATAAAGAAAAGAAAAATGGCCAAAGCACTACCTGAATTTTAAAAAACCAGATTTTCTGCTTAGTCTTATAGTATATAATCAAATATTGAATGAAGAACGGGCATGAAAGGAAGTTTTAACATGCCTAAACATGTTTTTGGATGGAGTGTGATGAGTAAAAATATAGAAGTCAACAAAATCTTTCTTCTTCCTTTCTCCCATCTTATAATTTTTACCTAGGTTTTAATGACATCATTAGTGTAATAACATAGCTTGAGGGTGTTGAAACTCTAGTGGCATAGAAGTGGTCATTTACATGTAAAACAATACACTCGGTTGATATAAGAAGATCAGAAGGGTAAGAAATTCAACCTGGTTGATAAAAACAAGATAGCCAAGACAGAAGTAGCCAATAAGAAATGGAAGCAACAATGGTGCGACAACCGCGTATACTGTACCAATCAGTACTGACAAGGACACCATAGGAATAATTCTAAAGTAGGGTAGTGAATAAAGATAAGGATCTTTCTCCGTCCCACGGCCAACTGTGTGTGACTTTATAACATCCCAAAAGAGTAAGCCAGGCAGAAGAATCTCCAAAGAAAACCCTGAAAGCCCATCTGTTAAGATGTATGTCATGAAGAAATCTGCCTGAAACACAATATATTTAGCAGTCAAATCTTTGGAAAAAGATCTGTTCAAATAAAAAAGTGCAGAATAATTAGACTAATTTGCCAGAAATCCCAATTTTATGTAAAATGTAAAACTCTACCAATACAGATGTAAAATAAATTGGTTCAGTTTCTGTTTGTTCATTTTTTTGATGTCCTTTTTTCATCACAGCCACAGAAAATAGTTTAAAACAAAAAAAGATGTAAAGAAAGAAAAACCGAAAATGAATGAAGGTTAACCAAGCTTACTTGAGCAGAGACAGCACTAGCCAGATGACTAGGAAAATTCTTTGGGTGAGAAAAAGATTCTCCAATTTCATCAAGTAATGATCCTGATAACACACTCAAAAAGAAAACATTTCCCACTAGAAAATAGAAGACCATGTTGCAAGCTTTAATCTCCTCCTTGCTCTTTGAGATACAACCAGGTAATTTAGCCATCCCAAACATTGCAAAGGGGACAACGTATATAAATCCTTTAAGAATGACACTAGGAAGATACCCTGTCACGACAGAGCTTAATCCTGGTCTGCAGCAAAATAGATGTGTCAAGTTGAAGGAGATTTGGCGAACATTAGATGAAACAATCAAGGAATTATGAACTTATGCAAGTTATAAACATTCCTCGGAGATAGTGATAAGCCTGATAATATATAGACTAAATGCATGCAAATGAAACGAGTGTCACACTATAGAGACAAAAGCTAATGTTACAAAACATATCTCCTAACAAAATTCTCACACACACACAAAAAAACTAATAAAGTTATTTACGTTCTTAGTTTTTGTGTTCATGTGACACTGAAGTTTGAAGAATTTTTAGCAACTGATACTCGGTTGCAGACAAAAGCGATAAGTAGAAAAGATTCCACAGATATTATTTATCCCAGAAGAAGCACAGCAGGAACAGAGTCATTACATTAATTCTACAGCCATGACTGGAGGAAACCATTTCTTCAGTTTCTCATATTTGGCAATTCCTTGAACAGCAGTGACTGGGATAGCAAAGAAAATTGTAAGAAGTGATGCTGCAAGAACAACTCCAATTTTGTAAAGTGGAAGTATTCTATATGGAATTGCCAAAGTCCTCCATGATACATCTCTTGGTTCTGGAGCCATTTCGGTGATCCATAGAAGTGGATTTGAGTGCTGCTGAGATTGAGCGGCTAGTGCAGCACCACAACGAGACTTGAATATAACGAAGGCAACAGGTAGCTCCTACAAAAATACAATAACTCAGGAAATGTATATTTGAAATATCTTCAGAAAGGCAAAGAACATTCACAATACAGTCAACTCCTAAAAATATATAGTTTGAGCAAAGCTGCCTTGACTTCATATTACACAGGACACAAAATCCCTTAGGTAATTTTTTTTTTTGTCTTAATGGGTTTTTTTGAAGGGGATCTAAGATGATTTTATTAAACATTTTTTGCTCATACTCGATGATTGGGGTGTAAAACAGTATTTGAAAAGAATCATATGCATTCTGTTATGAAGTTTCTCAATGGAACCTCATCATGACGAGTATCCCTGCATCATTACGACTTCCATAGAACACCCATCAAAATACCAATTGGGCTATATTGTTTAGAGAACCATACGTGCCTATTTTTCACCACTGCCTTTCAACCACCAACACCAGCACTACTGCAATACAACCACCTAAGCAAATTCCTACTCTTCAAATCTTATCATATCCCTCTCAAGCCTCAAGCAATGCCCTACAAGTTTTACCTAAGTGGCCTGAGTCTAGACAAATGCATGAGTAATACCTATTCAAACAAAGAGTTAAAGTACCGTATGTATATATGAATGGTGTTCCCAATTTCCCACTCGGCCACTTAAGCATGTATTGAAAGATAGGTATATCAATATTTCTTAACCTAAAATTCTCTTGGTTTCATGCTTATGAAGGAATCCAAAAGTATCTAAGCTAGCCAAACCAGAAGATCATGAACAATGAATTTCACTATAGAGGTGTAGCAGATTATTAAGAAGTAGAGTGACTTTAGCAATACCTAAAACATTCACTTTATTCTTCTTATCAAGTACTCCACAAGTATCTAAGCTTGAAAAACCAAAGGATCATGACAATTATATTTAACTATGAGGAGTTCAACAGATGCTTAATTTTTATCACATTTTAAATGACTCTAGAAAACACAACTCAAGTTCACTAAGGCAGCAACTTCAGATTCAAGAAAAGATACAGCCGCCCATTGTAGAAAAGGACTACATCTGGGAAGAGTGAAAACTATTCCTTCACAAACTTCCTAAAGTTACAAATTATTAGAGCAGTACTTTACTTTGCACACTTCTCTAAATCGAAGTATAGTGAAATATAACGAGCAAGGAAACCTATCCAATTAGCTTAATGGAGAAAATGCTGCAAATACAAACTGCAATGTTGTTGAAAGCATAGGAGATGAAATGCCAAAACCATACAGGAATTTGAATAGAAAAGTACATGACATACAACAACAACATAACCTTAGTCCTAAACATTGGGGTTAGCTATGGATCGTCAACAGACTAACCACAGTTCTGTACAGGATCCATTCATAATAAAGTGACTAAACCTATTGCAACCCTTCTCTTTTTTTCTTTTTCTTTTTTGTTGGGGGGGAGGGGGGGGGGGGGGTGGCGCTTTGGACCAATATGAATCACCAACATTAGCTGTGAGCAAAATAGATTATGTCCATGTCTCCAACATTGGAATAAATCATAATTACTGCCACCAACATAATTACCTTTTGCTTGATCACAATTTCATGCTGTAATTGGCGTATCTTTTCACAAAATACTTGAAGGCTGCCCTCGTGGAAGGATATCTTCACAGCATCTTCTCGAGATCCATCCAAGAGCAAAGTTTCTCTCTTATGTTTGTTAGCTGTGGGCCTCTCTCTCAAGTCCTCTATCTTTCTTGCAATAGATTCTGCCTGGCTCTACATTTAATAATATCTGTAAGAGGTGCCCATCACAAACAGGAAAAAACTGAAAGGGAAGGATATCTCATGTGTTGCTGAGATAAAATAAGGATGTTCACAAAATATCATATTTTTACTTGAAAATTCCACACGTACTCAGTGAAAACAAAATCACCATCTTCAAAAAGTCAAGCCAGAGGACTAATGACAAGAGTTGATTTTTGTTGTAAGATACTGCAATCATTTTAAGTATTACCACTGATTTGCACTTGTCATTTTACATCTTTCATTAGAAATGTAAAAAAAGAAAAGAAAAAGAAAAACAACACTCTTTAAGGCCAATTCTGGGGGACCAAAACTAAAATCTAATTACAAAAGGTACTCTTAAACGTAGAAAACACTCATGCAAACATGGCTAGAGCCCTACATGCAGCAGTATGATTATGTAAATGGACTGAAAATTCAGCTTAAGAGACCCTCCCATCACAACTCAAACACACACGCACACACATATGTAATTTTTTTGAATTATAATAACCTGAACAGGTTGTTGCAGGGATGATATCAGTGCCACCCAACAGAAAACTATCAACTGAAGAAAATAAACTCTTCACACAAATATTTCTTGAGGTTTTCCAACATATCCACACTTCTAGTGTGACGGTCTCAAAGCCTCTTGGAAAAACACCCCCCAAAAAATATAGATACTTTTTTAAGAGACTAACAGTTGTGATGACATCCTCAACAACTATCCATCAACTGTTGAAGAAAAATAACTAAGAAATAGAATTGTAGATGGAAAATATAGATCTGCAAGAAGGAAGCTGTGGGCTCATGGACAACTGAAGGCAAATGCTGCAAATACTGACATAGCCAATAACATGGATGTTCAATAATTAGCACCTTCAAACCATTCAAAACTTACCAATAACACTTCAAGATCTTTTTCTTTGTATACCATTTGATAAGAATGATAACTGTATGGATAATGTTTAGAGAAGAAGTGATCAGCAGAACACCCACAAGCCTTGTGTTCTGCGCAAATGGGAATTTCCCGAACAAGAACAGTAAACTGGTCAGGTCGATGCCTAATCTTCTGAAGTTGTTGAATCCTTTTAACCAAAATTTCATCATATTCCTGAGGTGAAAAAAAAAATTAGGAAGTCACCTGTATTGTTCACTTAATACAAAGAGTGAGTGTTGCTTATGCAGTGACTGTCAGCAGCATTCCTCCAATCCAAAATACCATGCATTAAGTGGTTTTGTGGAGTAAACTACTAATTATATAGCTAGATATATAACTGAAAAACTCACCTGATATAGTAGGTATAAGCCGTAGAAAGATAAAATCCACAAGCATGAAAAATGCACCCAAAGCCTGCAGATTGGAATAGGAAGAAACTCAGTAAGCAAATATTCTTTTAATGTTGTCAGTTCAGCTTGTATAAATAAGATAATATGTGATGCTACCAAAAGAAAAAAAGAGTTAAACAAGTATGATACAAGCATTTTTGTTTTCTAGTTGTGTTTGAATATATATGTGCACTTTAACACCATGCATATAGGCGTTATGAATTAAAACATGGAGGTAGCTTCTTGGTAGTAGAAGCACAATTAAACTTTTTATTTTTATTTTTTGCTAAGCTAAAACCATATTTTTTTAGTAAATTCATAAATAATCTGAAACCAGAGAGTTTGGTTCTGGATGCTCGCTAAGTAATTTTTTTTTTTACTTGTGGAATCAGTCCTAGAAATGTATATATTAGTGTTCATTGTTCAGAGAAGTCTTATTAATACCACTCTTGCCTTCCTCTAATTAAGCTGATACAATAATGGTCTTGCCATCACAAATTTTAATGATAACAGATTCCAAAGGATGACACAGAATTACTCTTAAAACTTGCATTCATAAAATTTCATTTAAAGGAAAATGGCAATCATTAATTCGCCACTTACAATGGTATCGTAAAAGAATTTCTCTGCTGAGCATTACATGGTCAACAATATCTGACTGTCCATATCAGGTACAAAATGCTACAAAATGTTTCATCTAGCATTAGAAGTGAGATAACATCACTCAGCAAATTAGCGAATCCATTTATTTAAGTCAATTTAACAAAATCATCTTGCATATTTGGCATTAATCCACAAATTTGTGTTCTCATTTTTTTCTCTTGAACATAAAATATCAAAACATCATCCTGGGGCATAAGATTTATTTATTTATTATTTTTTTTTAAACTCCCAACATTTTAGGATCAATAGACAGAGTTGACAATGATATCCACACATTCTTATGTTTTAGACTTGGAACTGAAATCTGAAAATAACTTGGAAAAAAAATTATGGCAAGATGTGCAAAATTTACTTCATGCCAGTCTTTGTAAATGTTTTATGTGCAAGGTTAAGAGAGTCTCACCTGTTAGAACCAGGAGTAATGTTAGATATTGTAAAAGAATCTAAGGAGTGATAGCTCTGGTATGGTACATCTTGGCCATTATAATTTACTGGGAGAAGTACCACCAACCCCACAAGAGAGCATACAACAAAAAATTTGATACTGCAAAACAAGTACAATTAGAATAATGAAAATCTAAGAGCATCATTATCAACAAAATTTGTAACTAGAGTATACATAGCATTGTTGATATGCTAAATCATTTTTCATAAGTCATTACTAAAATATCCCATCATTAATTTCTTAGAACTAACTGCATTAATTTCTGGAATGTTTTGCCCAAAAGGGTTTGCTCAAGTGAAAACGCACCCCATAAAACTGAACGCATGGAATAACTCTAGTTATAAACTTATAATACTCAAGATTTGACACATTTTCTTTAAAATGCAGCCAATCAGATTTCTGTTCTGTAGTACAGGAAAGGAAGTTCACACTTTAGACATGAGCATGGTGAAACATTTGTAATTCAGAAAATATTCAGCATTCAGTGATTCAAAATCGCGAGTATGAAGCATGACATGAAAATAACAAAATATTTATTTTAGGAGAGCCATTGAAATATTGGTAAATATTCTTACACACTCCTTATTGTACACTCCTTGCACATAATATCCATAATTTCACACAAACTTACACATTTTTAAGCATGTCTACATGTGACACATGAAATGGGTGGTGTGTACAGATGCGGTACACTAACAAGTACACAATAATCAATAATGTGCCCTTAAAAAATAAGCTTTTCTTTTTCTTTTTCTTTTGGGCTTAAAACAAAATCAACAACATAAGTATAGATTTTCATTCCAACTCCAATGAATTGAGATTACCCCTGAAAGATCCGGAAATCTTTATTGTTTAACATATGCTTAACAATCAGTAGAGATCTCATTGGTTCAATAAATCAAACAGTTTAGTGTCAAAGCTTTATACCCTCTAATTTAATTTACACATTGACCACTTCAAATTTTAAAACAAACACCATTGACCCAACAATTGTTTGCGTATCATTTACATATATAGAACCCAAAAATATTCCAACCACCCAAAAATAAACTAGTGCCTCCCTTCCTTTCATATATATATATATATATATATATATACACACACACACATTGTGAAAATCAACCTTGAACAAAAAACTAAAGGTTAGCTATTTTTTCCCATAATATCTTTACAGTCTGAAATCCAAAGAAACCCCACAAAACTGAATTGTATAAACAAAATAAAGCAGTACTAAGTAAATGAGAGTTCATAAAAAAGCAAACATATTCAGAAACATATAAAAACTGACCCGAACTTGAAGAGTCTGATGATGACAAGAGCGTCAAGGCCACTGGAGTCAAGAATTTCATCTTCAGTGACGCGAAAAGCGCGAGGAATCCAAGAGAAAGAAGGGAGGAAGCGACGGAAAGAGAAGGTTTGATCATGGAAGTGAATCTGTTGGCCATTGGAGAGGCGACGAGCGTAGTATATGGGAGCGAAAGAGGGCTGTTTCTTGAAGATGGAGAAGAGGGTGAGAGTCACTAAGGCCAAGCCTATGTTAATGGCTGCCGAAGCAAACAGACTATGGGGGTTCATTTTTTTTTTTTCACTTTCACAATCACACACACACTGAGAGAGATCTCTCGCTTTGTAAGTTAAAAAGTGTAAGAGTGTAACATACACACAGACAAACACAGAGGTTACCACTTGCCACCTTTGGTGATATACGTGGCAGAGTTGCACGTTGAGGACAACGTAAGACATGCGTAACTGCTTTGCCTGCAAGCGTGCTAAATTCAAGTCTGTGATTATTCATAGAATTTGCTCAGTTTTTATACTAACTGTTTCAAAAAAAAAATTATTTTTTTTATAATTAACTGTTGGAAAAATGGTTTTGATAATTGTTTGGGTGGCTAACTTTGGACCAAAATAAAAGTAGGACTAGTTTGTTCTTTGGGGTGCGTCTGAGTTAGGACATGTTCTTTTTCATAAGAAGATTATTATTATTTTTATTTTTTATAGAGTTTCATGATTCGTGACGTCTGCTCTTGAACTAACTTGAATATACTTAATAAGAAGAGTATATTTACTTTAAATTATTAAGGAATGAATGAAAAAATAACTCAAAAGTACCTATGTTTCCCTAATAAAAAGTTAGAAATCCTAAAGTGCCTATTTGATTATAGATAAAATTAGTATATTTATTTGAATCCCAAATAGGAAAGGAAAATGGACTAATATACAAGGGAGTTGGCCATAGGGTCCTAAGGACACCTCACTCTTTAGGGAAGGAGGAGGACCTACTTATAGATATGCTATTTTGTATCCTAGTATAACTTAAGTCATCAGCCCTTAATAAGGAAGTTAATTTGGGTAATTAAGAGGTTGTTTGATAGACTTGTTTAAACATATGTTTTCAGTTTTTAAACAACATTATACATATTTTCACACACGTTTTCATTTACACTACACATGTTTTTCAACACATATACCAAACACCCCCTAAGTATTTTCAATAGTTCAAAAATAACCACAACTCAAAAATGTTCAAAATCAATTCAATTACAATGTTGAACATAACATTTGTTCACTTTTTAAAACAATATCTCTTGAAGCTCAACCAATTTTTGTAAGAATTGTTCCATTAATAAGATATCTAAGGCTTCAAAATATGCAAAACTTTGACATAATTTGGATTTTTAATGGGTAAGATATGCCAATTTGAAGTTAGGACAACAATGCTGTCAAGATATATATGTTTGGTTTTGCACATTTGATTGGATTGAATTATTTGGATGTGTATTGTGCAAGTGTGTATGAGCCTCACATTAGGTGTTTACCACATAGATCTTGGGTTTATAAGTCATGTTAGGATTTTTCTTTTGTAATTAAACATTTTCATGAAGTTACTGAGTCAAAGCATAAGTAACTTCCATAATATCTACAAATATTCTTTTTAGATCTTAAGTTCTATGTTTTTGTTATATTATGTTTTTAATTGTGAAAGTGATAAGGTGAATAGCGGCTGCATAATAGAGCCAATCTTGGATGGGTGAAGTGTTACTTTTCAATCTATTAACTTATTTGCAATTCAATAGTAGAATCAACAGGTCAAGAGGGAGAGTTGAGTTGCCCCAACCCCATGGACAATGGACACACACACACACACACATATATATATACACACACACATTCATGGCATATTGATTAATGATTATAGTATTTCTACCTTTTGATTAACGTTTGAGTAAAAGAACAAACTATGAATTACAATTTGTCGTTCGGCCTACTACGTACCAATTTTACCAATTCCTCAATCTCTAAGTTCAAGTAGTTAATTAAATTCGACTATGCGTGAAGAAGGAGGTAGACAGCCCATGAGGTCCATTACTAAACATTACATAATTTTGACTCTCTCTTGAAATGATATTCAATTCAAAATTAATTAAATTAGCATTTGGTTGAGAGCATATGTATCATGATGTGCATCTATATGCATCAAGTATGACACGTGGTATGAAATTAATTAGCTGGTTTGATTTAAAGGGGTTGAGTGAAAACAGGAAAATTAAGAATGCTTAATACTTAATCACATAGAGCGTGAGTTTATGGGATCATTGACAAAAGGATCTTATCTAACCCAAGCATAAAGTTGGGTGCTTAATTTGGAGGTATAGATGAAGATTCATAGAGAAACCTATTAAAAGTTGTTTAGAAGGAGAGAAAGATAGAGAGAGAATAAGGAATGGGCAAAAGAAGAAGAAAGGTCTAGGTCCAAAATGCAGTGTATAATTCTATAATTCTAACCTATCCAACATGGAATATTGCTTATATTGGATAGTCAGTATTAACCCATGCGGATAAATAGAAAAAATTTAGAGCGGTGTTTATTTCTCACACATCATTGCAAGTCACGAATTTAGTGCAACAAAATGAGTGTGCGTACTTTGTGAAAAATAGCAAGTGTGCACTAGCCATTACCCAAAAGCTTTGATCAAAAATAGCACAATTTTACTAGAACAAACAAAAATTCACATATAATTTCACAAGTATTTGTAAAATGGATTCTTATGGGGAAGGATACATACTATGATAGGAGTATATATCTTAGATGACAAGGACATTAGACTTTCGTATTTCAGTTGGATCTAAATCTTCCGAAGGCTCCATAGCCTTCTTGCCAAGCTTAAGCAAACTCCCAGTGGCCAAAAGTGCCTTAGGATTGATATCATGCATAGACCTTGCATACAAACTATTACATGCTGCCCATGCCGCATCAAACAGTTCTTTGTTTTTCGTGTTTCCCATAAGGCAGTGACCAAGAATTCTCAATACAGGTTGTAGCAACTCCCATGGCAATGGAATCCTTCCCTCTTTACGACCATTTGACTCGCTCTCCTCCTTCAAGTCCCTGTCATCATTATTGTCTTGACCAGCCCAAACCACACAAAAGTCACAGAAATCAATCTTGGACCCAACTGGCATATGATAAATCTTGCTGTGGTATAGTTCTAAGGCCACCCCAACTATCCTGGCTCTTCTCGTAGACCTTACAGTCCCATGTGGTTCCAAACTAGGAGATATGACTGCTAGGTTGAGCTCTGTGGAGTTGTTGTTAATGGGTGCTTTGGCTTCATGGTAAACACTGGGAAGTGACAAGTTTGGTACGTTCATGGTTATGGGTTGGCCAGCACGCAAGGTGGTCTCATGGGCGTAGAGGGCTAGAAGGACGGCCTCAAAGCCGGCAAGGGGTTTGCGGAGTGCAACACGGGAGAGGTAGATCCCTACAATAATGGGGAGGAAGCGGAGGACAATGAGTTGGAGGTTAGGGTCGCCGGATTGGAAAGTGTCATAAAGCCAACGACAGAGGTTGTTGTCACCAGCTCCAGAGTTAGGTTCACGAAGGAGGGAGGATACTTGAGAGGCAACTTGGGGGTCATGGAGAAGAGAGAAAGCAGGATTAGGGTTGGAGGAGGAGATAGAAAAGGAGAGATTGGATGGAAAGGAGGAGAGAATGGAAGAGAGAGATTCAATGGCCGATCTGGTTTTAGATATGGAGTCCAATGATATGGAGGGTGCATGTTCTGAGGTCGGTGTCGAGGTAGAGGATGGGGTGGTGGGTTCTGAATGATCAGACATTTAAGAAAAAAAGAGAGAGAGAGAGAATATATTGGATTGTTTTTCAATTGAATTATTATGGGTGATTAACTATAGCTAGCTATGAAGTGTTATAATTATAAATAATGCTAGAGGTACAAATTATTTTACAAAAAAAATTTACAAACTGTTAATATGGTAAGTGATTATTGGTAAATATAAAAGTGGTATTAACGGTGGGCCTAAATGAAAACCAATAAAAGTTTGGTTACATTAACATTTTGTAAAAATATTTTAAAATAGTTTGTAGTTGTAGCATTACTCTTCAATTATATTATTACATTCATAGATGATAAATTAACTGAGGATGAACATTTCAATTGTAGAAAGAGTAAACTGCTCAAATAGGGAAATTGTCAAAGGAGATTAAGCAAATGTGTGTTATTGGAGGAGAGACAAATAAGGCAGAAAGATTGGATCATCTTTTACCTTCCTGTCCTTTTCCTTTCCATTTCCCTTGGGAGTTGTGGCATTGCCTTCTCAATTAAATCATGTGATTAAGAATTGAGTAATGTTATAGTTATAGACTAATCTATAATATTTTTAGAAATTATTAATATAGCAAATTTTTAGTGGATCTCATCTTGGCCTACTATTAACATCATTTTTTTTATTATTAATAATCACTCACCATATCAGTTGTTTATAAAATAATTTGTAAAATAGTTTATAACTTTAACATTTTTCTTAAGAATTTTAATCATTAGAATATGGACTACTTAATGTAGGCCCATAATATAGGTACAGGTTCTGATTTTTAAAAAATCTTTTGAACAAACTAGAAAGCATAAGAATTATTAGTTATAAAACTTGGAACGAAGTTGGATCCTTAAAAAATGGCACATGCATGAAACAAACTTGGAACGAAGTTGGATCCTTAAAAAATGGAACATGAAACAGAAATAGTTGGAGATTTATTAAGGGAGAGCCACTCATGAAATCTGCATAAAATAAAAGCAATCACATAAAAATATAGATTGTTACTCTAACTCATAAAAGTGAGTGTGTTGTGTGTAATATAATTTGTCTTACACTTTCTTAAAAGTTACTATGGCTTTTGAATGAAATTTGTAACGTGTCTTTCTGTTAGGACTCATTTCTCTCTCTTTTGTATATGTATGTGTTTGTTTTTCAAAAAAAAAAAAAAAAGCAAAAAAACTGTCATATATGTGTGTGTGTGTGTGTGTGGAGCCTTCCAATCATTTGCAAAGCTCTCTTGTTTGAATAGCATTGTTACAAGCAAGATATTTGAAAAGGAGATTATAATAGAAAACGTAATAAGCTTGTCTACTATATATACAATTTATCCATATCTACATAGCTTAACAAACATTTGAAATTAAACCATATAAAGTATAAACTTTAAAAGCCATGCTATCAATTTAGAGTTGGAGCTTTACTTTTATCTTTAACAGAATTTGTTTTAATAAGATCTATGCGTTGGATCAGAGCAAAATAAATTTAGGGAGAATTGATAATTTAACACATGCTGAAATTTTTTTTTTAATCATATTTCATTTAGGTTGACATTGAGAGGTAGTGTAAAAAGAAAAGAAATAACATTCTACAACGAAGAATCATAATGTAAAAGCATTCTCATTTGATCATGTAAAGTAAAATACCTAAAACTTTAAAATGGAGAATATCCTATTAATCAAATTTCAAAAAGGGAAAAAAAAAATCCCTACAATATTGGTCATTGCATACTATTCAAAAAGTTTGCAAAAGCTATTACAAGAGAACTATAGCACTTGTTAAAAATTTTAAATTTAATTATTATTATTATTATTTTCACTCAAACACTCTTTCTCCTTCCTTGCAGTCTCTCCTTTTATTTGCTATAAATAGTTGGCTTTGGAAGGTTATGACTGCTTGGTGGATGAAGAAGAAAAATAAGAGAGATAAAGAATTAAAAAAAAAAAGAATTCTAAAACAAATTAGATTATTAAATATTGTTTTATAATTAGATTTTTTTACTGTCCAATATAATTGACAAAATTACCATTTTTTTAATATGAAAAAATGTTTGAGTTTTACAATGCATCCATAATTACACATTTACATGTTTATAAAGAATCGGCTTTGACCATACTTCCATAACAATTACACTTTGATTTTGTAAATGATTGGTTACATTGTAATTTGGTCATTTTTATTTTTTTAATAATTTCAAATTAGAATAGAATCATTTTTTTTAAGAAAGTTTTAACCTATGACGTTCGCTTATGATGATAACTTATCATCAAATCAAGATATCAATCGGTTTTTGATGTAGACGAGTATTGAACCCCAAATCTCTTATTTAACCATAAAAAATTTTACCAATCTATATATCTATATATATATAATAATAGGTGAAGCAGAGAGAAAATCCAATTAGATTTCAATTGGATTTTCAATTTTGCGCCACTTGTCCTAACCAAAACTCAAAAAAAAATCTAATTAGATTATAAATTTGACTTCAATTTTGTGTCATATATCTTATCTAAATTTTCTAATTTTTGTGCCCAAATAAATGATGCATTAACATTTAACATGGAAGCCAAGAAAACCACAATGATAATGCTCATTAACCTAACCAAGAACATCTTACCTGCACACTTTTATGGAGATTATAAATTGGACTCCAATTTTGTGTTATGTATTTTATCTAAATTTTCTAATTTTTGTATCCAAATAAATGATGCATTAACATTTAACATGGAAGCCAAGAAAACCACGATGATAATACTCATTGGCCTAAGCAAGAACATCTCACCTGCACACTTTTATGGGTGATCTCAATAGAGTCTGGAGCTCTTCTAATCCCACAACTAGAACCAAGGAGTCAAACGAGAAAGACTATAAAAGTAAAATATCATCTCCTCTTAATTCCATATCGTCATCCCATGTCTCCTCCTCTCTCGACCTCTACCAACTAGATCCACACACTACCCTCTTCTCCTCCTTACGAATTTCTCAGAGTAAGGCCGGGTTCAAATACAATGTTCAATCCCACTCTTCCTTACTTCACACTCTCATACATTAGCGTTTCATTGGCCCCTCCAAGAAGATTCCAAGCTCAATTATCAGTTTTTATTTTTTAATTTCCCTTTATATATTTTAAATAATAAAATGCAATATTCTCTTTTTTTTTTCATTGTAGCATCACTTAAATAATAAAATGCAATATTCTCTTTTTTTTATTCGTTGTTTTATCTAATACTATCCTATGTATGATAAACCAAAAAAAAAAAAAAAACTAATAGCATTACTTAAATAATAAAATGTAATATATATTTTTCATTGTTTGATTTAATTCTATCATTCGTGTGATAAACCAAAAAAACAAAAAAAACAAAAAAAACAAAAACAAAAACAAAAAAATTGGCCAATAACATCATTACAATTAACCAGTCTCGTGCGATAGAACGAAGTTACATACTAATTAAACTAAATAGAACCCACAATAAGGTTACTTTAATTTTGCGTATTTCCAAAAAATAAAAGTACGTAAAACTTTTTTTTTTTTAGTGAAACGTTAAAAATTAAAAACAAAACTAATAACCTAAAATTTAGGTTGGGCCCTTGGGCTAAACAAAGCCCAGCCCATCCAGAATAAAAGACTAAAACACTTTCGTAACCTCTATTGACTCTACGAACGCAACTTTTTGTTTCTCTCAGCGCCGCAGCCAACAACATCGCCACAAACACTACAGGTAACCATGAAAGATTTGTTTTAGTTTTTGTTCTATGTATGTATGCGTGTTTTGTTTTTTTGTTATTGTTTTATTTTATTTTTGTTTATTAATATAATTAAGGATTTTTTTTGTTTTGTTTGCATTATCTGGATTTTCCAGAGGCTTAGTATGAATTATCAAACTTCTGATTTCATTGTTGTACCTGAAAAATTGAGAGTATATGGTTGTTGGGTTTTGTTGAATCGATTTTATTATGTAAATGGGTACTTTTGATTTTCAGTGTCTGATGCTCTTTTGCTCAGATTCATATAGATAGTCCCAGTTGAGTTGTGTGTGTGTGCGCGTTTTGGTTAATGTGTATTTTATGTGGATGTTAAGAATGTAAAACTGTAATGTGGCGTTTGGTACGGGGGAATCCACATTACTTCTGGCATCCAGATTCCTAGGAATGTGATTCCTAGGAATCACATTCCTAAGAATGTAGCTATTCCTATGTTTGGTTTATTCCCAGTAATCTTAAATGAATTATTTATTTTTCCCATTCTATCCTTAGATTTGAATGTGAACTATTAAGTCATTTAAAAAAAAGGGTTAAAATTGTCAATTTATAAAACATACAATTTCCTTTAAGCTTGGGAATCTGGATTTCCACCTGTTTTAAAGGGAATCCACATTCCCACTGAGAGGGGTTTAAGGGGGGAATTCAGATTCCCCTGGCATCTGATTCCCTAGCATTATTTGCAACCAAACATGGGAATTTTTAAACATTCCTAGGAATCCTAAAACATTACCCTGTACCAAACGCCACATAAGAGCATTAACTTGTTTAAATTTATAATCTTTTTTTCCCAAAAACCACAGGACCCTTTTGTGTTTTTAACTGTTTTGTCGAGTAGGGATGGCAAAATAGTTCCGCCTCGTGAGTACCACCCAACCCTAATGAGATGGGTTTTACCTGATCCGTGAAGTAAATGGGACGGGTTTGGGTTTTAATAAAAAAAACCCAAAACGGGTTCGGGTATTATGCAAATCCGGCCCGGACCCGACCCGTATACATATATAATATTAAAAAAAAAATTTTAAACCCTTACCCTAGATATAAATGTACTCTTAACTCTGTAACAAGCCCAGCTCTCTGACTCTCTCATCGTTCTCCGTTTCGTCTTCGCCGATCTCGCACAGCTCTGAGCCCTCTCATCCTCCTCACCCATCTCGCACCGATTCCTTGCCAGTCAGACACCCTCTCACGGCCTCGCTCAGCCGCCCCCCTCACAGCCTCGCTCAGCTTCACTCTCACGGCCTCGCTCTAACTCTTTCTCTATTTTTTTTTTTCTGGGTTCAGTTCGTCCATGTGAGTTTGTGTTTGTGTTTATGATCTCTGTGATTGTGCTTACGTTAGGATTTGTGTTTGTGATTTTTGAAGGGGAAAATCATAAATCTGAAATTTGTGATGCTTGTTAAGCCACTTGAATCTGATATGTTAATTCACTGAAGTATCTGAAATTTTGTTTGGTTTTTGTTTAAAATGCAGTTTCTGGAGCTTTATAACCTGTTGGATTTAACCAATTTCTGAGAATGGCTTCGCGTTTTTGGACGTCCCAGGTTCTTACTTTTTTATTTTGATGCCTTGCTCGTCTCAATTACTCTATTCTGTATTATGTTTAAACTTCGAGAACCAGTTTTGATAAAGGTTGTTATTAACTGTTGTTATTATTATTATTTTTTGCTGTTGACAGGGTGGTAGTGATTCTGAAGATGATGATAGTGATTACGGTGACGAGATTGAGAATGAGGTGTCTGCTGACGCTGGCAACGTAGGTAATAACATGAAAAATAAATATATTGATGATGGGAATGACAGTGATGGCGATGACTCCGATGGCAAAAAGCGGGTCGTCAGGTCTGCAAAAGATAAGCGCTTTGAGGAAATGTCAGCCACGGTTGATCAGATGAAGAACGCGATGAAAATAAACGACTGGGTTAGCTTGCAGGAAAGCTTTGACAAGATAAACAAGCAGCTGGAGAAAGTCATGCGCGTCACAGAGTCTGAAAAGGTCCCTAACCTTTACATAAAAACACTTGTGATGCTGGAGGACTTCCTGAGTCAGACTTTGGCAAACAAGGATGCAAAGAAGAAGATGAGCAGCAGCAATGCCAAGGCCTTGAACTCAATGAAACAAAAGCTGAAGAAAAACAACAAACAATATGAGGATATGATTATTAAGTGTAGAGAAAATCCTGAGAGTGAGGAGGAAAGGGACGAGGATGACGAGGAGGACGAGGATGAAGAAATTGATTCGGAGATTGAAGAGGATCCGACAAAAATTGAATTCAAAGATTCTGAGGACGAGGATGAGGATGATGATGACAAGTTTGGGGGTAGCCAAGATGATGATGATGGACAGTGGGAGAAGAAGATGAGCAAGAAAGATAAGCTCATGGATAAGCAATTCAAGAATCCTAGTGAGATCACATGGGATACAGTTAACAAGAAATTCAAGGAGGTTGTGGCTGCTCGGGGTAGGAAAGGAACTGGAAGATTTGAGCAGGTTGAGCAGCTTACTTTTTTGACCAAGGTTGCTAAAACCCCTGCTCAAAAACTGGAAATTCTATTTAGTGTTGTCTCAGCACAATTTGACGTCAATCCAGGACTCAATGGCTACATGCCTATAAATGTATGGAAGAAATGCGTGCAGAACATGCTTGTGATATTGGACATTCTTGTCCAGTATCCCAACATTGTGGTAGATGATATGGTGGAACCTGATGAGAATGAAACCCAGAAGGGACCAGAATATAACGGTACTATCCGGGTTTGGGGAAACTTGGTTGCCTTCGTTGAAAAGATAGACACTGAGTTTTTCAAGAGCTTGCAATGCATTGATCCCCACACTCGTGAGTATGTTGAGAGACTCAGGGATGAGCCTATGTTTTCAGTTCTTGCTCAAAATGTCCAGGATTATTTAGAACGGGTTGGGAACCTCAAAGCTGCTGCAAAGGTTGCATTAAAGCGGGTTGAACTCATCTATTATAAGCCACAAGAGGTTTATGATGCCATGAGAAAACTGGCTGAGCAGACAGGAGACGGAGATAATGGAGAAGCAGGTGAGGAGCCTAAAGTGATTGACGAAAGTAGGGGGCCATCTGCATTTGTTGTTACTCCAGAGCTTGTGCCTCGGAAAGCCACCTTTCCAGAGAATAGCAGGACTCACATGGATTTTTTGGTGTCCCTCATCTACAAGTTTGGGGATGAGCGGACTAAGGCAAGAAGTATGCTATGTGATATTTACCACCATGCGCTACTAGACGAGTTTTCGACTTCACGTGACTTGCTGCTAATGAGTCACTTACAGGAAAGTATTCAGCATATGGACATATCAACACAGATCCTTTTCAATAGAGCTATGGCACAACTTGGTCTATGTGCATTCCGGGTTGGATTAATTACTGAGGGCCATGGCTGCCTTTCTGAACTATATTCTGGTGGAAGGGTAAAGGAGTTGCTTGCACAAGGTGTTTCGCAAAGCCGATATCATGAGAAGACTCCAGAACAGGTACTGATGTTTGCTTTCTGTTGAATATGCATTTATAATTATTTGGTACTCTTTTCTTAAATCAAAATTTTAAAAAAAGTTAGAAACTTGTAAATTGCTTGGACCTTTTTTTTTTTTTTTTTTTTTTTTTTGAGGAAAAAAAAAATTGCTTAGACCATGGTTGATATAGTATGATTGTGTACTATGTGAGGTTTTTTCCAACTGCTATTTGGATTTTAATTTTTTACACATACATGCACTCATCATGGTACATACAAAAAGGGGTACAATGTGATGAGATGATGGAGGAGTAAAGGTAATATACTGTATGATATGGCCATTACATTTAAGGTTAATAAAAAATTGAATGTAAATTTTGATGTGAGGTTCGCTGCAATTCTGCTGGTTAGATTTCATTCATCTTGTGTAGGATAATGAAAGCTTGTAGGCTGTGTAGAATGTGTTGTATGAGAGTTATTTGTTGGTTATTCCATATGGAATTAAAAATTGCGCATCTTTTCTTGTAAATATTGTTGTTGGATTAGCTTCTGTACATCTTCTATATTATGTAAGTGTGCACATGTATGTTCCATGGACTCACTGTTGTAATTGTCCCCCGCTCAAAAACAACAGGAAAGGATTGAAAGGAGACGCCAAATGCCATACCATATGCACATAAATCTTGAGCTCCTTGAGGCTGTCCATCTGATCTGTGCTATGCTGCTGGAAGTACCCAACATGGCAGCTAACATTCATGATGCAAAACGCAAGGTCATAAGCAAGACTTTCCGACGGTTGCTTGAGGTGAGTGAGAGGCAAACATTTACAGGTCCCCCAGAAAATGTCAGAGACCACGTAATGGCTGCCTCCAGGGCCCTTAGCAAGGGAGATTTTGAGAAGGCATTTGATGTCATTAAGTCCCTTGATGCGTGGAAGCTTCTAAGGAATCGAGACAATGTACTTGAGATGCTCAAGGCTAAGATCAAGGAAGAGGCTCTGAGGACCTACCTATTTACTTATTCCTCATCTTATGATTCCCTGAGCTTGGACCAGCTCACCAAACTGTTTGACCTCTCAGATGCCCAGACTCACAGTATTGTCAGCAAGATGATGATCAATGAGGAGCTCCATGCAAGTTGGGATCAGCCAACTCAGTGCATCGTTTTCCATGATGTTGAGCACACTAGGTTGCAAGCTCTGGCATTCCAGTTTACAGAGAAGCTCTCTGTCCTTGCAGAAAGTAATGAGAGAGCGATAGAAGCAAGGCTAGGTGGTGGTAGTTTGGATCTGCCTCAGAGGCGGAGAGAGAACCAGGATTATGCTGCTGGAACAGCTGCTCCTGGAGGTAGGTGGCAAGAAAATTTGTCTTTCACTCAGGGAAGGCAAGGTGGTGGCACTGGGCGCACAGGATATGGTGGTGGAGGGAGACCTTTCCCACTAAGCCAAGCTGCTGGAGGCGGGTATTCAAGGGACCGGACGGGTCAGTCACGAGGTGGTGGCTACCAGGGTACACGGTATCAAGGTGCTGCATATGGAGGGTCAGGGAGGAGTGCTTATCAGAGTGGTTCAGCTGTGAGGGGATCCCAAATAGATACTTCAACTCGCTTGGTCAGTCTTCATAGAGGGATTCATGCTTAGAGTAGTAAGACTACCGGAAGAGAAGACAATACTGATTAAAAGTTCTTGCGTTTTAGAGAAAACTTATTCTGTTGATTCTGAAACTAGTCCAAAAATTGTTTTTAAGTTTCTTGCAGTATTTGAATTTTACCTTCAGAGGTCTATTTCTGAAGTTCTAAACTGAAGGTTAACTTTGAAAGGTGGATATTGTATGCTTGTTGCTGTAACAGCATTACTCCAACATGTTTTGTTTCATCAGTTGCTCATAATAATAGTTTACACTTCTATGAGATGGACTGGTTTTGTTTGGCAGGTTTCAAATCTTATGAATTTTTTTATCAAATTGTTTTGCCGGATTAGTTGGAAACCTGGAAAAAGGACTCATGAGCTGACCTGAATCATTTGGGAAATTAATATCTTAGTTGGCTGAACTATTTTGGCTCTAGGCTATATCTTTGTATATCAATGTCCACTTCTAGTGTTTGTTTGGCATGATTAATTTTGTCAATTCATTTTACCATTCAGCTAATTTTTTTTACTATTCATAAGGTCTCACTACACTTTTTGGTACTATTCATAGGTCTTACTGTACTATTTCAGTTAACTTTTACTTTTAACTACAGTACTTTCAGTAAAAAGTTTTCAGTTTCAGCAAAATAAGCTGATTCTAAACAAACTCCTAGTTGATTTCCTCTAAACTTGCTACCTAAGCTTTTGAAAAACCAAAATTTTTCACTATCATTCTAATATATATTTGGTTAATTTGGTTTTTTGAGTTACAAGTAGTATGTTAAAATTATATTAGTTTCTTTCTAGATAAAATCAAAATAAATTAGGATTGATCTTTAAAAAAAAAAAATTATAATTAAATTATGTATGTTCATTTCTATAAGTTCTTTAATTTAACTTTTTATTTAACAATACTTCATTTTTCAAATTTTCTTTGTTTTACACTAGTTAGTGACTAGTTATTTTATATTGGATTTAAGGCTTTAACAACAAAAGTGATTAATTCACACCTAGGTAGAATAATAATCAACTTGTCACAGTTCTATCCCCTCTTTAAAATGGAAAAAACTTGTGCAACACAAAAAGGGACAAGATGGGTCAAGCAGCAGCACTGTCATTTTCCCCAACCTACTCACATGTTTTTTTTTTTCAATGTTACTTTAATAATTTATTGTCAATTTGAGCACATTTTCAAATCCTATTCTAATCTTTTCAAACGTGCAAAGTGTTTACATGCAAACCTTTTCCAAGAAAAAAAAATCCCAGCTCATTGGAATTGAAAATCAAGTTCCTAAAATGCTTTTGGGGCTACCCTTTTTTGTTTTGTGTTTTTTCTTCTCTGACTACCCCTTTTTTATTGTCAATTTAGCACATTTTCAAATCCTATTCTAATCTTTTCAAACGTGCAAAGTGTTTACATGCAAACTTTTTCCAAGAAAAAAAAACGTCCCAGCTCATTAGAATTGAAAATCAAGTTCCTAAAATGTTTTTAAACTAAATTGTTTAATTTTCTTGCAGTATTTGAATTTTAGGTCTATTTCTGAAGTTCTAAACTGAAGGTTAACTTTGAAAGGTGGATATTGTATGCTTGTTGCTATGACAGCATTACTCCAACATGTTTTGTTTCATCAGTTGCTCAAAATAATAGTTTACACTTCTATGAGATGGACTGGTTTTTGTTTGGCAGGTTTCAAATCTTATGAAATTTTTTATCGAATTGTTTTGCCAGATTAGTTGGAAACCTGGAAAAAGCACTCATGAGCTGACCTGAATCATTTGGGAAATAAGTCTTAGTTGGTTGAACTATTCTAGCTTTAGTCTATATCTCTGTATATCAATGTCCACTTCTTGTTGATTTCCTCTTAACTTGCTACCTAAGCTTTTGAAAAACTAAAAATTTTCACTATCATTCTAATATATATTTGGTTAATTTGGTTTTTTGAGTTACAACTTACAAGTAGTGTTAAAATTATATTACTTTCTTTCTAGATAAAATCAAAATAAATTAGGATTGATCTTTTTTAAACAAATTATAATTAAATTATGTGTGTTCATTTTTATAAATTCTTTAATTTAACTTTTTATTTATCATTACTTCATTTTTCGAACTTTCTTTGTATTACACTGGTTAGTGACCAGTTATTTTATATTGTATTACAGGATCATTGGTGGATTTAAGGCTTTAAAAACAAAAGTGATTAATTCACACTTAGGTAGAATACTATTCAACTTGTCACAGTTCCATACTTCCATCCCCTATTTAAAATGGTAAAAACTTGTGCAACACAAAAGGGTACAAGATGGGTCAAGCAGGACTGGCATTTTGCATCCCAACCTACTCACATGTATTTTTTTTCTTTTCAATGTTACTTTAATACCTTATTGTCAATTTGAGCACATTTTCAAATCCTATTCTTATCTTTTCAAACGTGCAAAGTGTTTACATGCAAACATTTTCCAAGAAAAAATAAAACATCCCAGCTCATTGGAATTGAAAATCTAGTTCCTAAAATGCTTTTGGGGCTACCCTTTTTTGTTTTGTGTTTTTTCTTCTATGACTACCCCTTTTTTGTTAGAGTATGAACCCCAAAAAAGAAATGCCTTTTAGGAGAACATGATCAATATTTTGCCTGTATCATATATTTTGTGGTAAATAGGAGTTTTGTGGGCCATTTGCATTTAGTGAAAAGCTTATGTCCTATCAGATCGGTTGGGAACGTTTTCACCAAAAAATTGGGTTATTCTAATCAAAATACTTAACCACCCAAATGACCATGTTAATTATATATTTATTTTTTGGTAAAAAAATTAATTATTTATTATTGCTTAGAGCCTTATACTAACCCATGTGGGCATGACTTTTGTTCTGTTCTACACACAATCTTGTGGTGACATTTTAGGAAGAAGAATGGGTGAAGTCTGTTTGGGAAGGGAGAAGTCTTTTTTTTTTTTTTTTTTTTTTTAATAATAAAAAAATTGAATGTGGGGAAGTCTTTTTCATTTTTCAACCGTAAAAAATGTTTCTTAAGTTCAAATTTTTCATTAATCAAATTAAATTTTACCTAATCTTTTATCATACCCTCCCACTTGTAGTTGGGAAATCAAAATCCTTTCCAACCTACCTGTTTATTTTATGATGCACGGATGGGGTCAATTTCTTTTATTTTTGGAAGAGAATGGGGTCAATCTAATATAGTTAATGCTGAGCTGTAAAACATTATTTAACTATATTCAATCAAGACCAAAATATTGGTCTTCATTAAAAAAAAAATACTAGTATATTGTGATATAAATTGAATAATTAAGGGACTTGAAACTCAATTGACACTTTTTAGTATTTTCACTACACGCATCTAGGGTTTAAATCCTTCATTCTCAATTTTCAATGGTCAAATTATCCGTAAAAAGAAGAAGAAAAAGTGGGAGCTCAGGCACATAGTTGGTTCTCCTTTATTAAGAAAACTAATTATGTATATGTAATGGACCTCCTCTAGATATGTGTATACATAAATTAAAAGCTAATATATATATATACTCCTAAAAAAATAGTATATATTTTTATTCCAATCATTTTATGTTTTACATGTTTTTATGTGGGTTATTATGAGTCTATTTGATTAAGCGTTTTGGAAATTTAAAAGTGTGTTTTTAAAACTCAAAACTTCGTTTCGTAACAATAATTCCTCATAGCTTTATTTATTTATATTTACAATCAATCATTGTAAACTTAAAACACTGTTTTGCAACAATTTATACGAACACTGTTTTGCAACAATTTATACAAACACTGCCTAAATATTACAGCATGTAAAAACAAAATGTTCTTATATGATCCCATTGTAAGCCACTAACCCCTTATTCAACCCGCTTCAAAAATGGAAGAAAAAGGTGACCGTTGACCCCAAGAAAGAATTTGCCGCACGCATTCACATTCAATGATTCCAAAAGCCCACAAAGTAAAAGCTCCTTTGTTATGTGTGAAACTAAAAATAACCAAAGCAAACCGTAAGTTAGAATTGTGGATAAAAAAAAAAAAAAAAAAAAAAAAAAAAAAAAAACAGTAACACACTCAAAAGGCCAAGTCAAATGGAGAAGAAAGGGAGAAAGAGAAAGAGAGAGAGAGGAACACAGAATTTGACTTCGTCTTCTCTCATTGAATTTTCACTTCGAAAATGGCTGAAGAAGAGGACGAAGAAGAGGTTGTACATTTATTATTGTTGGTAACTTGATTAACGCGTGATAAGAGCAGACTTTGACAGTTTGACACTGACTCACCAAATACCCTTCTCCGCATGATACCAAACTGCAAAACTCCAACAATCTCTCTCTATCTTTTCTTTGTTTCATTCATATATTTCTGACCCAACAAGATCAACAAGAAGAAGAACAAGAACATGAATTATATATACAAGTCTTGGTCTTTTCTTTGCCTTTGATTTTTTTTCTTTGTGGTTACTGGTCTAAGACGTAGAGCTGAAATATACAGCAACAAAGTTTTGGTTTGCAGTCTCAGCCACTCAGTCAGTCCTTCAGTCAGTCTTTCTTGCCTTTTGCTCCGCAGGTTCAGCTCCTTATTGTTCACTCTCTCTGACTGTTCTCTCTTTTCTATTGAATTCTTTTTTTGTTCTTTGCTTTTTTTGTTTCTCTATATATACGTTTCTTATTTGTACAAAAGGCATAGAGAAGCATAAAGAATACAAAAGAATAAGTACCCTCCTTATATTTGTTCTTATTCTTGTCTCTCTCTCTCAATTCCCACTATTTTTCTTTGTATACTTCTTCTATTTGTTTATTTCTTCCTCACATAGACACATAGAGACATACAGTTTTTCTTTTTTGGTTTGTATATCAAAATTTTGTCTATTTGGCTAAGTCCTTCCTCATCTTGTTCTTTAATCTCTTTGTCACATAAAGAAATGGGAACTATTGATACTAGAAGCTTTTTAGAGCTCATGACAGAGCTAATAGCAATGGTGGACGAGATTGTCTCGCTGGCAAAAGACTCAGATACTGAAAGAGAGGTTTTCACAGAATTTGCACTGCTTGTTGAAAGGTTTTCACCAAGTCTGAATGAATTAAAGGACAATGAAAAGTACATAGACAGGTCATCTATTCGAAAAGCAGTGGAATCCCTTGAGGAACAGCTTAACCGCTCCAAGGTTTTGGTACAAAGTCCCAATTCAGATACATTTGTTAAGCATGTGGAGGAAGTGACTCATGATCTTGGCCGGTCACTAGGCCTATTGCTCTTAGCTAGTCTTGAAGTGTCCACAGATTTAAAAGAAAAGATCGGGGACTTACATAAAGACTTGATGAGTGCAAGATTTAGTTTGGATTCTAGTCCTAGTTCAAGTTGGGTATCTGAGTTTGTTAGTGAGTTGAAAGTGGTGAATGAAATAGAGGAGGAGAGTATTAGTCTTGAATCTCTTGATATTGGTGATGTTGTGTTGCAACTCAAGTATGGCAATGATGAAGAATTCAAATATGCACTTTTGGGATTGAATGAGTTGATTGGAAGTGAAAAAGTTAGTAATGAATGGATTGATGAAGAAGGGATTATTCCAATTCTGTTTAATCGTTTAGGTTCAAGCAAGCCGGAGAATAGGTTGACTATAATTCAAATACTAAAAAGACTAGCTTTGGAGAATGCTGACAACAAGGTATATGATCTGTAAATCTATTGTCTGTTTTTCCCCACTAACTCAACATTTGGATTGGATTCAAAAATTACAAATTTATATGTTTTTCATTAATTGGAGTGTACAGGAAAAGATGGTGGATGTTGAGTATTTGTCAACGCTGGTGAAGTCTTTGACACGGGATGTGGAAGAAAGGAGAGAAGCTGTTGGCCTGTTGGTAAATTTCTCTGATCTTCCTGCAGTTAGGCGGCGGATGGGCAGAATTCAAGGGTGTATTGTTATGTTAGTTGCCATGCTAAATGGGGATGATCCAGTTGCTTCCAGAGATGCAGGGAAATTGTTAAATGCCTTCTCAAGTAACACTCAAAATGCGCTTCATATGGCAGAGGCTGGTTACTTTAAGCCACTGGTTCAGTACCTAAAGGAAGGTGATTACACTGACTTTTCTGTGTGTTACTTTGTGCCTTTCCTATTTTACCATATATCTGTTTTAGTTCTGTTCCTTTGATGTTGAATTGTCATTCTAGTTTAGTTTAGATTGGTTTAAAATTTTGATATAAAAAATTCTGGATTTGTATTAGTCTTCCGTTTCCATCAAATTGGAGTCAAATGTGGACTTGAAGCACCAATTGTGACATAATTGATTGAAGGAGTGGAGGGTCTTGATAGTTGATTCTCTCACATCCAAGAATTTTTTTACAGTAAGACTTGATAATTAAGATAAGCAACTGGCTCATTCTTTTGCAAAGTCATTGGGGCAATGGATTTGGAGACCTCGTGATAGAAAATAAAAGCTCACTGCAGCTTAACATTGCAGTGAAGACATCAATGGGATTGGGTTCAGGTGTAGTTCAATTTTTGGCTTTGAAGAAAAGAGGTAATAGCTGGTTTGGTGTGTCCATTAGAGGAGCAATTAATAGGATATATATTATATACCTTAAATTTAGGAAAAAGCCAATTGAAGACTTCAATCCTACCCTTCACCCCCTTTAAACACCATACTTTTGCTGCAGATTGCATTCAGTTACAGATGGTCAAATTTTGGTGATATGGTTTGAGTGACTTGGTTAAAATTGAAGAGAAATTTTTTTTTTTTTTTCCACTACTTGTCCAAGTATAATTCAATTAAAACAGTCTGACTATATGCTTGTGTGTCCACATGTAGGTGCTTTTAGTTCCCAGCTTTTGTATCTTAATTATATCAAGGTTTGTCACTAGTAAAGCACAAATTCTGTTTCTCCTCTGCAGAGTACAAAAAAGTTCTCTGATAAACTCTCCATGCAATGTATATGCAGGTTCTGACATGAGTAAGGTTCTCATGGCAACAGCACTATCAAGGATGGAGCTGACAGATAAGTGGAGAGCTGCACTTGGAGAAGATGGGGCAATTGAGCCCCTTGTCAAGATGTTTAATGCAGGAAAACTTGAATCTAAATTATCAGCTTTAAGTGCATTGCAAAATTTATCCAGATTGACAGAAAACATTCAACGCTTGATTAGTTCAGGAATAGTAGCACCGCTGCTTCAGCTCCTTTTCTCTGTCACATCTGTGCTCATGACTCTTCGGGAGCCAGCATCAGCAATTCTTGCAAGGGTTGCAGAGTCAGAATCCATTCTTGTTAACCAAGATGTGGCACATCAGATGCTCTCGCTTTTAAATCTGTCTAGTCCAGTAATTCAGTGTCACCTCTTACAAGCACTCAACAGCATTGCTGCCCATTCTAGTGCATCCAAAGTCAGAAGGAAAATGAAAGAAAATGGTGCCATTGAGCTACTTCTACCATTCCTGATGGAAAGCAACACAAAAATCAGGAGTCTTTCCTTAAACTTCATTTACACTCTATCTAAATATTTACCAGAAGTGTTAACTGAACAGCTAGGAGAAACACACATTAGTACAATTGTCAGTATTATTTCATCATCAACATCTGAGAGTGAAAAAGCTGCAGCAGTTGGCATACTAAGCAATCTTCCCATTAGTTATAAGAAAGCGACGGATATACTTAAGAAGGCAAATTTTCTGCCAATTTTGATCTCCATTATCAGTTCAAGCAATGCACCTTCAACACCCACAACATGCTGGTTAGAAGAGAGCGTTGCAGGTGTACTACTTCGGTTCACAAATCCTTCTGATAAGAAGTTACAGCTTCTCTCAGCGGAACATGGGGTGATTCCTTTGCTTCTGAAATTGCTTTCAAGTGGGTCACCAGTTGCAAAATGCAGAGCTGCAACCTCACTAGCCCAGTTATCACAGAATACACTATCTCTTAGAAAGCCTAGAAAGTCAAGGTGGTTGTGTGTTCCTGCTTCTGCAGATGCCTATTGTGATGTTCATGATGGTTTCTGCTATGTAAATAGTACACTTTGTTTGGTCAAGGCAGGTGCCATTCCTCCATTGGTTCAAATATTGGAAGGTAAAGATAGGGAAGCAGATGAGGCTGTTCTTGGCTCCCTTGCAACTCTCTTGCAAGATGAAATTTGGGAGAATGGAAGCAATTACATTGCCAAAATATCAGGCGTTCAAGCCATTATAAAATTTTTAGAATCAGGTAATGTGAAGGCTCAGGAGAAAGCACTATGGATATTGGAGAGGATTTTAAGAGTTGATGAATCCAGAGTAAAGTATGGGGAATCAGCTCAGGTAGTGCTTATCGATTTAGCCCAGAATGGCGACCCCAAATTGAAACCAACTGTTGCAAAATTATTGGCTCAGCTTGAGGTCTTGCAGGATCAGTCTAGTTACTTCTGAGAAGATTCATTGTGTATAAGCTATATCATACTGTAATTTTGTTTCAAAGACTTTTAAATGCTCCTCAATACCCAAAATTCAATTCCTTATGATGTATATGTTTAAAAAATGAGTATATTTATGTTGAGAAATGTTAAGAAGCCATGACACAGCTACATAATGAAGTGTTAGAACTAGCAAGGCTGGTTGTTGAAAAGTGAATATTCCCTATGCTTGTTATTCTTATATTTGTTGTCTACAAATTTTTATTGTGCATTTTTGTGAAGAAGGGAGGAAGAGAAAAAAAAAGGAAAAAGATTGTTACTTTTGTCTGCTTTTGTAAGTTACAGTTTTATTGCAGCCCTATGTAATTTGTTTTCTTCTCTGCTGTGCTTGACTTTAGTTTTGATGTATGTAAAAAAACTAATTAATGATTAATTATGCACTTTTACTGCATTTGAATTGTCTCTTTGATTCCCTTTTAGATATACATCACTGTAAGTTTCTTTAAAAAAATTTCTCTTCTCTCTCCCTGTGTGTGTTAAAAAAAAAATACTTAGTATTCTCAAAAAAAGAAAAAGAAAAAAGAATTGTCTCTTTGAGAAGGAGGGCTAATTGAGGCTGGTTTTGATGATGTAATTCAACTGTGATGTGCATAGATTTGCCACCAAATTTGTATACATATATATGCAAAAAAGGTGAAGGAATTTGGTCATACTTTTCTTGTTGGTTGGTGATAGAATCTTATTTTACTCCTCTTGGAATGAACCTATAGAATAAATAAAATTTCCAAAATTCATGGTACCTTTCAAACCAAGACTAAAAGCTTCCACAGCCTGTTGACTAAAATGAGGAACTAATAAATTGCATAATTTCATGAAAATAGAGCAACAACCACTCCTTGGTGCATTCTCTAGCTATTTTTTAATCTAATTAGGTAATAGTAATTGTAAGGTTGGAATATGAATCTTGAGCTCCTGAATCACATGGATTGCAGACTTGATTTGCTTGTCTCTGTAAAGGATATCCATGATCCATCCATTTGTCCAATTGTACATCAAGTTTTATTTGATCATACAACTTGTTTTTTTTTTACTAAATAGAATAGAAAGAAGCTATTTTTGAATGGAAAATCTGGAAAATATCATGGTTGAATTGTAGTATTCCTTTATTAAAAAAAAAAAAAAAAAAGGATTGTAGCATTCCTTGGAATGCCCAAGTGAATTAGAGTTTTCAATATGAGGTGGACACGGTGACACCATTTTCTACCATTCAAGGAAATCAAACCAACCCTGACATCAAAAGGAATAAACTTAAGGGTTCTTCTCCCATTTATCTATGAAATACGCTAATTCAAGATCAATCCACTCACTAATTTAGACACTAGCAGAAGTAGCATATTGTCCATACGATGTTATATGTAAAAAATTGAAGAACACTCTTCACTAACACCATCATGATATAGATAATAGTAGATGGGTAATACAAATTAATTCGGATTGACATTTACATTACAAAAATTTTAATAGTTTTTTTTAAAAGAACAATTTAAATAGTTAAAATTAATCCATTCTAACAAAAAACTAACCTAAACTTTTATCCCAAAAGACCAAAATATCATTCCAAAAAGCTTTGGGTCACTATTAATTTGGTCATATTATTTTAATTTGGTTTCTACATTTTGATAGCATTTAAACTGTTATTTTCAACTTGTTATCAATTTCTTTATTGTTATTTTCAATTTACAGTCATTTTGGGTTAAAATCTGTTTAGTTGTTGAGTTGATAGGTGTGCTTATCGGAGTTAAAAAATGGTAAATTTAATATGTATTTTTGTGTTTGATTGTCAGAAAAGTGCTAAGAAAATTTGTGATTTGACCAAATTAAAATAACACCGACCAAAATATAATGAAAAAAAATAGTATTTTTTTCACTTAAAAAAAAAAAAAAAAAAAAAGAAGAAGAAAGAAGTAGGGTCAATTTTGTAATTTTCAGTTTGGTAGCAAGCAACACACAGTTTAGTTTAAACAAAATACATAAAAACGACGTCGTTTGCTTCTTATTATTTTCAGACAGCCCCTAAAGAAACAAAACCCTAAACCCCTAACCTTTCTCTCCCTCTCTCTCTCTAAAACTCTGAAACTTTCTCTCTCTAAAAACCTGAATAGGGTTTAGGGTTTTGTGAAGATGAACCGAAGGAACACTCGTTTGAGGAGGGAGTACTTGTACAGAAAGAGCTTAGAAGGCAAAGAACGGATTCTCTATGAGAAAAAGCGAATGATCAAAGAAGCCCTTCAAGGTTTGCTGCTTTTTTTCAGTTTTACTCACTCTCTCACATTCATATATACATGAATGTATGAAATTTTTTGTCTTTTTGGTATTTTTGAGATGGGTTTTGATTGTTGGTGTTAATTTTGTGGGAATTGGTGTGTGTTTTTTTTTTTTTTTTGGCAGAGGGAAAACCGATTCCAACGGAGTTGAGAAACGAGGAGGCGGAGCTTCGGCACCAAATTGACCTCGAGGACGAAAGCACTGCCGGTACCTTTTTTTTTTTTGGGTGTTTGGTTGCCATGAAAATGTAGTAGAAAGTGTTTGGTTGCTGTGGAAAAAAGGGGAGTGAAAGTAAGATTATTGAATGTAAATTTTTTTTTTTTTTTGGGGGGTGGTGGGGTAAATTTTAATGGGAAGCTGAAATGGAGAATGGTAAATAGTGTATAGTGTTACTACTTAATAGTTTGTGTTCTTTTGTTGAGGGTGAATATGGGGTGTTTGTATTGTGTTTAGTTTGAATAGTTTGGAAGTGAGCATTGTTGGATTTTTGCTTTTGTTTGATGTTATTGGAATGTGTAGCTTAGAGTTGGCATTGGAAAGTTGGAACATGTATACGGATTTTTTTATTTATTTTTTATTTATTATTTTTATAGAGGAATTTGGAAAATATTGATGGTGTCTGTTGATAAGCTCACATATGAAAGAATGATTTGAAAGTTTTGTGAATATTGGGATTCATCATGATAACTAGGAAGTTGAAACTTTAGCTTTCTGAAGTTGCCTATAGTTTCTACAGTTTGGGTGAATTTGGATTTGGGCTGTACACATTAGGATGACTGCAACGATGGAGCTGTGAAACACTTTGTTCATAAACATTTTTTTCCTTAAAGTGTAATGATATATGCTTGGTAGCTTAATTATAACATAAAATGTCCACACACAAAAAATGATGCCATTGAAGTGCCATGAGCTAATAAAGTTTAGGCACATGGGATAGTTTGCAAATTGACCTCACAATATGAAACCATTGGCAGCTATGCTGCTATAGAATATTTTGTGTCGTAGTTGATGGGTAGATAGACACCAAGATGGTTGTTTCCAGGAACTTTGTGTGTGTGTTTGTGCGCGCGCGCGCATGTGTGTGTGTGTTGCTTTAAGAAGGGTCTCAATTCTAACTTAATTATGATTGTTTACAAGCTTTATTTCATGATTGTTGTTGTTAAATAGATATAAATGTTAAAATTTTATTATATGTTGTTGTTCTTCTCCCCTGATGGCACATGCAAATTGTTTCTAGTCCCGAGGACACATATCGATGATGAGTATGCAAATGCATCAGAAAGAGATCCTAAAATTTTGATAACTACATCCCGTAATCCAAGTGCTCCACTTACACAGTTTGTAAAGGTTGGTATGGTTTTGATTTGTTCCATATTTCTCAATTAATATATTCCAGCTATACTCTAGCTCACTTCATTGGCATTCTGTAAGGACTTTAGTTTTGGTCATGATTGCAATTGTTAGCATGTTCTTGCAGGAATTGAAGTTTGTTTTCCCTAATGCACAACGGATGAATCGTGGTGGCCAGGTTGGTGAACAGCCTTTTTCTCCACCCACATTGCTCTGTGATGCATCTGCGATTGCTTTATTCTAATTTTTCATTTCCATTGGTTTAAGACATGCTTGGAGGCATTAAAATTTGTGGATATCCAATTTCCACTTTGTACCTTTTTGCATCTTATTAATAGATTTATGATTAGAAGAAATATATCATTCTTTACAAAATACTGGATTTTTTTAATAGAAGAACATGCATAATGTGGCTAAAATGTTGTTTTTTGATTGTATCCAGTTTGTGTAGCCATCTATCTTATTCCCTTTTTTTGTCAAAAAGATTGTTCTCCCTCCTTCCCAAATTATTGGTCCGCTATTCCATTTTGAGATATACCAAAATGTAGTCCTCTTTGAAAGTTGATAAATAAATTTCCTATCTTATCCTTTACTTTATTTAAAAACTCAATAATATTCTTTCACTAGAGTTTAAATCAATGAGGGTAGTTATGGAAACTTTTACCTTTTTAACTACAAGACAATGCATTTAATGGTGTTCCGTGTTCCCTTAAAAATTTGGATTGTCTAATCAGGACCAACAATATGGGATGGGGGTAGTATTAGTGTAGTTGGCCTGTAATATGTGAAGCTTTTGCGTTTGTCAAACAGACTAAATTGAATTTTAAGTGGAAAACAGAGATGATAATCAACATGTTTTGCTGCCTGTGACATACAGAAATATTTTTACGCGATGTTTTACTTCTCTTTTGATTCAATTATGTTACTTACCATTGAGTGAATTGGCACAAACTAGTTGGTTAGTCCATTACAAGGTAATCAAAAGCGAAAGGCGACATTAAGGCGCCAAGCCCTTGTATTACCCAAGGTGTGAGGCAACAGAAAGGCACTAGCCCGATTAAAGCGAGCCTCCAAAATCTAAATATAGTTAATATAGATATAGACCTTAAACAATATGTACCTAATGATTTGAAATATTATAATCAAGGGTTTTTAAATGTGTTGCATGAAGAAATTAGGTCTATTAATTAATTTCAAATAGGCTTAACATGGTTTAGGCTCTATTATTTATTCTAATATTAGGCTTACAACAAGCTTCAATAAATTAATTAATGTGACAATAAGTTTTACAAGCTTCTGTAAATTAATCTAACAATAGGTCTTATAACAAGCTTCTGTAAATTAATAATCTAATTATAGGTTTGACAAGCCTTCTATACCTTTTTCTTTTAAAAAATTAAATTTAAACTTAAAAAAAAAACCACTGAGTCTCTTGCCTTAGTTCCTTTTACATGGCTTAAGGCGGTTGCCTTGCTCACCTAGGCTCTAAATGCAATCTCCTCACTAAAGGTGCGTTGCCTTAAAGCCTTACTGGCGCCTCGCCTCACCCAGGAGCCTACGCAAGCAGGGCACTTTGACTACACGAGTCCATTAGTTCCATCCTTCATTTGAATATTGTGTAGATATATTCACTATTAGTTCTATACTTGCACACGCTTACATTAGTCTCACTCACTTGAAGAAGTCGTATTTAGTTTATCAGCTTTCCCATTTTGGAATTCTAATGCCCCTCGTTCTTCGGACATTAGAATATGCTACAAGTTGTTTTACTGCGATATTAGAAAATTGGTACTCCTCCAAAATTTATCCTGATAATGGATAAATATGTGATGATGCTAAGCTTGTGGCATAATTTTTTCGAATTTTTCTCCTTTGCAGGTTATTAAAGAAATTATTGAAACTTGCCGTGCACATGATTTTACAGATGTTATCCTAGTTCATGAACACCGTGGTGTGCCAGATGGTATTACTATAAGCCATCTACCCTTTGGTCCGACTGCATATTTTGGATTAGTCAATGTGGTAAGTATGATCATATTAGTGTTTTTTGTACTTTTGCTTTGGCTTTGGCCTAGTTGAATGGGGCATCAATATGTTAATAAAGTGTTTTCCTGTAGGTTACAAGACATGACATTAAGGACAAGAAAGCCATTGGAACAATGTCTGAGGCTTACCCACATTTGATACTTAACAAGTTTTCAACAAAGGTTTGTTTATCTTTGTTGGATTTAATCAATATATTATGTCAAGAAAGCTTATTAAAAAAATATGGAAAGTTTTCAACTGTATATTGAGGTTGTGTTCTTGTCAGAAATTATTGGTGAATCTGCCCCAAGGGCACTGCGTATCTAATAGAATGTAGCAAAGATATGGAATGTATCTATGGTTTTCTTAAATGAGTTTTGTGAGATGTAAATGTCAGTACCATAAATGGTTTCTCAGTTATTTTAGTATAAATTTTAAAAGAACAACTGGAACAAGTACAGGACAAGTAACTTGAAGGATTTTACTGCCAGAAACACAGTAGGAGCCTTTATTTTGGCAGTTTTGGCTTCCCCACTCTCATGGGATGTAGCATCAATTCTGCTTTTGTGTTCACAGTTTTATATTTACATTTTTAACAAAAACTTGTTAAATTAACCTCTATATCTTATAAAAAAAGTGTTCCCTGTTTGATCAGATTCAGATTTTTATTTATTTATTTATTTATTTTATATATTGTTGATAGCTAGGTGAAAGGACAGCAAACATTTTGAAGCATCTTTTTCCAGTGCCAAAGCCAGATACCAAACGCGTTATAACTTTTGCTAATGAGTCTGACTATATTTCATTCAGGTTGGTTTATTGTTTGATTCTTTTAGCGATGCTTCTATTGGCCATTCTCTAGTTTGTTAAACTTCTGTCAGCAATGATTATGTTAGCTTGGACCCATATTATCTCCATTGACATAAATTACGTGTGAATGTGTGTTCACAATGTTTAACATACAAAAGAAAAAGGGCACATTGCACTTTCCCTCACTGAACTTTAGGAAAGTTGCAGCCAAGAGCCTTGAAACTCAATTGGCACCTCTTGGTGTTTCTAACAAAGGTGTCTAGGGTTCAAATCCACCCTCCCTCAAATATTGAATCATAAAACAAGAAAAAGAAAAAAAGGGGTAGTTGCAATGTTCGCCTATTTGATTGGTAATAGGCAAAGTGCCCCTCTCCATGTTCGTGTGTATTTACAGTAATTAACCTATCAAAAAGTGTGTATTTACAGTAATTAGCATATAAATCAAAAAGAGCAAATTGCAGATTTCCTTCCTAAGCTTTGGGTGGTTGCAATGCCCTTTGATTGATTGGTTATATGCAAATTGCCCCCGTTGTTTCAAGTTTATGTTGGAGTCAATTTTTTTAACAAAAATTTCTAGTTTTTTTCTTAAATTCATGCCCAGGCCCACATGAATATTGTTTGAAATGTCACTTATGCCCTTAATGATGCCAATTCTATTTGGATTTCACATGAAATGTCAAATACCAAATTTTGGAATGAGTATTGATGTGGAACTATGGCTGGACAGCACACATGTTTGCTTTTGATACCTATTAACAACTTGTAAACATACAGGCATCATATTTATGAGAAGCATGGAGGTCCTAAATCCATTGAGCTGAAAGAAGTTGGTCCTCGGTTTGAAATGCGGCTTTATAAGGTATCTTATGCTGCTTTGTTACTTTTCAGTAAAGCTTAATTTTTTTGTCACTTTTTTTTTTTGAAGGATTATTCTCTTTTAATTGTGTGGAAATTGTTTCACAACACCTTAAATATTTTGCTTCTGGTATTACACTATCATATGCTAGCTATTGTTGGGTGCTATTTTGCATGACTACATAATGATGGTAGGAGATATTTTTGCTTTGTTACTTATGTGATCAATATCCAAGAACCTGTCACAAGTAAGCATGTTCTTGGGGTGGCCATTACCAACACCCCCCTCCTTTTTTACCCACTGTGCTTTCTAATTTTTTTTTGGGGGGGGGGAGGGGGGGGGGGGGGGGGGGGTCGTGAGGGGGGTGAGGAGGGGAGTCTTCTTAATATTTTGTAAAGAAGTCATTTTGTTATTTTCCTTTTAAGATATTGGAACTATGATCAAATGGGATTTTCATTCACATTCTGTATCTAGCTGATGTTCCATAATATTTCCTGTTATGAATCCTCTTTTTCATCATTGTTGGTTTAGAGGTTTTGAGTACTACTATACAGCTGAAACAAACTGATATCACTATCATCAGTATATGTTGCTTTGTGACAGTTAGAGCCTACTTTTTTCAATAAAATTTATTTCACACACACACACACAGAGACATATATATATATATATATATATTTATTTATTTATTCAAATAAGGTCTAGCTCAATTTGCACCTCCCCTTATAAGTTTAGGTGGAGGATGATGTTGTGGGTTCAAGACCCATCAGCTGCGTGTGTAACTATCCAATGTGTGCGTATTGGTTTGTAAATCCATTTTCTTCCTTTCTCAGTATGAGTTTACATGGGTACATTCCTTTTCTGATGGTATTTATTTAAATCCTTCTAATTCCTCATTATAGACCTAGGATCCTGTCATTATCATTTCCTATTCTTGTTCATTATATTTATCCAAACTTATCCTTAACTCCATGTTTCATTGGGACCCTTAGCCATCCCCTCTATTTGGCTTGATGTCATTCATCAATTAATTGGTGAGCATTTGTTGTGTCTACACAATCTATCTTCTTCTCTTCTTTTACCTTCTTCTGTTCTGCTTCTACCAGAACTATCTCTTTATTGTGATGCCGTAGCACCCCCTATTTTTTAGTAATTATAGCCGAAAGGCACTGATTCTTAGGGCATTGGGCTCAGTAATGACATAAATAAATGCATGTAAGGCATTGGATTTCTTCATTACCTTTGAGGTAGAATCCCGCCACTTCACTTGAATCAGCAAAGCTTTCTAAAGTATACATTTTTAACAATAATTAGGTTTTTTCTGGTTATCTTTACTAGTTTAAACAATTTCAAACATTGGACTGTATTTTTGGGTGGAAAATTTGAAGACCAAATGTTTCTAAGATGGGATCATAGTGGTGTTGCCAAAGTAAATAAATAATAAGGCAACTGAATTAGAAAGGAAATATGTGTGAAGTGATCTTTAAGGATGGTGAAGTGCTAGGGTGTGAAGCATAAGATTGTGATTTGACTCTTGTGAGTGGCCACTTAGAAAGTATTTGAGGATAGCCACCCCTCCTAGAATCCCACTAATAGGAGCTAGCACTAGGAAATGGCCTTTATTATATGAACTGGTATAAAAGGTCTTCATAGTTTTTTTATTTTTTTTTATTTTGTGTATCAACCTTCTGGCTGGTAGCTTTGTTAACTTTCTACCCAACAAATGTTCTTCCCTTTGAAAAAGTGTACATTGTAACAGCATTGTAACAGTCATATTGACTTATTTGACTTCAATCTTAAATGCTGTCCTTAATGCTATAATGTGGGAATAAAAGAGAGGAACAGTCGTAGCTCGAGGGATCATTTGGGGGAGTATGAAAGCTTACCAACCAATATTTGAAATGGACAGTTTTTGGAATAGAGCAAATTGAAGGGTGGAGGACAATGTTTTGTTGGCTAAGGAAGTCTATGGCTGTAATTCTGTAAATGACTCTTATTTCCTCAATGCCATATAAATGACTCTTATTTCCTCAAAGCTATATTAATGCCCTTTGGCATTTAATTATAAATTTAACCTTTGGGAGTGATGACCATTCTGGCGTTCAATACAAGGTGGGTAAGAGTCTTTCGTGATTGTCTGCAATCTGCATTAGCCAATAGCCACAGCATCACTTTGTTCCAAATATCAATGAGGTTTATGTCTGTTGATAAGTAAATCCAAAGACTTGTGATCCTGGAGGGGTAAAAAGATTACAAATCTACAAATATATTTCTGAAATGCGCACACATAACTAAATATATATATATATATATATATATTCCCTTTGTTGAGAGGAGGAGCCTTAATTCATATTAAACCTGATTGATCTTTGGGTTTTATGTCCTCAAATATATGTTACTACTCTTTGGGTTTCAAATTATATAGAAAAACACTTGGGGCTGGTAGTCACTCTCGAGTTAAATTCATGGTGGGTAAGAGTGCTGGTTTATGATAGCCTGCATTAGCCACAGCATCACGATGTACTAGATATCCCTGAGGTTTATGTCCATTGATGAGCAATCCGAAGACCTGTGATTCCTGAGGGGTATAAAGATTGTAGATCTATAGAAACATATTTCCGAAATGTATATATATATTTTCGTTATGTTGTTGGAGAAAAAGGACCTTAATTCATATTAAGTGTGATTGATTTATGGGTGTACCTATGCTAATTGTTTTGTCAAACAATAGAAGACCTTTTTCCATAGGTTGTGTTTTTTATGGTTCCTTAGCACATTGCCTGTGCTTTGGTTTTTTATTGTACCTTTCCATCCTTTTTTGGAATGAAGCATTATTTACTTGGCAATTGTAAAAAAGGAAAAAGAAACAAGAACAACAACAGAAGACCTTATCTCCACAATTTTTAATACTCGCATATCAAACCCAAGACCTTGACTATTAAAGGTGCAAAAATACGGTACCTTAGAGCATCCAAAGGTACCGTAATTATGCCATTTTGCCACATTAAAACCCTACTTTATTATTTTACCACATCATTTTACAACATCTTATTTATCAGATGTTTTATACTACAAAATTTATACATTAAAATAATATTTCTTACACATTAAAATAATATATTAAATTTCTCCCCCATCATCATCGTCATCATCAACCACCGCAGCAACAACAACAACAACAACAACTACAACCACAACTAGAAATCGAACAGAACAGATCACCAAGGAAAAAAAAAAAAAAACCACCGAGATCAGAACAGAGATCGGCACCACCACCGCAACAACAACAACAACAACAATAACAACTACTACTACAACCACAACCAGAAATCAAACAGATCAGAACAGAATAGAACAAATCACCAGAAAAAAAAAAAAAAAAAAAAAACCACCACCGAGATCAGAACAGAGATTCGCCATCACCGACGATTCGCCCACCACCAGCCAATTCGCCCACCGCCATAACCCACAACCCATGAAACTCAACCCACCCACCGCCATAACCCACAACTCGAACCCACCCACCACCGATCTGCCCATCCGAACCCACCCATCAAACCACAGCCAAAAAAAGTGAACGGAAAAAAGAAAAAAGGAAAAAAAAAAAAAAAGGAACCCGAAGCGGAATAGGGAAGACAGATGGTCGGCGGCATCGAGTGGTGTGATCGGTGGCGTTGAGTGGTGGCCATTGGTCTTCGGCGTGCTGTGGAAGACAAAGAGAGAAGACAGAGATGAGATGGAGAGAGTGATATGATATTGTGATGAGGAGGGAGAAAACAGAATAAAATAATAATATATATTATGCCACATTTGTCCGTACAGTGCCAAAATTGTGATGACACTGTAACATATTGCAAAAATTTAGAACATTTAACACATCTGATAAATGGGTGTTTTTAGTGTTTGGTGTGCCAAATGTGCTAAATATTTGGCATTTGGCACATTTGGCACATCTGATACGGATGCTCTAATGATGCCACTGGTTATACGCCGTTAATTTTAGTTGTAGTGCTTTTGATCCACTTGAGCTAATGCCAAGCTTCCTATTTGTGTCTATAGTTCCTCAGCATCTATTCATAATTTGTTGCTCTCTACTTAGATGTTGGATTGCTCTCTGTAATTTTTAGCTTGTTATGTAATTTGCTTGTATTTGATTGTTCTACTCGGTATCTCTTTGTTGCTGTTTCAGATAACATTAGGAACATTGGATCAAGATGAAGCTCAGACTGAATGGGTAATCAGACCATACATGAACACAACCAAGAAAAGGAAGTTTCTTGGGGATTGATGCCACCTTAGAGAAAATATTACGCTTTGTTTTGCAGCGATTTTGGCCCCAGATATGCTTAAGCTATTTGCTTGTTATCAATCATACACTGTCAGGTATATTTATAGAAATGTGAAACATCATAAATTTGATGATGGAACCTTTTTAGTTTCATTTGAGGGATTTGAGCAAGTGGCAATTATTTTTTTCTTCATATATGTAATTGTGATTTGTGAGACTGATATTATCTCCATGGAAGAAAGTGGGGGCTTAGCATAATTAATATGCAATTTAAATTGTTTCATTCGGATATTATTTATGACAAAATTTGGTTATAAACTTGATTTTAGTCTAAGACTACAACTTTTAAAAAAAATAACATGATTACGTATTTTGAAAATCTAATTATTATTGTAGATGCTCAAATAGTAAGGCTCAAAACAATACATTTTTAGATAGTGGGTTTGAAGAAATTGGCCCTTGCAGGCAAACGGAACCCAACCATGAACCCATCATCATTGAAGGCCAGTGCCTTTAAATCTCTTCTCAAAATTGCTCCTCGGCATTGGTCCGAGGAGCTTCCCTCTTTTTTCTCCCCCCCCCCCCCTCCCTTCTTTGCTATTCTATTGGTCCTTTTTATATAGTTCTATCTTTCCATCTCTCCCTTTCATCTGTTGATCATCCATGCGTTTTCCCTCTGAATGTCCGTCCCATCAGCAACACTATCAGTACTCAAATGATTCATAATAATCAAGGTCGCCTTGTCCAAGAGTCACATTTTCATTAGTGCGACCAGAGGGTTAGGTGAGCGCATTTAGTGCGGAGGTGACAACCTGTTTTGGGCCCGTTTCCCCATCTGTAGCTAGTCTCGGTCCGCCAAGGACAGGGTTATCCTCGGTGGGGGGTTTTTGAAGTGTATGCTCTCACGCATCTTCCTTGGATGGGCCTTCTTCCTCGGAATGGGCCATGGACCGGACGTAAAGTGGGCCGAGGTCACCAGGCCCTCAGGCCCCACAATAGCCCCTCAAAATCCTGTTGTCCGTGTTCTCAGACGGGGAAGAGGATTTTGATATTCCTAGGCCCCCACAAGATTCGCCAAACCTCGGTCCACGTCAGCATTGGGGTCTTTTAATCTGCCACAGGTCAATTTTTGGCGTTTCGAGACTCAGAGCGCATTTGCATTAAATTTTGGTGGCTCCGTGTTTCTCTCTTTCGATGGTGTGATGGTAAGCCTCTGGCAGGGGCTGCCTGTTTTTATGGGCGGGAAGTTACATTTGGTTAATCTTAATTGGAGGTATAAATACTTGTTTGAACCGCTTGGTTTCTTCATTTGCGCGCGTACGAACTTAGGTACATATATTCTGAAGTCGGTCCAATTTTTGCATTAATAAGCACCCCTTTCCAATCGTAGAAAGCTTGCCAGAGGAGAATCTCGCAGTTTCTGCAAGTCTTCTACTTTCCGTAGTACAGGATTCTCCTTGATTGATTGATCATAGGAGGTTTGGTTATTTTTCTACAAATCCGCACGCCTTCGTGTGTCCTTTTCTTCTGGTCAACAAGGAGGGCTTGGAAACCGCCATTAGTAAGGAACTTTTTCTGAACAAGGCTGATAACCAGATTAGAGCCGCCCAAAAGATCCTCAGCTCAGGTGAATCGCTGTGGTAGAGAACGGTTTTACCCTTTCCGAATGATCTTCCATTTCGGAAGGCATACCATTGGTAGGCTCTTCACTGCCCCATAAAGCGGTGGAGGCCGAGGAAGGGAGTTTGGAGGAAAGAGAGGAAGTGATCGAACTAAGCTCGTGTGAGGACGAATTCGGTGTATTTGACCGAGCTGATTAGCCCGAGGGTTGGTACCCAACTGAGATGGGTCCTAGGAGACAGCCCCCGATCAACCTTCTTAACCTACTCGAGGGCAAGTTTGGGAAGGGGGTGCCAATGGAGTCACAACCTGAGCCTCCACCACCCAGCTCCCAGCCTTCACCTGCGCGGGCCAGGTCTTTACACACCCCTCAAATCTCAGAATCTCGGCCTGAGTCCCCCGAACCAAGAAGGAAGAAGTCTTTCAAGGGCAAAGACCTAGTGGATGGGGGTAGATCCCATCCCTCTCCAGAGGAGGATGAAGCCCGACGACCCTCTAAACAACTGAGGCTGGGTGGTAAGCGAAAAGGGAAAGAAATTATTCACTCGTCCGAGCCCCAGGCCTGGCTGCCCGCTGCCATGCTCCATGGAGAACCTCTGAGGGATGACGCTACTATACGGGACATCCGAGGAGGCGAAGGGGCTCGGGTAGCCGACGCCTTGGAAAGGTCCCTTCTCCTTCCCGCCAACATGGCTGAGCTTGGGAACATGAAGGGGCCAGAGGTTGCTGAAAACCTCAAGAGATACCTGGGCATGGTAAGACATCTGATACTTATTTATTTCGTTTGAATTTTGTTACCTGGCACCTCCTCTCCCCTTTACAGCGTATTCACTTCGGTTGGTAGGCTATCCAGGCTGTTTTCAGGCTGGATGATGAGGTCTACGGCCAGGGTAGCGCTCTGGCAAAAGAGCGTGATAAGTTCTTAAAGGCTGCGAATACTCTTAAGAGATCTGAGGCAAATCTGAAGAAGGCTACTGAAAGTCTTGAGGAGATGACAAAGGCTAGGGACATTGCGGCCTCTGACCTAGTCGCGGCCATGAGGCAGGCCGAGAATCAAACAAAGCGATTGCATGATGTCGAGGGCCAATTGCGGTCTGCCAAGGAGGACATTGCCGACCTGAAGAAGAAGTTAGCCGAGGCAGTATGGACAAAGGGTGTCGTCGAATATGCCAGGGATGAGGCCGTGAGGGCCAAAGATCTGGCTGAGTTTGCAAGAATAGATGCAGAGCGCTCTGTAGAACAGGCAGAGGAAGAGGCCTTTGCTGAGGGGGTGGCCAAGACCGAAGCTACCTTCAAGGCTCAAGTTCCTGAAGTATGCAGACATTTTTGTTCCCAGACTTGGAATGAAGCCCTCAATCAAGCGGGAGTTGATGCCTCGTCAGACCTTAGGAGGGCAGAGAGGGTATATTACCCCCCCGCAATCCGTGAGGTTGTCCCCACTACCTCCGAGGAAGGTTCTGTATTACCAGCGGCTAGTGAAAGTCGGACCAACACTGCCGAGGACGCACCTTCAGCTGGTAGACCTCCTGAGGAGGCTGAGCCTCGTAGAGCGTCGGAGGGGTCCCTTGAAGGAACCTTTCCAAGTCAGGGTCCCTTGTAGTTAATCAAAGTCTTTCAACGGGATCCTCAAGACCAGCTTCCCAACGAGTTGGGGGAGTAACCCATTTCATTAGACCAACTCGTTGTGACATCACAGGGCATTCTTATTTGTTTTCTTTTTCATTTTATTTTGCTTTTCGCCTTGACGACGTTGTAACTAAACTACATGCCATCTATTTGAAAGATATATTCAATGGTTCTGCTTCTATCTCACTAATTGATGCTTTCTTTTACTTGTTACATTTTAACGTTTTGCTGAATACCTTGATTCTGTTCTGGACTTAGTCTCATGAGATAATCAGCTGTCTTTCGAGCTTGCATCCGAGGACCATACCACAACGCGGTCCCATCTAACGCTTTTATTCTTCCACAAATATCTAATTTTCCATAAGTTTGAGTCCGAAGACCATGCAATACCCTGGTTCTGTCTAGTACCCAAGTATATTTTTAGTGGTTAGTTTCCCCATAGGTTTGAGTCCGAGGACCATGCAATACCCTGGTTCTGTCTAGTACCCAGGTATATTTTTAGTGGTTAGTTTCCCCATAGGTTTGAGTCCGAGGACCATGCAATACACTGGTTCTGTCTAGTACCCAAGTATTAGGCGAAGGAGATTATTCTTAGCGTTGGCCATACTCGGTGTGATGATGGCCTCGGCCCTGCTTCGTCGGAAGTGGGGCATTGTGTGGGCCGGACCGCTGACCCCGCAGTGCCCCAGCCGAGGTTGGTTTGGGACTTTAACATTACACGTGGCAGTAACGCCACCTTCAGTCCAAGTTTCTGCCCTCATCAGTTACGAGGCGCCTCCTGACTGCTCGCGTTCCGCACTTGACGTTTCAACACATGAGGCGCGCTCTCATTAACATTCTCTTGGACTAATGCAGATCAACGGTTGATAGGCGCCTTGGAATTTGGTCAGGATTAATGTTGCCGATAATCTTCTTTTCAAATTCTGCGTACTTCAACTCCTATCACTTTTCACTCCCTATTTAAGGCTACATGGGGGAAATGCCCTTCTATGCTTTACGAACCCTCTAATATACCAGGAAACATGTTCTCTCAACTTTCAAAGCCCCTCTATAACCCTACCAAAATTGTGACAAGAGTTTGGAGAAATGGAGCGGTCCTGGAGGGGAGTGAGGGTGCTCAAGCCCAAAGTCTTCCTTCCACGACCGAGAACCGTTGTAGCCGTAGCCCGCGTCAGATCTCCGGCGCGGCCAAATTTATGCGTCATCCTCATGGTGCCATGCACAGCGGCCAAGAGGGAGATCCTTGAAGTACATAACGCTCCTCCCCGGGGCGCCCCTACGCCGGTGGAAGCGTGCAAGAATACGTCATGTCTGGTGTTCGAGTGTTGCCGTCTCCAACGGCCAACCACTGTGGGGCTGGAAGAGAATCAAGGGAACAACACAAGGAAGGGCCGCCCAGTGCCCTTGCATCTGCTCCTCTCTTCGCGCCAGCATCACTGCACTGGCTTGGGCGTTGTTGGTAGCCTTAGAACAGGCCTGCATCAGCCCTCTTCCCTCTAGTTAGCTTTAAAACAGGCCCGTCTGGGCCTTTGTTTGTAGAGTTGGCTTTAAAACAAGCCTGTCTAAGCCTTTATTTGTATATTGTAACTCTTCTTCATCTAATAAAATACTGATATTTGTCTTCTCTTTTCCTTTGAATCTTCTACTTTTCTGCAATGATTTTTTTTTTTTTTTTTGGTGAACTTTCCGTCGATTAACCACCTAGGGACAACCGTTCGTTGCGCCTGCTAGTGCACAAATTCTTCCCACATACGGCGCCAATTGTAGAGGCTCAAATAGTAAGGCCCCAAACAATACATTTTTAGAGAGTGGGTTTGAAGAAATTGGCCCTTGCAGGCAAACGGAACCCAACCATGAACCCATCACCATTGAAGGCCAGTGCCCTTAAATCTCTTCTCAAAATTGCTCCTCGGCATTGGTCCGAGGAGCTTCCCTCTTTTTTCTCCCCCCCTCCCTTCTTTGCTGTTCTATTGGTCCTTCTTATATAGTCCTATCTTTCCATCTCTCCCTTCCATCTGTTGATCATCCATGCGTTTTCCCTCTGAATGTCCGTCCTATCAGCAACACTATCAGTACTCAAGTGATTCACAATAATCAAGGTCGCCATGTCCAAGAGTCACATCTTCATTAGTGCGACCAGAGGGTTAGGTGAGCGCATTTAGTGCGAAGGTGACAACCTGTCCTGGGCCCGTTTCTCCATTTGTAGCTAGTCTCGGTCCGCCGAGGACAAGGTTATCCTCGGCGGGGGGTTTTTGAAGTGTATGCTCTCACGCATCTTCCTCGGACGGGCCTTCTTCCTCGGAATGGGCCATGAGCCGGACGTAAAGTGGGCCGAGGTCACCAGGCCCTCAGGCCCCACAATTATAATTTATATTTTTTATATTCTTAACACGCATGTCAAATTTTGTACCAATTAAATGTTATTTACTATTCGATTCACAAACTTACTTTTTATGCATAATTTTATAATACAAAAATTGGAAATTTAAACTTTGATTAATGACATAATTATTGGTTTTTAATCTTCTGAAAATGTTGTAAGTATGAAGAATATTTGAATAAAATGTAATTTAATGGTAAATTTGTCAAAATTCACACTTAATAGTTTTAGACTATAACAAAGTTTGTTGCCAAAGTTTATCCTATTATTTATTATTCAATCTATAAACTTTTTATTTGTGCATAATTTTATACTACAAAGCTTGAAGTTTAAATATTTAATTGAAGACGTAACTATTGCTGTTTGATCTTTTGAAAGATATTAAAAAAAAAAAAATGTAATTTATGGTGGATTTGTCAAAATTTATATTCAATAAAAAGATATTGAGTGTAGTTGTAGCCATTGGCTAATTAAGTTTGTAGTTAAATTTTGTCATTTTTCTAATTAGTCAATTGATTTGTTTAAATAATACACATGAATAGTTTTAAATGGACAAAGTTCCAATAACTACAATTCTTACTAAAATATTAACGTGATTACGTATTACAAAAATCAAACTATTAGATTGCATATTATTTATATTTTTAACATACATTTTAATTTTTTTTCAATCAAATATTATTTACTATTTAATTTATGAATTTATTTTTTATGCATACTTTTAAGCTATAAAAACTTAAAATTTAAATATTTAATTAATGACATAATTATTAGTCTTTAATTTTTTGAAAAGAAATAAGTACAAAAAATATAATAAGAATATATTATGGATTAGTTGAAAGGACAACGACTCTAAAATAGCAAAAGCATTCCCTCTCGTTAAGGTTCTTTCTCTTCTACATTAAACCTAAGGCCCCTTCTTGTAAAAAGGGAGAAAAAGATATTACTTGGACTAAAAAAAATTATTGTGGCTAAGCATATTACTGTTGCTAGTCAGCAAAATAATTACACTGGCCGACAAAGTTGATCATAAATCTAATTCACTTTTTCAAAAGTAAACACTCAAAGGGAGAAAGGAAAATGCATTACAGCTGGTTAAAGGTAAGTCTTTTGTATTTTCTTGTCCTCATTTATTTATTAATTTTTACTGTTGCTAGTCAGTAATATAGAGCTTGATAAGAGATTTTTAATAATGTTATTGTTTTATAGAAATACGTATAGATGAAAAAATTTATAAAAATATATGTAATGTTGTTTAAATACTGAAAGTCTGAAATCTATTGTTTAAACAACAGTACCGTACATTCCTATAAATCACTAGCCAATGTAAGTTAAAAGATATTGTTGATGGGTACTTTTAAGTCCATTGTTAATTTCTTATTTAAAAAAAAATTTGATGACTTTTATGGAAAATAAAAATAACTAGTATTAAAATATTAATTACTTTTTTTTTGTCCTTAAAAACTTTTCTAAAATAGATTGTTAACAACTACACTTTTTTTTAAAGAGTTTTAACTTAGGACATCTGGTATGATAAAGAGCTTTTCTAAAATGGTTTGTAACAATTGCATCTTTTTTTTTAAGACAGTTTTCTAAAATAGTTTATTAACAATTGCACTTTTTTTTTTTTCAAGAGTTTCAAATTATGGTGTCAGCTTCTGATAATAGTTCTTTATCATCAAACTAAGACACTAATCTATTTTTAGTGTAACAAAAATTAAACCTTAAAATTCTTATTCAACCATAAAAAATTTTACGGTTAACTGGACCGAGTCAACAATTGCACTTAAGTCATCTTTTAACCTTTCAAAAGTAAACACCAGTCTTTCTTTTTTCCTTTGCAGGTACAATCACTACAGGAATGCTAACCCAAGAATATAATGGTTTAAGTAACACCAAGCATTATAACATATAAGAGCAACCACATCAGTTTATGCATAAGATTCCGTCTATTTTACACTTAAAACCTACTTTTTTTATTTTACACCATCACTTTTACAAAACACCCACATCAGTTTATTTATTATACAAAATTATTCAATAAAATATTCATTATTTTATAATTGTTTATTACCCTCTCCCTCACCGCCTCTCTCTCTCTCTCAGACCCATTCTCTACAACATCAAAGCAAGAAACCAAAGGCTATGGCAAGCATTGAACCCGAGCACGAGCACAGAGAAGAAGTGGAAGCCCCAACCATCGGCGATCGTTAAGCTCCGATCGGCAAGAAACCGCCTCTCTCTCTCAGACCCATGCTCCGATCGTTAAGCTAAAGGAGATCGCCGTCACCACCGACGATCGTTAAGCTCCGATCGGCAAGAAACCGCCTCTCTCTCTCAGACCCATGCTCCAATCGTTAAGCTAGAGGAGATCGCCGTCACCACCAGCGAGGAGGATGAAACTTCCATTCTCGATCTGTACGTTTCTCTTTCCTCTCTCTCTCACTCTCTCTATTCCTATGGTTTTCCTTTCTTTTTCATTGCGATCTGATTGAATCTACGGATTTTTTATTTTGCAGCAAAGCTAAACTTTACACATTTTTCATCTCTGGTTCTATCAAGTTTCCCAAGCACAAAGAGCACCAGAGACGAGAGTGAGAAAAAACGAATAAAATAATAAATAGAAGCGCTACAGTGACCGTGCATATATGCACGGTCACTGTAGCAATTGTGTATAAATGCACAATTATGCACAAGCTGATGTGGTGTTTTTTTTGCTCAAATTGTGCAAAATTAGCTACTTTTTCCATTATGCACAATTATGACCAAGCTGATGTGAATGCTCTAACATCTAAGGAGAAAATAAAAAGTTGGTAAGTTTATAACTGAAATTTGGTATATTAAACTGACGAAGATAAGCTAGAGAAATTACTTCTCTCACTCACTTTATAGTAGTTGGTAGGAAATGAGAACCACCACACAGCACAGCTAAAAAAGAAATAGTCAAATTTGCAATTATTGTGCTTCCTGGAAAAGGCGCAATGACAGTGTTTGGGATCCACCACTACGCGCAATTATTCATTCATCCCTTTGAAATCAATTCAATGGTTCACATTTGATTCACACGTATAGTGGTAAAGGACCTTTATGTTGCACAGAAGATGATATATATATATTTTAATATAAGTGGTAGATTTAATTATAATATATTTTTTTTATATAGATGTATAAAGAATAAACTGTTGGTAAAGAATATTAGAAATAAACTTTAACCACACATTACATTATTTATAAAATATTTGGTCTTATATAATAATTGAATGTTAAATGTATTGTGTTTTCTTGAAGAAAAAAAAAACTTACAAAATTTTAAACACTTTTAAATAACAAATATTGATAGCTTAGTTTAGAAAATCTAATATATTGTATCAACTATACTTTGTTAGAAAATAATCAAATTATTTTAAGAATAGCTTGGAACTCCCTTATAAGCCTCATTTATTATTTTCACTTTTTACTTGGGAAAAAAAAATCGCTGAATTTTTTCATGCATAGTGCAGGTTTATGACTAGTATTAAAATAAATATACTGTCTTGGGTTGTCACTAATACAACACATGTCAACTCATTTAAAGAATATAACCCAAAGTGATTAACATATTTTTATATTTTGTAAACACATAAATTTTAATTATTATTAGAATATAAATTCTTCTTAAATTTTATTTCATATAATTATACTATAAAATCTAAAAGTTCTTATTACAACAGTTTCCACCAGAATTTATAAATACAAATCTAAAAAAGATAAAATGAAATGAGACATTTTTCTTTATTTTTGATGAAAGGGAAAGGGGTCTTAGAGTTTCAAATTTCAATGGAGAATTCAACACCATATGTAATTATTCAATTTGATATTTAAATTATAATTTACAAAGGAAAGTGTAGGGACAGGGTTTTTAGTTGCCCACGTCCAGTGGACACGGGTCAAAAGCCCAACGTACCCCGCAATGAATTTATAGAGGAGGGATTCAAGAACTAGGCGCTAGCGAGAAATGCAACGGCCATGCATAGTTGTACGTGGGTTGGATAAGCTGAGCATGCGGTGGGATAAGTAAAAGTGCTCCTCGGACGTGTTTTCCAGAACTTGGAGTTCTAATAATTTCTTTCTCTTAGGATGAACAAGAAGTTCTCTCAGTACATGCAGATTACCATAATCCTTCCGTCCTCCCCCTTTTAGGAGGAATTCCTTACATTATATATTCCCCTTCCAATCAATCCTAGCCCTACATTTGTAAAGGGATTAGGGCATCACTTGAGTGCCTGTCCCATCAGCCACCTTCCCCTTGTCTCCGTAGGTGGCAACAACCAAGGTGGCACTGTTGAGGCGTCCCTTCCTCATTAATGCGGCCAGGACGTTAGTTGGGAGCATTTAATGTGGAGGTGACAGTTCATCTGGGGTGCACTCCTCCACCATGCTTTCATGTCCGGTATTTGGTACCCGCTATTCATTCCTTGAATGCTCGGGGAGGCTCCCTTTGACTAAGTGCTGCTTGCGCGTCCTAGGGCCTCGGACTTCCGGGGATGCTGTCATCCTTGGCATTGTTTAGAGGGCGGCTGGGTGCCACACTTCAGTCCTCGGTCAATGGGCGCATCCTCGGACATGGGCCTTGGGCCTGGTTGGGAGTGGGCTGGGGTTGTCTGACCATTTCTTGGCCCCACAATAGCCCCTCAAAATCTTGCTATCCGCCTCCTCGGGCGGAAAGGAGGATTTTGATATCCCCGGTCCTGCCCCGCGTCCAATCGTGTCTTGTCCTTTGTCAGCGCTGGAGCTTTTGCGTCTGCCCAAGGTGTGTTATTGGCGCTTCGGCGTGCGCAACGTGTCCTGCATTAAATTCGGGCGGCTTTGTGCCCCCCACATTCGGAGGGCAGTTAGCAATTGAACGGCTGTGATGCGCCTAGCATTTATGGGCGGGAAAATTCGCGCGACTCTCCTATCCAGGGCATAAATTCCCGTTCGAACCGTTTCCATCTTTTTCCATTCCATGATCACGAGTCCTTGCGCTTCCACTCAGAGTCCAGCCAAACTTCCACCACCACCTCCAGCATAAAGAGTCTGTCCGAGGAGCTTTTCCTCATTTCTGTAAGTCGCTCTATCCCTCTCTGAGCTTTTCTTCCTTTTGCTCTTTTCTCTTCTTTTATCTGCTCTTTCTTTAGCTCTCTTAGGCGTCATTTGGGATGGGTAGACTCAAGAAGTATGTCTTTACTGAGGAGGCGATGGAGAAATTCATCGCTGACTATAGGATACCGGCCAATGTGGGCTTGAGGTATTGCGAGGAGGGGGAGTGGGAGTTCCGAAGGCAGGAGGGCGAGGTGGCGATTCCCATCATCGCCTTTCTTGAAGGAGGGATGAGGATCCCCATGGGACCAGTGACGAGGGGCTATCTGTCATATTTCCGGCTAGCCCCCACTCAGTGCGCCTCCAATATGTTCAGAATTTTGGGCAGCGTGGACGCTCTGAACGAGAAGATGGGGCTTAGACTGACCCATCATGATGTGAACTATTGCTACAATCTCCAACGCTTGAGGGACAAGTCCTATTATATGAGGACGAGGGATGACAGGGTCCGGCTCATCCAGTGCCTCCCTGAGTCCAACAAGGGAATGAACGAGGACTTTCTCATCGTGTCCGGGGCGTGGCATGATGGTATCCATTGCCCGACGACGGAGGGGACACCAGGTGGGGTAGTAGGAATAGGATGGGGGTTTAGAGACTCTAACTTATCTTATGCGTTATTTCTTTTTGTACTGTTATGGTTGCTAATTGTGAATGCATTTTCTTCTTGCAGATCCGCACTCCCTCGCGCCTCGCTACAACTTGATCAACAGGGAGGACTTGCAGAAGGTGCTCAGGTCGGCAGATTTTGAAAACGAAGCAGATCACCAAGTTCGGGCCGCTCACAAAATCTTGGGGTACACGCCGCTCCAAAAGTCATTCGCGGCCCCGAGGCACGTGATCAAAGCAAAGGATCCTCGCCTACAGAAAATAGCAGTGACCGAGGACGGGTTCGAGCTTCCCAAGGATCTCCCCACTTCGGAGGGCGTCACAGTAGCAGTACCCTCTGCCTCTCAAACCTTCTCGGAGGCTGCGGAAGAGGACATTGAGGGGGAAAGGGAGGCTACAGACCCTTGTCCTGGAGGGGACGATTTTGACGTTTTTGAGCAGATTCACCAGTCCGAGGACCCTACCGGAGACGTGGGGAATCCTCAGCCGACCCCAGCAGTCCCCTCGGCTCCCGAGATTTCTCCCCGGCCTGCGATGGGCTACAAGAAGAAGGACCAGCCCACACTATCCGAGCTGATCGAAGGGCAACCGGGGAAGTCCAAGCCGAAGCTCCCTCCCCCTTCCCCAAAGAATCGTCCTCCTCAGACTAGGTCTACCTCGGCCCAATCCAGGCTTCCTCCCCCTCCACCTCGGACGAGTCCGTCTTCTCGGCACGAACTTTCTGGTGCCCAGCAGAAGAAGGACAAGGGCAAGAGGCCCGTTGAGGAAAAATCTGGGCCAACCCGCGAGGGGGATGACGGTCGGCGGCCCTCGAAGCAGCTAAGGATAGGCTCCAGGTCTCAGGATAGGCAGGTGGATGCCCCGGCCGAGGCCCAGGCATGGCTGCCTGCCCCAATGCTTCATGGGGCTCCCCTACGGGACGATTCCTCCCTCAGGGACTTCAGAGAGGGCGAAGGCTCGCGCGTGGCCGACGCCGTGGAGAGATGTCTGCTACTTCCCGTGGATATGGAGCAGCTGGGGACCATGAAGAGTAGGGAGGTCTTCCTCAGCCTCAAGCGTTATTTGGGGATGGTAAGGCCTCAACACTTGCGCCCCTCTCCTTTTTTTGTTTAGCTCGGCTTATTATCATGCATCTGCTTTGGTTTTGGCAGGCTGTCCAGGCCACCTTCAGGCTGGAGGAGATGGCCCACGACCACGGAAGGGCAACGGAGGAAGAGCGCAAGAGGCGTTTGGAGGCCACCCAGGCCCTCAAGAACTCCGAGGAGGACCTTGCCAAGGCCAGGCAGGAGTTGAAGACCGCGACCCAGGCTCGAGACAGCGCATTGTCAGGCCTCGAGGGTGCGCAGAGGCAGGCCAAGACTCAGACGAAACGTCTGGGTGAGGCAGAGGAGCAGCTGAAGATCGCAAAGGATCTGATTGCAGACCTGACGAAGAAGGGAGCTGCTGCCGAGGATGCCAGGAAAGTGGCCGAGTTCGCTAGGGACGAAGCCGTGAGGGCCAAGCTCAAGGCGGAGAAGGGTAGGGAGGAAGCCTGGTCCCTCAAGGAGGAGGCTGAGGAGGCTGCCTATGCTGCTGGGGCATCTGAGACAGCAGCTGCCTACAAATCCCAAGTCCCTGGGTTATGTAGGCGCTACTGCTCCGAGACTTGGATGGAAGCCCTTAGGCAAGCTGGTGTGGAGGCCTCTTCTGTGCTGTGGAAAGATGAGAGCGTGTACTATCCCCCTGTCATCCGCGAGGCCGCCCCAGACAGTCCAGGCGGCTCTGAGCCCGAGGAAGCCGCCGTGGAAATTGCTGCTACCTCAGGCGGGGAGGTTTTGGATACTGGGGCCACTGGCGAGCCAGACCAAGGGGATACTCCTTCCCTGGTGGTAGAAGTGAGCGATGGCTCTAACGAGGACGCCCCCCAGCAGGTTGCAGGGCCACCCCCTGATACTCAGGTTCCTTCTGCTGAGGAAGTTGTTACTTCCGCTGCGCCCCTGCAGGCTATCCCACTCAGCCAGAGCTCAGAGGGCCCCGGAGATGCCCTGGTCCGGCCACCCACAGGAGCAAGCGATTGAGCAGAAGGAGTATGCCCCCTGGCGCCTCTGCTTGCGCTACTTTACCGCCCCCTTTTTTATCTTCTTTTTTCCCTTTTTTTTTTATAATGTAATCCGTATCGTGTGGTTCTATTGGACTCAATGAAATGTGAGCTTTGTTTCTTTTTCTACTTCTCGTGGTTGTTTGCTTACTTGCATGCTATCCGTTTTTCCATACTCGTACGATTTTAACTTCAATTGCACGTCGGCAAATGGTGGCATTAATTATTACAACATAGGCCCCCTGGAGGTAGTGGTTTCCCGCGTAGGCTCGAGTCCGAGGACCATGCAGCGTCTTGGTTCTTCCTAACACCTAGGCTTTTGGAGTAGTCAGTTTCCCCACAGGCCTGAGTCCGAGGACCATGCAGTGCTTTGGTTCTGTCTAACACTTGGTATTTTGAAGGAGTTAGTTTCCCCACAGGCCTGAGTCCGAGGACCATGCAGTGCCTTGGTTCTGTCTAACACTTAGTAATTTGAAGTAGTTAGTTTCCCCACAGGCCTGAGTCCGAGGACCATGCAGTGCCTTGGTTCTGTCTAACACTTAGTAATTTGAAGTAGTTAGTTTCCCCACAGGCCTGAGTCCGAGGACCATGCAGTGCCTTGGTTCTGTCTAACACTTAGTAATTTGAAGTAGTTAGTTTCCCCACAGGCCTGAGTCCGAGGACCATGCAGTGCCTTGGTTCTGTCTAACACTTGGTATTTTGAAGGAGTTAGTTTCCCCACAGGCCTGAGTCCGAGGACCATGCAGTGCCTTGGTTCTGTCTAACACTTAGTAATTTGAAGTAGTTAGTTTCCCCACAGGCCTGAGTCCGAGGACCATGCAGTGCCTTGGTTCTGTCTAACACTTAGTAATTTGAAGTAGTTAGTTTCCCCACAGGCCTGAGTCCGAGGACCATGCAGTGCCTTGGTTCTGTCTAACACTTAGTAATTTGAAGTAGTTAGTTTCCCCACAGGCCTGAGTCCGAGGACCATGCAGTGCCTTGGTTCTGTCTAACACTTAGGCTTTGCCGGTTGGACGCGCTATCCCAAAATTGAAACAGGTTTAGAGTTAAAATTCGAAAAAGACTGCTTCATTAATAATAATACCTTTTCAGGTTGTTTACATTCCAGGGGCGAGGTACAGGTTTTTCGTCTAAATCTTCTAAATAGTATGCACCTATCCCCGCTACCGAGGTAATTCGGTAGGGGCCTTCCCAATTGGGCCCCAGCTTCCCCCAGGACGGGTTCTTGGCAGCCCCGACGACTTTTCTCAGCACCAGGTCCCCTGGTGCCAGCGGCCTGAGTTTCACGTTGGTGTCATATCCTCGTTTGAGCTTTTGCTGGTAAGAGGCCAGCTGGATCATCGCTTGTTCCCTCCGTTCGTCCACCAAGTCCAGGTTCCTTCCCAGCAGATCATCATTGCTGCTGGGAGCGAAAGAGCTCGTTCGTAGTGTCCGGAAATTCGTCTCTAGGGGGATCACCGCCTCAGCGCCATAGGTCATGGCGAAAGGCGTTTCTCCTGTTGACCGCCGAGGGGTAGTCCGGTACGTCCACAGGACATGGGGCAGCTCTTCGACCCATCTTCCCTTGGCGTCGTCCAACCTTTTCTTCAGCCCATTGACGATAACCTTGTTGACGGCTTCCGCCTGTCCGTTTCCTTGGGGGTAGGCGGGCGTCGAATATCTGTTAGTAATCCCGAGTTCACAGCAGTACCTCCTGAAGGCCTTGCTGTCGAATTGGAGCCCATTATCCGAGATGAGGGTATGAGGGACCCCAAATCGCGTAACAATGTTTCTCCAGAGGAACTTCTTGGCGTCCGCGTCCCTAATGTTGGCCAGGGGCTCGGCCTCGACCCATTTCGTGAAGTAGTCCGTGGCCACCAGCAGGTACCTCTTGTTCCCTGGTGCCTTCGGGAAGGGACCTACAATGTCCAGGCCCCACTGGGCGAATGGCCAGGGGCTGGATAAAGGGTTGAGGACCCCCCCTGGTTGGTGGATGTTCGGGGCGAACCTCTGGCACTGGTCACACTTCTTGGCATATTCTAGGGCCTCCTGTTGCATTCCCGGCCACCAATACCCTTGCGTGACAGCTCGGTGTGACAGGGATCTCCCTCCGGTATGACTCCCACAAATTCCTTCGTGCAGCTCTTCGAGCAATAACTCCGCTGCCTCGGGGTGGACGCACAGCAGGTACGGCCCAGAGTAAGAGCGCTTGTATAATCGGAGATCCTCAGATAGCCAGAACCGAGGAGCTTTTCTCCGTACCTTCTCAGCTTCCGTCTTATTCTCGGGCAGGACATCGTCTTTAAGGAATTTCACTATGGGGTCCATCCAGCTGGGCCCCGCTCCGATCTGGTTGACGAGGACCGACCCCCTAGCCATTTCATTCGCCCTTTCTAGGTGCTCCACAAGTATAATCCGGGGCAGACCCTCCGCCGTGGACGTTGCGAGCGTGGCTAATGAGTCCGCATGACTGTTCCCACCCCGGGGAATATGGGACAGGGTAAAGAGACCGAACTCCGACTTCAAGCGCTGGACTTGGTTCAGGTATTCTTCCATTCTTGGGTCCCTGGCTTCCATTTGTCCGTTGACCTGTCCCACCACCAATCTCGAGTCCGAGAACACCTCTACCGATTTTCCCCCCATCTTCCGTACCATGACCATCCCCTGTAGCAACGCCTCATACTCGGCCTCGTTATTAGTAGCGGAGAATCCGAGCCTCAGGGACTTCTCTACGACGTGACCCTCGGGGGATACTAGCACTAGCCCCACTCCGGACCCCCTCTGGTTCGCTGCGCCATCAACATACACCTTCCAAAGCGGTGATTCCGGGTTGGAGATTGCCCCAACTGATTTTTCATCCGAGCTCTCCTCCCCGGGGGCTACTTCCACGGTGGGTTCGGTGAATTCGGCCATCAGATCCGCCAGGACCTGTCCTTTTACGGATGTCCGGGGCATATATTTAATGTCGAAAGCCCCAAGGATTGTGTTCCATTTCGCGATTCTCCCGGTGTAGTCAGCGGTCCGAAGTACAGACTTCAGGGGCAGCTTGGTCAGGACGACCACTGTGTGAGCTTGAAAGTAATGGGGGAGCTTTCTCGTGGCGTGGACCACGGCCAGTATGGCCTTCTCCAGAGGCAGGTACCTGACCTCCGCTTCATGCAGCGACTTGCTGACATAATAAACTGGCTTCTGTACGCCACTGTCATCCCGTATAAGTACTAAGCTCACCGCGTGGGGCGCCACTGCGAGGTATGCGTACAAGACCTCATCGGTGTTAGGATTGGACATGATAGGCGGTCGGGATAGGTATTCCTTAAGTTGTTGGAAAGCTATGACACAGTCTTCTGACCACTCAAATCCCTTCCATTTGTTGATCAAGAGATAGAAGGGTCGGCACCTGTCAGCCGATCGGGAAATGAATCTGTTCAAAGCCGCGACCATCCCAGTAAGCTTCTGGACCTCCTTGGGGTTCTGCGGAGGCTTCAGATCATGGATTGCCTTGATTTGGTCAGGGTCAACTTCGATACCCCTATGGGTGATCATGTACCCAAGGAACTTGCCCGAGCCCACCCCGAACGAGCACTTTGAGGCGTTTAGGCGCAGTTGGTGTTTTCTTAGGACGTCAAATGTGCGGCCGAGGTCTCTCAGGTGCTCGGATACTATCTTACTCTTTACCACCATATCGTCAACATAGACCTCCATACTCTTGCCCAGCATCGGCTCGAGCATCCTCGTCATCATCCTCTGATAGGTGGATCCTGCGTTCTTCAGACCGAAAGGCATTACTTTGTAGTGATAATTCCCGACGGGTGTCAGAAATGCAGTCTTCTCTTGGTCCTCCAGGGCCAGCGGTATCTGGTGATAGCCTTGAAAGGCGTCTAGGAAGCTCATCCGAGGATGGCCCGTTGTCGCGTCTACCAGCTGGTCGATCCGAGGCATAGGGAACGGGTCTTTTGGGCATGCCCAATTCAGGTCGGTAAAGTCCACACAGACCCTCCACTTGCCGCTCTTCTTCTTGACCACCACAGTATTGGCTAGCCATTCGGGATAGAAAACCTCTTTGATAGCCCCAGCGTGCTTGAGCTTATTCACCTCTTCCGTTATGGCGTCAGCGTGCTCCCTCGAAGGGCGTCGGGGCGGCTGTTTCTTGGGCACCGCAGATGGGTTAACATTGAGATGATGACAGATGAAGGACGGGTCAATCCCTGGTGCGTCGCAGGGGTCCCATGCAAATACGTCGATATTGCTCCTAAGGAACCCAACCAACTCCTCTTGTTCGTTTGGGGGCAGCCGAGCCCCGACCCGGAAGAACTTCTCGGGATCGTCACCGATTACCACCTTCTCCAAATCTTCGCACCTGACTTCCTCGGCAGCTTCATTAGAACACGCTGCCTTGGCCCTTGATTGCTATAAACCTTTGTCGGTGATGGCCGAGGTCTGCGCGTCGAGCTGACATGATATGGCAGCCACCGTGCATTGCCTCGCAGTGGTCTGGCATCCCTGAATTTCCAGAACGTGGTCCCCTGATGGGAACTTCACCTTCTGGTGCAAGGAGGAAGCTACGCCCCCTAGAGCATGGAGCCAGGGTCTTCCCACGATGGCCGTGTAGGGGGAGGATGTGTCCACCACTATGAAGTTCACCTCTACCACTTCAGGGCCGGTCTGTATAGGCAGCCTAATCATGCCCCTCGGGATGACAAGCTTCCCATCAAAACTCATCAGGGGGGAGTTATACGGCGTCAAGTCCTCCGGTTTTAACCCTAGCCCCCTGTAGAGGTCCGGGTACATGACCTCTGCTGCGCTGCCACCATCTACCATCACCCTTTTTACGTCGTAGCCCCCAATTCTAAGGGTGACCACCAGGGCGTCATCATGGGGTTGGATGGTCCCGACCTTGTCCTCCTCTGAGAAGCTCAAATGAGGGCAGGACCTCCTCCTAGCCCTCTTCGGCCCTGCTTGGAACTCCCCGGCTTCCGGTTGGGCCACGGACAACACTCGCGAGGGGCCCGCGCCCGTTCTCCCCGGAGCCGCCAGGATCATGTTAATTGTGCCGGCGGGTTGCCCCATGGTGGTGTCCCTTCGGGGCTCCTGATACGTTTGGCCCTGGCGATTGTCAGGGTTGAGCAGCAAGTGCTTCAGCTTTCCTTCCTGGACCAGTTGGTCCAGGTAGTTCCGGAGGTTCCTGCAGTCCTCCGTGGTATGTCCATGGTCCTGGTGGTATTGGCAGTAGCGGTTCCGATTGCGCCTCTCAGGTTCCCCTGCCATCTTATTCGGCCACCTGAAGTACGGCTCATCTTTTATCCTCTCCAGCACCCTATGCACGGGTTCTCGGAATACTGCGTTGACGGTTTGAGCATTGGTCACTCCAGATTCTCCTCCAAAGTCCCTCCTCGGTCGGGCGTTGTTGTACCGGTCCGACCTGAAGTCTCTCCTTTCCTGAGGGAAGGCTTTATCCTTCCCCTTGCCTTGCAGCATATCTTCCTCCACCCGCTTGTACTTGTCAATCCGATCCATCAGTTGCCGCACGCTAGTGGCGGGTTTTCCGGTCAAGGACTTCCTCAGGCCGTGCCCTATTGGTAGCCCATTCTGGAACGTACTGATGGCGACGGCGTCATACTTGCCGTCCAGCTCATTGTAGATCTCCCAGTACTTGTCCGAGTAGGCCTTAAGGGTTTCCCCGTCACGCATGGATAGGGACAGCAGCGCACTCATGGGCCGAGGAGGCCTGCTGTTCGTGACAAAGCGGGAGCCGAAAGCCTGGGTCAGCTGTCGGTACGAGTCTATGGAATTCGTCCTCAGACCGTTGAACCACCTCATCGCCACAGGTCCCAAGCTAGATGGAAAAACTTTGCACATCAGCGCCTCGTTCTTCGAGTGGACAGCCATCCTCTGGTTGAACTGGCTCACGTGTTCTACGGGATCCGTCTTGCCGTTGTAGGCGATGAAGGTCGGCTGTTGGAACCGCCGAGGAAGCTCCGCCTCCTCTATGCGACGCGTAAAGGGCGACTTGGAGAGCTGGTCCAACGCCTTGCTCATGGCGTCACTTCCTACGCCCCGGGAGGTTCGGTCGGCGCGCCTTCGCCTCTGGTAGCGCTCCTCCTCGTGGGAGAAAGTCTCGCTGGGGGGCGTTCTCGACCTTTGTCTGTATTCGTCGTCACTCTCGTCGTCAGAGAACAAGTCAGGGTTGGGCTCAGGCTGTCTTCGCTGTGCACGGCGCAGCTTCTTCTTCAGATCATCTATCTCGCGCTGCATGGCCACCTTATCGTCCTTCGCCTGGGAGGCGTGACTATGGGCCTCCTCCGATTGCGTAGCCTGGACAGCATCGCGCTTCTGGGCTTGATTTTCGCTCGCCGTCGAAGTATGCACGCTTCCTTCTCGAAATCGTCCGTTATCATTCTGACCGCCTCCGGGGTCGCCGTAGTCACCATGATGCCGTGGCTTCGCCGGTTCGGGTCGATTGGGGGTTGCTTGGTGAGGGCCCGATCCTACCATGCTTGACTGTTGTCCTTACCAACACACAAGTTCTCCCCACAGACGGCGCCAATTGTAGGGACAGGGTTTTTAGTTGCCCACGTCCAGTGGACACGGGTCAAAAGCCCAACGTACCCCGCAATGAATTTATAGAGGAGGGATTCAAGAACTAGGCGCTAGCGAGAAATGCAACGGCCATGCATAGTTGTACGTGGGTTGGATAAGCTGAGCGTGCGGTGGGATAAGTAAAAGTGCTCCTCGGACGTGTTTTCCAGAACTTGGAGTTCTAATAATTTCTTTCTCTTAGGATGAACAAGAAGTTCTCTCAGTACATGCAGATTACCATAATCCTTCCGTCCTCCCCCTTTTAGGAGGAATTCCTTACATTATATATTCCCCTTTCAATCAATCCTAGCCCTACATTTGTAAAGGGATTAGGGCGTCACTTGAGTGCCTGTCCCATCAGCCACCTTCCCCTTGTCTCCGTAGGTGGCAACAACCAAGGTGGCACTGTTGAGGCGTCCCTTCCTCATTAATGCGGCCAGGACGTTAGTTGGGAGCATTTAATGTGGAGGTGACAGTTCATCTGGGGTGCGCTCCTCCACCATGCTTTCATGTCCGGTATTTGGTACCCGCTATTCATTCCTTGAATGCTCGGGGAGGCTCCCTTTGACTAAGTGCTGCTTGCGCGTCCTAGGGCCTCGGACTTCCGGGGATGCTGTCATCCTTGGCATTGTTTAGAGGGCGGCTGGGTGCCACACTTCAGTCCTCGGTCAATGGGCGCATCCTCGGACATGGGCCTTGGGCCTGGTTGGGAGTGGGCTGGGGTTGTCTGACCATTTCTTGGCCCCACAGAAAGAAATGAATTTTATTTATATAAATTAAACAAGTTTAATCGTGTCAAAATGGGTCAATCCATCTTAATAGAGATAATGAATCAAATTATTTGGAGTTATTCACATTATGTTGGACAATGAAAATTAACTATAAAAATTCAAATTATCTTTGGAGAATGTATTTTTTGTGTTATCCAATGTTGATAAGATTATTGAAACTCAACAAACTCATTTCCTTTTTCCCTTAAGGATTATCTATTTTGATTGATTTTTTATGAATAAATAGCCATATCCTATTCCTTTTGTTTATTACTTAAAAATAAAATAAAATAAATAAATCAGTTAGTCCTATGGTTCTTCAATCTCCTTCTTTTTCATGAACAATCTTATCAAACAACTTCCACTCGATTTCTTAATTTTAATTTTTACTTTTGGGAAGTAAACTTCATAGTTCCTTTCACAGAAAAACACTTCACCCCGCTCAGATATTTTTGGAAACTTAAAACTTCCTTCAAACTTGTCAAATTTGTCCTTTTCTTTTCTTATCTTCTTTTTCAGAAACAACTAAGCAACTTCCACTATTATTTCTTTTTAGGAACAAAAGTTCCTTCCACTAGCTGAACAACTTGACCCCGCGTTGAATTTTCTTCACATAAAAGTTACAAACATTACAAAAAAAGACCCTTCAATTGTAACCTCAAAATAATGGTTTGAGTAAAACACACCAACCATTCTACTTGTTCATTATGATCCTTTCAACCTAAAAAAAAAAAATGTTGATCTAAGATCAAAGCTGTATGTGTTTATTTCCATTGCTTCTTTAGTTTTTTTCTAAGTGAAAATTTTTAAAATTGAGTAACTGTAATTTTGTATAATAAACTCACGAAAATAAACTCAATTAACTAGAAAAATTCCTTCTTCTCACACACCTTTTTAGTAGTTGATAGGAACCACACAGACTGATAGGCAGTACAGCTGCACAAAGAGCCACGTGTCAAATTCTTTCTCAATTATTGTGCTTATAACGTGTCTGGGATCCAACACAACGCGCAATTACTCAGATATTGTTGGAACTAAACTTCCTTCCAACTAGTCAAATTTGTCATTTTCTTTTCTTATCTTCTTTTTCAGAAACAAGTGAACAACTTCCAGTACTATATATATTTATATACTTTTAGGAAGTAAAGTTCATTCCACTAGCTCAAAAACTTGACCCGCATTGAATTTTCTTGACATAAAGTTACAAACATTACTAGAAAAGATGCCCCAATTATTGTAACCCCAATGGAAATTATGGTTTGAGTACCAAGTACCAATCATTCTACATTATGATCCTTTCAACCCAAAAAAAAAAAAAAATGTTGATCTTAATCTTTATACTGCTCCTTTCTATTATCAGAAATTACAGAAAAAGACACCTCGCTCCAATGCTAACTCAATGACCATCCATTCTAAGATCAGAGTTGAAGGAGTTTATTTCCATTGCTTCTTTATTTTATTTGTTAAGTACAGTTTTTTTAAAATGTATAACTCTAATTTTGTACAATAAACCAACGTAAATAAACTCAATTAACTAGATAAATTTTCCTGTCTCACTCACTTTTTAGTAATTAGAAGTTGGTAGGCACCACAGAGACTGACATATATATATATATGTCAAATTCTTTCTCAATTATTGTGCTGAGTTCCATCACAACGCGCAATTATTCAGTCTCCCTCTTGTTTCTATCTATTTGTTTTTAAATTTTTATTTTTTATTTTTTAAAATAAGACAAATATAAAACTTCAAAAAAGTGTAAGCTACCATGTTACACAAATTATTTTATAAACTTTTTTTTACAAACCACTAATATGGTGGGTGGTTAATATAAGTAAAATTGTTATATTAGTTGTTGACTAAGATGAGATTCAACAATTTATAATGATGCTGTAAAAGAGTTTGTTCACGTAGCATTAGTCATTATATATCTATCGCTTTGCAAACCATTCTCCTCTGGATTTCTGCCTAAATTGCAATTGCTTTCCTTTGGCCTTTTTATTTCCTTCTTCTAGCAACAAGAGACCATGGCTGTCTTCCTGGGACAGGCACTTGCCACTTCAATCATTCAGGTGACACTTGATAGATTGGCTTCTCCTGAAGTCATAGACTACTTCAAGGGAAGGAAACACAGTGATGAATTGCTACAAAAGTTGAAAGTTATGCTGTTATCTGCTAAATCAGTGCTCATTGATGCAGAGGAGAAGCAATTTACAAACCCAGCTGTGAAAAATTGGCTGGATGAGCTTAAAGATGCTGTTTATGTTGCAGATGACCTTCTGGATGAGATTGCCACTGAAGCCTTACGATCCAAGTCAGAAGCTGAATTTCAAACTCGCACCAGTAAGGTATTGCGCTTCGTCTCTACTTCTGTTAATTCATTTGATAAAAAGATACGGTCGAAGCTAGAAAAAGTTCTAGGCATGTTACAAATAGTCATAGAACAAAAGAAGGTCCATAATCTGAAAGAGGTTGCCGGTGGAGTACCACTACCACCACGACAATTAACAACTTCTTGTCCTGAAGAATATGGTGTGTATGGTAGAGATATTGATAAGGAGGAGATATTTAAGAAGTTGCAATTAGATAATGCAGATGGTGATGAGATATGTGTTGTTCCTATAGTGGGCATGGGTGGGGTTGGTAAAACAACCCTTGCTCGGCTTGTATATAATGACAACCGAGTAAAGGAGAATTTTGATCTCAAAGCATGGGTTTGTGTTTCAGACACATTTGATGGTTCTATAATAGCAAAAACTATTCTTGAAGAGATCACTTTGTCTAACTGTGACATTCATAGCTTGAATTTGTTACAAATTAGAATAAGAGAGAGCTTAAAGGGAAAGAAGTTTCTCCTTGTTTTAGATGATGTTTGGAATGAGGAGTATATTGCTTGGGATAAGTTAGTTACAATGCTTAGATGTGGGGCAAAAGAGATCAAAATCATTATTACAACACGTAGTGAAAATGTTGCCACAACTGTGCAGCCTATTTCAATTCATCATCTAAAGCAATTGTCTGATGAAGAATGCTGGTTGTTATTTGCAAAGCATGCATTTAAGAATGGAGAATTGAATTCAGATAAAGAACTAATTGGTAGAAAAATTGTTTGTAAGTGTAAAGGTTTGCCTTTAGCTGCAAAAGCACTTGGGGGTATGTTGCAGTCTAAACAAGACCTAGAAGAGTGGAATCATATTTTGGAGAGTGATATATGGGATCTACCAGGAGGTGAAAGTTCTATCCTTCCAGCTCTAAGATTGAGCTACAACTACCTCCCATCACATTTGAAACAATGCTTTACTTATTGCTCAATCTTTCCAAAGGATTATGAATTTTCAAAGGAGGAGTTAGTCTTGTTGTGGATGGCAGAAGATTTATTGTTGAAACCCAAGGGAAATGGAAGCATGGAAGAAATAGGTGAACAATACTTTGACGAGCTACTATCGAGGTCATTTTTTCAACGATCAAATAATGATGAACTATGTTTCATAATGCATGACCTTTTTAATGACTTGGCAAAATTTATATCTGGAGAATTTTGTTTTAGGCTGGAGATTGATAATTCATGTGAAATTACAAAAAAAATGCGTCATTTGTCATATTTTCCAACTGAATTTGATGTCCCTAAGAAATTTGAGGTGTCTTATGAAGCCAAGAATTTGCGAACCTTCTTGGGACTAGAATTGCCATCTACGTCAAATTTTCGATATAATAATGTATCAACAATGGAGGTAAACAATTTGTTGTGCACATTTAAGTGTTTACGAGCATTATCATTGTCTCTCTATAGATTATTAGCTGTGTTACCTGATTCTGTTGGAAATTTGAAACATCTTCGCTATTTGAATCTTAATTGGACCAAGATCAAAGGCTTGCCTGATTCTGTGTGTGGTTTGTATAATTTGCAAACCTTGTTATTGAGGAATTGTAATTGCCTCATAGAGTTGCCAATCAACATGGGAAGACTAGTAAACTTACGTCACCTAGATATAAGAGGGACCCATTTGAAAGGGATGCCAATACACATGGGTAAATTGAGAAGTCTCCAAAATTTAAGTGCTTTTTATGTGGGAAAAGGAGAACATAGTGGGAGTAACATTAAAGAGTTGGGAGAGCTTCCACATCTTTCTGGATCATTGTGTATATCAAACTTGGAAAACGTTTATCAAACAAGAGATGCAAAGGAGGTTAATTTGAAGGATAAGAAGGGCTTGTCAGAGTTGGAGTTGAAATGGCAAGGAGGTCATGAGAACTATGATTCAGAACATGAAAGAGATGTGCTTGAGCAGTTGTGTCCTCATACGAACTTGAAATCTCTCTCCATCATATCTTATTATGGTGCAGAATATCCAAATTGGTTAGGAGCATGTTCATTCTCTAATATGGTGTCCCTAAAGCTTGACGATTGTAGATACTGTTCCTCCTTGCCTCCACTTGGGCAGCTACCTGCCCTTAAGGAACTCTCAATTGAAGGTTTGCACGGAGTATCATGTGTGGATAGTGAGTTCTACGGGGATGGTTCTTGTGCAACTAATAAGCCATTCAAATCCCTAGCAAAATTAACATTTAGAGGGATGCCAGAGTGGAAGGAATGGTTTATATATGTAGGTGAAGATGAAGGCGGAGTTTTCCCAACCCTCCGAGAGCTTCGCATTGTCGAATGTCCCAAGCTTACGGGAAATCTGCCCAGTTTACTTCCTTCTTTAAGTGTAATTGAAATTAGAGATTGTCCCCAGCTTGTTGCTTCACTTCCTAGTCCTTCGGCTCTCCATGAATTGGCCTTGACGAATTGTGATAAGGTGGCGTTGAAGGAATTATCACCAAAGCTACAAAGTCTTGGAATTGGAGGATGCCACGTGACTCTCCTTGAGGGTGGTCTACCCACTACTTTAAAAACACTTCAAATCAATGGAGTACTTCAGTTACCTGGGGGCCATTACTATCCATCAATTGAGTGGTTGGAGGTAAATAAAGGTCCTGGTTCACTTTGGTCTTTACCATTAGAGTTTTTCCCAAAACTCAAATCTATCAAAATTAGGTTTTCTGATAATCTTGAATCTCTTTCGGCATCAGATAAATCTCTCTTGGATCTAACTTCTCTCACTAAATTGACCATCCGGTCCTGCCCTAATTTTGTATCCTTTCTCAGTGGGGGATTGTGCGCCCCAAATTTGACACAGATTTCTATTTGTTACTGTGAAAAGTTAAAGTCACTTGCTGAAGGTATGCACACCCTCCTCCCATCTCTTCTATATTTGGAGTTGTGGGACTGTCCAGAACTGGAATCATTTCCTGAAGGGGGTTTGCCCTCCAATTTACAAATACTTCAAATCGATTGGTGCGAGAAACTCCTTCTCAGACGCATGGAGTGGGGTTTACAGAGTCTTCACTCTCTCAGAGAAATTCAAATTCAGTATTACGGCAGAGAAGTGGGTTCCTTTCCGGAGGAGGCGTTGTTGCCCCCTTCTCTTATCCGCCTCCACATTTCATTTACACATCTGACATCACTCAATGGTAGGGGGTTTCAACACCTTACCTTGCTTAAACAGTTGGAGATTTGGTCCTGCCATAAGCTCCAGCGCTTACCAGAAGAGGGCTTTCCCGCCTCCCTTTCTACTCTAGATATTTGGACGTGCCCTATGCTAAAAAAGCGGTATCGGAGAAAGAATGGAAAAGAATGGCGCAAAATTTCTCATATCCCCATCATAACGATTGACCGTGAAGTCATCACATAAGCTATGAGTCCAGAAGTACTACTGCCCAGGTATTTGTTTCTGCACTAATTTGTACTTTTCTCTGTTTAATTCTGAATTTTGTTTGTTCCCACGAACCATCGCAGCCAGTGTCGCAGTTCTCTTTGTTATTTTCGTATTCCAAAAAATAATCATTTTTTAATTGTGAATGACTAGCTAGCCTCCATCAAAATTAAACTTGTATTTGATTTGGGCAGCTTAAATTTAAACCTCATACTCATTCAACATATTTCTTAAATTTATTTATATTGCGCATTATTCCAAAGAGTATTTTATGTCTATTCATTAAGCTTCTTGATATATCCTATAAAAAATAGCTTCATCAATATTTTCAAATCTTCTGCACAAAATCATTTGGTTTCATATTAATTTTTTATGAGAAGCTTGAAAACTATGATAATATAATGGATAAATAATTGGACTGCATCTGGGAAAATTTCAATTTTTTTTTCTAAAAAATTAATAAAAATGTATTTTAAATTAATATTAAAAATGTTGTGTACTAATTTGTCATTTGCCTAATGGTAGGTTTCCAAAATTATCTTATTTCATAATTAAAATTCATTGTTTTAAATTGTTAATTATAGTGTATTTTAGAATATTAAGTGTGAATTTTGCTTATTATTATTATTTTTTTCTTTTTTTCAATGGGTTATGGAGAGATTTGCCATTACAAGTGTTTTGGTACTTAATAAATTTTGCAATTTTATTCTAAATTTTATCAGTTATTTTTTTTTACTAACCATAATTAAACTTTTGTAAAGAGACTCTTACAAAAATTTAGAATATTTTATTACTAATATAAACAAAAGGAAGGGGGTGTTAATTTTTTCAAACCTCAAGGGAGGTGAGTATTTTTTCCCTTAAGGTTTGGAGTTGAGTGTCATTTCCCCAAATCTTAAAGGAGGGAAATATAACTACCCCTAATTTATTTTTTAATATGTCTTTTATGTTTATGAAGCTATCACATGGTGTAATCATCATGATTCTGCTGTCGTCTTCTTTTTTTTTTTTTTTTTTTGAATTATAGATAAACTTCAATGCATTTAGATGAGGCTTATATTTTTTTAAAAAAAAATTGTTTAATAAATATCAAAGTAAACCTTTGTAGTAATGTAAATATTTTTGGTACATTTATGAAAGAGATGCTGCTAAAAATGTTTTGGATCTTGCTACAGTTAAATTCTTATGAACTAAGAGATTCTCATACAGTTGCCTTTTATATTGCAGTGTCATTTTCTGCTGTCGATAACGAGTGACACACCTACCATCAATTTCATGCCACTGCTAGCTGCTGATCCTTTCGTGTTGTGTATGAACTGTGAAATATGTGAAATGTTTTCAAGTCACCGTAAAGTCCTTTACTCTCATTTGTGCTGGAGCTGCTTTTGCCTCGTTATACATTCATTGCATTTTTAGTTTGAACTTTTGAAGTACAAAGCAGGATTGATTTAACCTAAGGTAGTACAGTTTCCCCATAATATTTATTTGTTGATAAGCTAATTCATATTGTAAGCTTAGAGTATTTTAAGTTACATTATGATTTGACTTGGTAAATATGGCATGCTATTTAATCTCAGGTAAGACACTGGGGCAGTTCAAAGCTAGTGCTGCTTCAATCCCTGCTAATAGCAGTTGAAACTCACTCCACATGTCTGGAACTCGGACTCTCTTTTTGAGTTTTGGGAAGTTTTGGTGAATGGCAAGATGTGAAGTCCTCTCCAAAGGACAGGTTGCTGCCTTTGGTTCTTTGTTCTCTTTTCAAACTAAAGAGAGCTCAAAAGGCTCAGCACATGACCACTCTTGTTGAGACAATGGTGCCAGAGGCAGAGGAAGAGAACTGATCAAAGTCTGGGCTGGTGCTTTTACATGACAAATCAAGTCCAATTGGCACACTCATGTCATTACCAGCAATTATTAATATGCTTTTTAAAGCTAGAGATGCTCTGTGGTTGTTAGGTTTGTTTAATTGATTTGTTTTTGTTGGTAATAAACTTTGGACTGCAATCATAAATGATTTTTAAATATTTATCAATTCTTCTGCATGTTTTTAGACACAAAATGTGTGAATGTTGAGGCCTCAGACAATAGTATACAAAACCAAGTAAGCCTCCTGCAATCAAAACTTCCAGATTGCTAAATTACACCCGATGAGCTGCAATGACATCTGTCCTGTTAGCATGTTCTGTTTACTTCATATTTGGACTGTATAGACAGTGGTGTAATGTTGTGAAATGCAGAATGATGCCTCATAGCTCCAATTTCAGCTTCTCGATTTGACTGAAAACATATCTTTTATGAATTTATAGATATCAATTGTGACCCACGCCCCTGTTTTATAGTCAGGTAATGTGTTTAGTGTTGCACTCTACCCATTTTAGTTTGATTACATTTATATTTATTTGTACGTTTATTTTTTTGATAAATATATCTGAAAAAATTTTCACTTAATAAAGGACTGGCTGAGGAATGGTGCGACAATCACTTTCTGCCTTGAGCTCAAGTACATGTTATCTAGAGAAATGGGCTGCCACACTGAGGATTGATGAGTAGTCTCCTTTGTTGAAGGAACAGTGCTGCGATGAGAAGGGGGGAAAAGAATGGAGCAAGATTGCTTACTTCCCCATCATATTAATCGATGATGATCATATGAAACCGAAAGTGTAGACAAAATCCTCATCACTTGTTTTCTTCGTTCACATGCAGCAACATAATATTACAGTTTGGTAAGTACTTGTTGTACAGAAACTGCAAATTGTCATATTGATTTGGTAGCATAACTGAAATGTGCTTCAAGAAGCAGTAAAAACATGTTTTTTGAGAGAGAATTTCTCTCTCCCAATAATCTGTTCATTTTTGAAATAACAAGAAAATTATTGTGTATTTGAAAAAAAAAAAAAATCTATTTCCTTGGTTTTGGTTATTTAATTATGCATTTATGCCTTTTATTTTTGGTCAGGCCAATATTTTTTCTCAACTCATTTCTTGCCCTACATTTCTTATAGATTCACTAGAATGTTCCCTGGAGTTGAATTTTTTTGCTTTTGTTATTAATACTGAAGTCAACTAAACCTTAATTCCAAACAAAAATTCATGTATCACAATATAACCCAAAAAAAAAAAAAAAAGAAGTTCAGCTTTCATCTTCCCTATTCATTGGAAAAGTTATGTAATGATGTAACATGGGACAGCTAGATACTGAATAAGTGATTTGATGCATTTATTTGTTTTTTATTTATTTGAAATAATTTTTTAGTGAACGATAGAACCATGATTGTTATTTATTCTCTTTTTCTTTTGCAGAAATAACATTTTATTGACCAGTCCCAGGAAGAGGCATTAATGTGGTCCATTGCAGAATAAGCTTGTTCATTACTTAGACAATTATTTAACTTGGCACTCTAGGAATTTCAAACGATTAATAGTATGTTCTGACTTTGTTTTTTGGTTACTACTGAATTAAGCATTTGCTTGACTATCGATAATCCTTGGTTTTTTTGTGAATGTTATGGATTTATCAGCTGACTACCAGCAATTGCTGTTTGACTTTTATAATGTTCATGGGATTAGCAATTTAGCATGACGAGGTAGGGATGGCCATATTTCTAGGAGCGAACTCCAAGCGAATCTTAAGTTCATGTATACAAGTTATGCCTTGGAATGAAAGATAGTTCTAAATCTGCTTTGATTTTTATTATTTTCTTTACTTTTCTTTCTTAATTTATTTTCAAGGGGTGCTGCACTATTCTACATGTTTGCAAACAACAATATGCTGTCAGTAGCCGTATGAGATTTCAGTTTGTGATTTTCAAAATTATTACCTTGCTTTAAATTCCAGGGTGACTGCAGCCAGCCTACCCAACCTCCCTCTGCACGGACCACATCCAATACTTCCTGTAAGTATTTAACCTCATCTTCCCATCAATATTTCAGCAAGCAGCTGCACCACCTCATCCTTCCTTTGATATTTCTAATTTTCTACAGAGAATTTTCCTAAGCTTTTGTACTTGCTGATGCTGCAGGTTGGCCTTGAGGGCTTGTGTTTACTTTTTCCAAACAAGACTCCCAAGAGCAATGGCAAGAATGGCCACAGGTGGTCCTCATTTTTAGCACTGACATTTGATTAAAAGAACATGTCCTTCAAGCCAATCGAGTATGAATCATGATCTTGAAATGTCTACAACTCGATTATTTTCTATGTGAATATCAAGGGACTTTCCTGCAATTATACTGTTGTTCCTATTGCACATAAGTGTTGATTTCCATTTATATTTTGTAGGACTTGTCTGCTTGGTGAGAGAAGTAAGTTAGGAAATTCAGGAGAAGTAATGTTAAAGGAGTACTAACAGTGGCAGCACTCCAAAGTTAACCAGGTACTCCATCTATCCCTACATCACCGCACTTCCAATTTTCATACCTTTTTTTTTTTTTTTCAGATTTAATTAAATAGTTAAGGACAGGTAGGAGTTTCACAAAAAAAACTCTTGACTACATGTTAAAAACTTTATAGCAGGATTGCTCTGATCCAGTTCTTGAAAAATTTTTCTTTTTTTGTTGGGGGGGGGGGGGGGGGGGTGTGCTATGTTGGAAAGGATGGGAGTTGTTGTGAACCACAGGGGTTGTGCATTTATAATATCTTTGGTAGATCCTGATAAAAGTTCTCTCAACAACTTTGGGGCTTTTGACCATGATCTTCATAATTACCTTAATTCATTGCTAATTATCATTGATCACAATAATGTGAAAATTGAGAAACTTCTCAAAATGTTGCTTATGTAGGGCTTGTTGCCATGATCTGTTTAATATAGTTTGATTTTTGCCACTAAATGTAATAGAGATAAATTACCTGATACTCTAAATGTAATAGAGATATAAATCTATATGGGAGGTCCATGACCAAAATATACATATTTTTCCATTTTGTATTGAATATTACACAGATCTACTTGTTTGTATTCTCATTATTTTCTTCTAAGGCCACTGACCTCAGCATTTATTCTTGATGTCCTGCAGAACTGTGGCCAAACTCTGATCCAAGTTTCCTCAACAAATTTGTAGCTATGGACAATGATCTTATTGTTAGTTACTCCAACTCACTTCCTTTTTTTTTTTTTTTTTTTTTTCAACAATGAGAATCATGAACCCCATCTCCAATAAGGGAACTTTAGCCAAAGTAGCTTAAAATTTCAGCCTCTATATTGGAAAACAAATATATTATTTATTGATTCATAGCATATAAAACATTAATAGAAACTTCTATGGAAGAAATTGGCTCTAATAGCTAAGTTAGTAATGTCAGTCTCTTATTATCTTAAAACATCCAAATTTGATCTCAGCATGACTCATTACTCCAGTGCCACCTAAGACTTCGCCAAGTCCATTACCAACATGGTATGATCCGAATGCTCGATGTGCATACCATATGCAAGGAAGGGGACATTGGACTTATGGTTGCTATTACCTTAAACATAAGATTCAGGACCTCATTGACCAGGACCTCTGGAGTCTATATGCTAGTCTCATCAGTCGTCTGGAAAGAGGGGATACATAAAGTTGCTGCAAGACCACTTACACAATACCAGAGACAATGACATGGTCGATATTGAGAGCTATGGGCAGTTAACCCTATCTCCAATACCTTCTGCCATTCACAAAACTGTAGGCTTGCTACATCAAATGATTGTTATAATCAGGTATAAATTCTACACAATCCGGTAGAGTATGCTTTGATTTAACAATTGCTTCACATTTCTTTAATTCTTGGATTCTTCTTATTTGTGGATGCTTAGACTAGTTTTGTAGACCCACTACATGAAAGGAGTATATTGCTGTTACACAACCAAGTTGTTTATCAAATACAGAATTTCATTTTACAACCAGGTACATGCCAAAAAGACATGGATTAGCATTAGTTCTCTTTTTTGTTGGTACTCGTTAAACATATTCCTGACCATCACCTATCCTTTTAATTCTCTATACAACACATTGTCAAGGCCAAGATCAAAATCCTTTCTGAAAGGATTATGGTGTTAAATGGCATTAGCTCATATACTTTAAACCATTGAGCTGATTGTCATTATAATAGAAATAGAGAAGAATTGTACATCTTTTGTTCCTAGAAAATTTTACTAGCCATTTCTTGAATAGTATGCTCCATTGGATCTAATCCTCTCTTGTTGATTAAAATAATGTTTTTATTTAAAAATCCATCATCCAGGGTGTATTTATAACAAGCAAAAACTGATGCATTCCATTTTGCAATATAGGGAAGGAAAATTGAATATTTCATATGCCTAGTTTTAAATCCAGTTTTCATCACCAGATGCAACAATCTCACTGTGATGGGCTTGCAAAGACTTTATTTGACATTTTGAAATTGGTGGCGGATGTGAAGATGAGAAGTCATCTCCTGAGGATAGAGTGCTATTTTTTGGTTTTTCGCTTCCACTCTAGATGGCTCAAAAGGCTCAGCACTCTTGATGTCGTTACTGTCCTCACCAGCAGAAGCTTCCCAATTCCCATTTGTACATCAAGAACTTTATATTGTCCTATGCCAATGCCATGGTGCCTGAAATAGAGAAAGATGAAAAATCTGGCTACTACCACAAAAATGCTCAAGTCTTGTTCCTTGAATGATCAAAGTCAATCTTGAGGCTCTCCCATATCAGTACTAGACTAATAGGTTTTCCCCTCACAAGAAGGTGCTTTGTGGTTGTTAGCTTTGTTCAATTAATTATGTTTTTTGGTATAAGATTCTGACTTCCAACCAATAATTATTTTTAAAATATTTGCAAACTCTTTCACAGGTTTAAGACACAAAATGTGGAACATATTTGCGGCTTCTAACAACAGTATACCAGGCAATTGCTCTCTGGTTTGATATGGCTTCTTCCAAAAATATCCCCTGATGCTATCATGTATTCAGCTTATTTTTAGTACTAATTAAGTTCCATATGTTATGGTATCGATATTGTGCTCATCTATGATAATTGGCAGTTGTCTTGTCAGTTAGCTTCATAGGCTTCTTTTATTTTTTAATAAAGCATAGGAATGCCTAATGATTCCTTTGAAATTAATACCAGTTCAAGATTTAAAAATACTAAGCGGTTTGAAGGCACAACTATAGAGAAGTGCCAATTTGCTTAGTGAATTGATTTTCAATACTACGTGTTTTAGAGCTCATAATGAGATCAAAGTACTTTATTTTACACAAATAGATATGACAATGTTGAATGAGTTATCCAATTTATGTTGCAAGCGAGAGATATTTGGGTCTTTATTCTCAAATATAAGAATGTTAAGTAGTCTTTTTGAAGAACTTCAATTCTCTTGTTGTAAGAATTCCAAACTATTTTTTCCCCATCTTTGGATTTAGCCAAAGCTACTATACTTGTCCCAATTGGAAAAGAGAAGGTTAACCTTTTAATGGGCCTTCAAGCAGTTTCTTTAATGACCAGGGGGCTCACTGATTTAACTAGAAGCTGCCCAAAGGCCCATATTGTATCACCGATTCTTACACTCAGCCAAGTTCTGGAACAGTTCAACCTGTCACTATTTAATGATAATACATTGATTTGTTGGGGTGTGACTGTGACAAGGTATTAATTCCTTGAAGGCTAAAATATAAAAGATATAACAATTCAAAAAATTAATATACAAATGGGCTTGTAGTCACGACCCAATAAAGAAAAACAAAAATGGAAAACAAGTTTGTTCTATTCTGAAAAAATTATTACAATCACTTTGGCTTCAATTGCGATAAATTGCATTTGTAATGCTTAACTTGAAGAGTTTTGTGGATTTTTGCAAAGCAAGCATTCATTGCACCAAACAGAATTGGACGTGGAGTTGTACTAAACAAAGAGGGTACCACATGATTTATTTACCGACACTGAGATGTTATTGTGTGTTATCTAATAGAATTGTTAGGTTCAATTGGAGATTTCTAACTTCTACACTAGCTTACACCTATCTTATTCTAAAAGGTTTACACTATACAAATAAAAGATACTTAAATCATTGAGATTAATTCCCAATCATATATAATCATAGGTTTGGGATTTGTAGAGAGAAAATGTTGTATTCATTTGGACAAAACATGTGAGCTTTATACTACGTAAACACAGAAAGATATAGCTCACTGTGTTAATGTTGTAGATCATGCCTTTATTAGTAAAAGCTAGGTCTTCAAAGTTTTTCTTAGAATTTTCTTTAGTATGGATTTGGTCTCTTTAGAAAGGCTGAAAGGTTATAGTGTAGCCCAAAGGAACCTCGATCCAAAAGAGTGAATGATGGTAGTGATTGGCTACACCCCTTGATAGCCAGAAGCTAGACCGCAAGCTTTTGCCTTGTGGTCGAGAGAGAGGACAGGTTAGAGTTAGACACAAGGGTTGGATCCACGGCCTTGACCTAATCCAACCCATTGAAAAATCAACAATCACACAACCTGATCCATATTAAAAACACACAACTCAATCTAGAACCTTTCTTTCCTAACCCGATCCAACCTATTTGAGGAAACGAAAGAGAAGTGATGAGAAGCGTTTCAACTTTCAAAGCCCATAAGCAATCCCAAGTATTTCTGAACTTTCAAAAGTTTCTAGCCCATAGTATATGTGAATTGTCTAGATCACATAAGCCAGTCACTACGATGGGCTTGCAAAAACTTTTTGTTACATTTTGGAATTTGTAGTGGAATCAGGACTCGTATTATAAAAAAAAGTATCATATTTTAACTAATAAAACTTAATATTCACCAACATCAAGCCATATAAAATTATGTAAAAAAATACATGGTTGTTATGTGTAAATTTATATTGGTACTATTCATTTTGTATTTATTTTTACGTATCTTGATACTAAAGGAAGAGAATGGATGATAGTTGTTATGGGTAAAGAAATAAAAACAATTTAAAAAAATCAAGAAAAAAATGAAAAATTAATATTTGAATAAAATGTAGTGTAAAATAAATAATCTAGTGGAGTGTGTTGAAAAATGGGTATGTAAAATAGAAAAAAAAGAGTATGTTTTTAAGTTAAAATAAAAAAAAAAAAATTTACACAAGTTTATGCAACGTTTTTACAGGTGCTATATTTTGGTATTTGTTACTCCATAAGCCTTACTTCTCTAGGCCTAAAATCCAATACCACCTGTATTTCGAGGCTAAATTGCTTTATCAAAAGTTGAATCATAATCAAATTCACATCGTCAAATGTAAACAAAATAACTAATAATCAAAGGGGGGAAATGCCTTTACACCTGGACTCAGCTAAAATCTGTGTCTTTTCATAAACAGCTTTAACAAAGCAATTTCCACTGGAGCTTTTTTATAGGGACCAATGACCCATAACCATCCAATATATTGAGAAAGAACTCTCTATTCCCTCTAACATGAAAATTTTAAAAAGATTATGTTCATCTTACATCCAGTTAATTTTTTATAGATACAACAATGGAGTATGAATTATCCAATTCATGTTGCAAGTGAGATATTTGGGTTTTTCTTCTCAAATATAAGTAGTCTTTTTGGAGGAACTTCAAATTTCTTGTTGTAAGAATTTCAAACTATTTTCCCCCATCTTTGTATTTAGCCTAAGCTACTAATCATTTTTATTTTAAACAATTTTGTTTTGCAATGCATGACCATATCCTTCATTACACTATACTTTTCCCCAACTGAAAAAAAAAAGAAAAAAAAAGTTAAATTTATATTTGGAAGATTTTGTTTCAGATTGGAGGGGGAGCAACAAAGTCCTCCTTCTAAACTCTATAGATTTTGTTTGTGGTTTGCCATCACTTTTTGGCTGCTCCCTATCTGCAAGACCCCTCTATTGTTTAGTTTATTCTTACCAAGATGGGTAATTGTTGTTACGCACAAATTCTTGTACACAACTGTACACACAACCAAATTTTGCACTAAAATCATGACTTCAAGTCACAATTTCAGTGCAAATTTAAGGTGTATGGTTGTGTAAAAGAGCATGTAATAAATACCACTCTACAAAGATATCAATCATGTCTCTATTTCTTCCTTTTTTTGGGTGGTTGTGTATTTCACATTATTTTAATGGGCCTTCAAGCAATTTCCTTAATGGACCATGCAGTTCTACTAATCCACCTAAAAACTGTTTGTATATTATTACTCATTCCGACACTCGTCCCATGTTCTTGACCAGTTGAGCCTATCACTATCTAATAGTATATCATATAACAATTCTTTGGAGCTAAAATATAAAGATCTTTAACAATTCCAAAAAATAATATAAATGGACTCATAGTCATGACCCAATAAGAAAAACAAAAAAGGGAAGAAAAGTTCGTTCTAAAAAGGGATCTGAGTGAACCTGAAGCTCAAGTGTGAGATATGCAACTAATGTTTCTACAAAAACTTAACCCAGATTAAATTTACTTCCCAATGCTAACCCAAGGAAACACTGGTTGAGTAACACCAAGTCCAACCAAGCAATATTAATCATCATTATCCCACAATAATAGTTTGAAACCACAGTATGATTTAGCAGTGGGATTTATCTGAAGATACTAGCCCAATTGCTTACTAACTTGCAATCCTTCATAGGTCAAATTTAATAGACCTTCAAGCAGCTTCAACTACCTTATTTAGTACTATTTAATGATTTGTTAAATAGTAAGTATTTGAAAGCTTTTTCCCAAAGTTTGGGATTTATCTGAAGATACTAGGCTCTTTCAATTGCAACAAATTGCATTTGTAAGTTTTTGTTTTAGGTTGGAGGAGGACAACACAAACAAAATTATAAATAAAACTTGCCATTTTACTTATTTAAGATAACCATATGAAACCTTGAAGAGGTTTAAGAACTTTTACGAAGCATTCACTGTACCAAACAAATTTGGACGTGAATTTGTACTGACACAAAGATGTTTTTTTTTTGCGTGCTATATAATAGAATTGTAAAGGTTCAATTGGAGCTTTCAAACTTCTACACTATCTAGACCTTTCTTATTCTAAAATAAATCAAATGAATGTGTATTATATCCAAATATATAATAAGATAATTAAATCCTTGACATTTGGTCCCAGTCATATCATGTATAACCTCTCAACTAATAAAATGTTGTGGGTCAGGCCTTTATTAGTGAATTCTGAGTTTTCAAAGTTTTTCTCAGACATTTGTTTATTTTTTTAAATAAAAATTTTAATCTGGGCCGGGTCAAGTAAGAGGCCCTTTTCTAGTATGGGCCCGGTCTCTATAGAAAGGCCGAAGGTTTCTGTTGCAACTCACAGGAGGTTGGAAAACAAACTTGCACGGTTTCATCTAGCCTGATCCATATTTGAAAAAAAAAAAAAAAAAAAAAAAAAAGGCCTAATTTTCAAAACCTTCCTTGCCTGACTGGACCCATTTGAGAAAGAAAGATAGAGAAAAGAGAAGAGTAGAGTTTCAATTACAGTAGCCATCCCAAGTATTTGATGAACTCTCAACAGTGCAAGGCCCAGAATAAGAACAATCTAGAGCACATAAGCCAATTATCCCAAACATTTATACCATTAGGAAAGGTAGAATTTAATTATTTAACCATATTCTAATACGTTGAAATGTACTTCTACCGGTAGAAAAAGATGAATCATAATCAATTTCACTTGGCTAAAAGATGCACCTATTATATTTCTACAGCATTTGATTAAAATACAACAACAGGTAGTGTAGACATTGTGACTATGTGGGTCAGAATTCCCTCTTATTAAGTAAAAATTATCCCCTGTGCGTGGAGAAAGACATTACTTGGACTAAATTATCATATTCACATTAATCCTCAATCAAATGGTTAGATTAAACTAGAGTTCAAAATTTGCACTTTGAGTTCTGAAAGTATTAATTCATGTTAGCGTTAGAAATATAGTGCAGCTCTTGACACATAGCTTTTCAAAATTATTTTGCTTTTGCTAGTTTAAGGCAATATAATTTTCTTAATTTTGTTCACAATCCTTGATGTATGATGTTGTGAGGTTATATCAATAATCAATTCATGTAAAAATATTTACCCCAATCATAATTTAGCATGCCATGAGTAATGTAAAAATTGTAAAAATTATTGTGGCTTAGCATTAGTGTTGCTAATAATCCTTTATCAAAAGCAAACACTCAAAAGGGGAAAAGGAAAATGCCTCTCACCTAACAAAAGTAATAAAGTCTTTGTCTTTTCTTTATCTCTCTTCTTTTATTGTTGTTGCTAGTCACCAAAGTAAGTCATTAGCCGACAAAGTTGAATCATAAATCAAATTCACTTTCTTAAATGTAAACACTAGTGTCCGTTTTTCCTTATCCCTCTTCTTTTTTTTTCTTCTTTTGCAATTAATTCGCTTCTGCTAGCTGTGCCCATTTTTATTTTTATTTTTTGTAGTAAATTTCCTTCACTGAGAAACTTAACCCCATTTGAATTTACTTCACATAAAGTTACAAATATTACAGGAATAGAATGGTTTGAGTAAGACCAACCATTCTAACATACTAACATCTAAGCTGGTAAGTTAATTTGTTAAGTACAATTTTTTAAAATGTATAACTGAAATTTTGTATGATAAACCTATGAAGTTTTTATTTATTTATTTATTTATTTTTAATAGAGAATTTCAACCTATAGCAGTGGGAGAAGGTAAGACTTAGAATAATTATGAGTTAGACTAAGAGTCTGTTTGAATACAACTGAAAACTGAAAACTGAAACTGAAAAACACTGTAGCAAAATAATTTTTAAATGTGTGAATAGTACCGTAAGACCTATTTTTAATGAAAAAATTGCTAAAAAGTGAAGTTTATGGGTCTTGTGAACAGTATACGGGACCCACTGATTGGCTGAAAAGGGTTGAAAAGTCCAACTTTGTGGCTACTGTTCATGAACAATGCATGAACAGTAGCCATTTTGTCTCTCAAACGCATGTAAAAAAAGAAAAAAAGAAAAAAGAAAAACGCTAGACGCTAGACGCGCTGGCTTTTCAGCTGAATCCAAACACAGGCTAAGAATAATTTGGTGGGTGGGTGGGACATGTTAGCTCACTCCTTACAGATTTTTCATTTTTTTTTTCCTTTACTTATTTTATGAAAATGCGTGAAAGCATATCTTAAAATCGTAACATTTATTTATTTTAAAATGGTTTGATTGGATTTTGTTAAAGCATTCTCATCAACTTCTTCATAACCCCCAAAAAAAAAAAATGTATTTATTTATTTTACATAACCACTTTTACAACACATCATATATCTTATTCGTTATTTTGTATTCTTAAGATATTAAAATAATATATTCCCAACACATTAAAATAATACCAGCCACTAAGGAGAGAGAGAGAGAGAGAGATTTTAATATTTGCATGATGCTATCGTAACGTCTATTGTTAGATAGATGTTATTCTAGCATCTTTTTTATTAGCTATAGTGATGCACAAACCATTGCAAAGGTGTTTTAACTCTTTAAGTGTTTTTTTTTTTTTTTTTTGGCTACAGTTGCATTGTCTAATGGGAACTCTCGTTGGGGGAAAGTGTAGAAATATTGTGAATTTTTGTTTCGTCAGAAAGTTTATTGTTCTTTTGATTCTAAATTTTTTTATAAAAAAGATTTTTTGATATTATAAATAAAAGTTGATAGTCGCAATTTCAATATCTGAAGTGTGTCAAATTACTAGGACACGTAACCAACTGGAATCCATGAAATCATATTAAAGTCATTAATAATAAAGTAGGTATTAAAATTATATTCATTTTTTTTTTTTTTTTGGATTTGGTTTAGCATCTTTATATATTTATATACTACTAATAATTTCATTATAACTAATGAGTCAAAAAAGATGATTTATTTGTAATGGTTTGACTCACAAACCATTCTAACACCAAAGATGGATGAGTTTATTTCTTAAACGCAAGAAAATAAACTCAATTAACTAGATACAGTCCTTAAGTCGCTCACTTTTTACTAGTTGGTAGGAACAACCTCAGACTGATAGCACAGCTGCACAAGAGCCATCCATTATAGTGCTCATGACCGTGTCAACTCACCATTTCACATATAATGTATATATTTAAAAAAATGTTATTGAAAGGAGAAGCATCAGTAATGCGTAGGGAAGAAAATGAGAAATTTGAGTAGAATAGCATTCGTAAGGCATGTGAAGAAATCGTTCAATATTATTGTTGCTACCAATTGGTGTGGCTTGATTTCTAGACCTTTTCACAATTTAACAACAACAAAAACGACTTACAAATAGTAATTTTGGAGAAACCCACAGATTTCTTGTGCTTCTAAGAAAGATGAAAGAGAATAAGTTGAGAAGAAGTTACCAAATGAATATGAACCACTTATTATACCTAAAGAATTATTCATGACCCTTCAATAGACTCCTTTTAATTCAATATGCACATTTTTTGTCAATAGGCACCTTTTCAGTCAATAGGCATATTTTCGTTCAATAAGCACCTTTAATATATATCGAATACAAATGGTTATGACCTCTCAATAGGCACTTTTTGGTATATCCAATTTAAATGGTTATGACCTTTCAATAGTGTTAGGTTCATATTTTTATGTAATTGACATATCCTATGACAAAACGCACTTTACTTGTATTTGGGTTAATATAAGTAGGTTTAAGATGATTATTACAAGTGGTTACATTGAAAACAAGAAGATTACTTAAGAACTACTCAAGAAAAACTGAATCAGCAGGTCCTGATACCTTCTCGATACCTGTCAATCTATCGAGATTTATTAAAGCTCGATACCTGTCTCGATACTTGTCGATCTATTGAGCTTATGGTATTTTTGATATAGCCTACAACAGTTTGATTCCTAAAGGCTATTTGTTTATGGGTTTGCATAATACACGTTTAAAAGTCCCATTAAGCTCTTGTTACGTTTTTTGTACGCATTTGGGTTCTACGAGGTGGAGAAAGAAAATCCTAACCCTAGAAAGTTTTATAAGGTTTTCTTTTTGAAATCCTAGCCTTCTCCTATAGAATAAACAGTTCTTGTTACGTTTTTTGTACGCATTTGGGTTCTATAACCAAGCAAATTCTCTAGCACCAACATTGAAGATCTTATTGGCGTTTCTATGTGAAGTTGTTGCAAATCAACTACGACAATCAAACGCTTGCTGTGGAGTTAGTCACATACTAAGATCCGTGCGAAGGAGTTAGTTGCAAATTGGAGATTTGTGCAACAAAGGAAAGAAGGCTACTACAAGATCAAGTCCAATTGGGTATTGGAGCAAAGGTTCAACTGTAGGTTGGTATTTTGGGATAGGCCAGGGTAGTGGTAAGATTCTTTATACTTATAACCACTTGATTATTGATTAGTGGATTCTTGGGAATTGTGATCTTAAATTCACCCGGTGAGGTTTTTACCTTGCGAGACGTTTTCCTCATTTGTCAACAAATTATCATGTCAATTTAATTTCCACTGCATTTAGTTTATTTTGTGATAGGCACCTTTTGGTATATTTATTGCAACCTATCATGTATATACCTATATATACATTATATAACACAAACTAAATTAGAGATGTAACATTATGTCTCTTATTCCTTCCCACAAAAAACTAATAAATAATACAACATTGCTTCTTTTTTTCTTTTTTTTTTCCTTAAAACTTATCCAGTAGACTAGTAATAATAATAATAATAATAATAATATCAATACGCAATCCATGTAAAAAATAACGTAAATCTAATAATAATTTAGCATGTCATAAGTTATAAGAAAATTGTATGAATGATTGTCGTGCTTAGCATAGCATTACTGTTGCCAGTTCGCAAAATAATAACACAGGCCAACAAAGTTGAATGATAAATCAAATTCACTTTTGTCAAAAGTAAACAATCAAAGGGGGAAGGTCTTCTTTCTCAAAAAGAGAGGGGGGGGGGGGGGGGGTGGGGGTTGTTGTGTGTGGAAGTTTTTACTTGAAAGTTGAAACTAATGTACAAGATTTATGATGTCATGGAAACTTGAAGAAAACACACACGTTTCTGGTAGCAAACCTCAAATTCACGAGGGATCTCTTGAATCCATAAGGTGATAGCTAGATCTAGAATCCACTAAAGAAAACAATAGACAAAGTCTGAATTTTTATTAATAATAATATGAATTTATCTTTGGAGGCTACAAAAGAAATCAATACTAAAAAGACAAAACCTTAGGACAATTAGGATACCATCCAAAACCCTAATTTGCACTAATCACGAAATTAGGTGGCAAAATATCAAGTTTTACCAAAAATGACAAAATTGAGTTAAAAGCAAAACCATAAACCAAAACAAAGCAGAACCTTTGTAAGGTTGAATTTATTCAATCATGTGTTGGCTTTATCCCGTGCCAAATTTGCTTGTATTTCAGCAATTAGATACCCTGTATTTAAGTGGGAATTATGTAAGGGTTGTGTGTGAGAGAGTGTGAATAATTCAAGTGTGTGAGCATTCAGAGTGATTCTCGCAACTGGATCTCGCAAGTGACTTGCAACTCATCCCACTCACGAGTGAGTCGCCAGAATGCCCTGTTTTACAGAAAAATGACTTTTCACATTTCTCACATACCCTACTATAAATACCCTTATGTCCACGAAATGTAGAGAGCTTCTAGAGAGAATTTTGAGAGAGAAGCCCTAGAGAAAACCAAGATTGACTCATCCACAATCTTAGATATTTGATTCTCCAAATTCTTCTATTCTCACCCTCTCCATTGACATACCCTTGAGAGGTTCATTAGCCAAATCCTTATCTCATCATACCTATATCAGTGAGGAGGTAATTTGGTACTTGGGAAGTAGTTTGGAGATGACCAATTCACTTGGTTGATGCAATGGGCTTATTGCGGGATCCGGAAAGCTAAAGAAGACACGGTTAGGCTTAATCTTGTTGGAGCAAGAAGCTTGGAGGGCTTAGGTGCATTGGGTAGATTAGGCTTGGAGGGTCTATTGCTATTCGTGTATCCCAACTTTATTCTTTAGTGGATCATTTCATCACTTGGAGGGCGGCAGAGAAGTTTTTCACTGAGTTCTTCGGTTTCCTCTTCAATAACACGTGCCGATGTTATCTTTGTGTTTGCATCACTTTAACCCTTACTCTCTCCTATTAATTGATGTTGTGTTGTGATTAATAATGGTTTAGAGTAGTTTGTTTATTTGGGTATTACTTATACTTATCATTCCGCACATTTATTGTTTGAGTATAAGCGTGTGTTGGTTAATTTGATATTGGGGGTCTAAACTTTCATTAGTGCTTTACACACCAAGTGAACTTTCAACCTTATTTTGACTTTTCGAGGTGTTAATGAAGGAATTCACCAAAATTGAGGGGCTCCAAATTTCATGCAATTCCGGCTCTGGGCCCAATGATTTGTACTAGTGTCGTTTGCCTTGAGGCTATGCTTTCAGGCACCCTTGCTAATCCAAAAAGGCCATTGCTGTCTGTTCTACATCATTTTGTAAGTTCCTAGAATAATAAAATGGACAAAGTTTGGCTCCAACTTCACTGAATAATTTTTTATTAGATGTGAATTTTGACAAGTTCACCGTTAGATTACATTTTCTTCTTATATAATTCATTCTTGCAAAATTTTAAGAAAAAAAAATCAATAGCTATATTATCAAAAAAAAATTCAAATTTCAAGTTATTTTGTAATTTAAGATTATGCAAAAAATAAGTTTATGGATGGATCGAAAACATCCAATTGGCATGAAATTTGACAAGCGTGTTAAGAACATAAATAATATGCAATCCAACATTAAATTTCAAAATATGTAATCATGTAATTTTTTTAGTGGGTGTTGGAGTCAAACTTTGTCCTAATAAAAACTATCATTTTTACTCAAAATAGGGGGAAAAGTTTTTCTCTTGTTTTCTCTTATCCTAGATTTTTTCATCTTTGCTAGGTACAAGTTTCTTCACAATCGTGAACTTCAACTTGATCTATTATTTTGGATAAAATTCAAAAAGCTAATGTGTAGTTTCTAAGAGCCTGTTTGGTTCACTCCATTTCATTCAGTTTCATAATCCATTTCTTGTTTTATGTAGGCCCCACCATCTCAAATATTGTTTGGTTTATGTTTTTTAACTCAGTTTTCATAATTGATCATCCAAAAAGTGAGAATGAGTTAAGAAAATGAGAACAACATTTTTGAGTTTTCATTTCTTAGAGAACTAAGTTAAATGGAAAATGAGAAATAAAAATGAAATCGGTGGGACCCACATGCAAGACTTTTTGTCATCAAGTCAGATTTCACACTTAAAGTCCAACGGTTCTTTCACTCCATATATAAAGAAATTATTAAGTCTACTAGGAGGACTACTGAATTGATCCTCCTAACCAATAAAACAATCATCTATGCAAATATGTAAATCAACTTTGTAATCAGTACAAGAAATAAAAAATATAAAAAATACTAGGTGATGTCACATTTGCATAAGTGGCAGCGTTTTATTGGTTGGGAGGACTAAGGAGGACCATGTCAGTAGTCCTCTAGTGGACCTAATAATTTCTTTCATATCATATTTTGTAGGAATGGCAACGGGTCGGGTTCGAGCCGAATTTTTTCATACCCGGACCAAACCCGCGGGTCTACCTCGAAAACCCGGACCCGGCCTGTTTATTAAACGGATTTTTTTCTTAACCCCAAACTTGGCCTGTTGGGCACTCGCGAGCCCGCCAGCCATGCCACAATTTGGGACTAAACTGTAGGCCAATCCCAATAAAATAAAATAAAATAAATTTGCCTGCAACCTTCATACCATGGCCCAATAATTAAAAAAAAAAATGTTTGTCCAGATTCATTATTTTTGAAAATGTGTTTGCCATATTCAAGGCTTGAATTTGGGCAAACATAATTTATTTATTTATTTTTATACTAGCAGGAGTATATTTAGGTAGAGAAAATCAAAGAAATCAAAGAATGAAATACCCACATACAAAAATTGTTGAAAAATAATAAATATTTGAGGATCGGCAGAGAAAATCAAAGAATGAAATTGAAAACTTGAAAAATAAAAAGACCCACCAGGAAATCATGGATGAACAATGAGCAAAGATTTATGATTTCCCTTTCAAAATCACAAAAACAAACACAAACACAAACACAAAAATTTCAAATTTATAATTTTTCCATTCAAAATCACAATCACAAACACAAACACAAATTCAAATTTATGATTTTCCCATTCAAAATCACAAACACAAAAATTTCAGATTTATGATTTTCCCTTTCAAAATCACAAACACAAACACAAACAACTCACATGATTGAGACGAAATGAACCCAAGAAAAAAAAGAAAAAAAAGATAGAGAACGAGGTGGTCCGGTGGAGACACATGGAGGAAGCGAGGCAATTGGAGGTGCAAGTAATGGCCGGCGGTGAAGGGCTTCAGGCTAATCAGGTTAGCGGTGATAGATTGGAGGTTGGGGGTGAGTGAGAGGGAGTGACCGAGTGAGAGTGGGAGAGCAAAAAGAGATATGCGGCTAAGTGAGTGAAATGAGAATATGGGGTTAGGGTTTTTTTTTTTTTTTAATTTTTTAATTTTTTTAACTTATATATATATATATATATATATATATAGAAGGGGTATTTTAGTATTTTTAACTTATATATAAACAGGTCAGGTCGGGTCCGGTTCGGGCTGGGTTTTTGCAAAAACCCGAACCAGAAGTGGGTCAAAAACCCGTCCCGAACCTAGACCCGCTTCAGGTTTTTTTTTTTTTTAACCCATACCCAACCCTATAATTTATCGGGCTATCCGTGGGTCGGATATAAATTTCCATCACTAATATTTTGCACTAAAAGTCCGTTTGATTGGGAGGATGAAAAAGTGGGAAAATAGAAAATATTTTAGTTTCTCTTGTTTGTGTTTGGTTGGGTGGGTGAAAAAGTGGAGGGATTGAAGACTTTTTCGTTTGGTTGAGATTAAAATGAAGGGATTGAAATAGAGTTTGTATAAATTTACAATCATGTCCCTATTAAATAAAACAAAAAGTAACACATTATATACTTTTAAAAAAAATTTGTATAGATGGGCACTTCAATAAAATGAAAAAATAAATAAGTATAAGAAATTAACCCAAAATTGTTTTCTTAAAAAAAAAAAAAAAAAAAACCAACAAAAAATGATGAGAAAAGAAAAATATGAGCACCCACCTAAAAAAAAAGAGGAAAAAGAAGAAGAAGAAGGAAACGTCTAGAAAAAGACCCAGAAAAAAAAAATAAAAAATAAAAGAATCCAAAAGGTCCAGAACATCCCGAACGTTTATGTTGGGGTATATTTGTCCAAAAGCAACAAGGAGCAAAGCCACCTTGTTTTCTCTCCTATAATCTCTCTAATTTGGGGTGATTGGGTTTAGGTGAGCCCGAGGAGAAAACACTCGGCTCTCACTAGTTTTCTCTCCTCCCTCCCCTCCCAACTAAATTCCCCTTCCAACCATTTTCTCTCTCTCTCTCTCTCTCTCCTCCCCAAAATCACCTCAACCAAACATACCATAAAAGAATAATAGAGCATTTCCTCTCATTTCCTCATCTTTGTCGCTCATCTCTCTTAATCCAACGGTTCTGCCTAGATCATCTTAGCTCAAGTGAGTCTCTTTGACTCACTCTTAGTTTGTTCACTCTATTTCGAAACTCTTTTCTCTGTTCTTGATGTTGTGTTGTTTGGTTTTTTGGTTAAATTTAAGTGGGATTTTAAGTTTCAGAGGTTTTTCAGTAGGTGTTTGGGTTTGTGAATTTCCTTTTAAGCAGTGGGTTTTGGAGTGAAGCTTTCAGTTTTAATGGGTTAGTTACATTGGGTTTTAAACTTTACACTTATATCCGGTTTGTTTCTTCACTATCTCTTGCTATTATCCATCTATTACTACTTACTACCTAGTTGTCGATACCATATTTTGTCTGCCCTTATTTTATACACAAAAACCACAATTTTATTTAAAAATGAAAAAAATTCTACTTTCCACATTTGGATCACAAGGATGTTGAAAATAGTTTAATTTGTCCCTATAAAATGTTGCATTAACCAATTTTATGGTTTGGCAATCAAAATTACCTAATGCCTTTTGTTGACTAAACTTTGTCTTAATTAACCGATAATCTAACAAAGTCAAAATTTAATTAAACCACTAAATTTCATCATTTTATATCAAAATATACATTTTCAAACACTTCCCACAAGTTTGAGTGCGGTCAACTCTAACTTGACCTCGTTTTGACCAAAAATTTGACAATTTGATCGGAATATATTTGAGCTTAAGATAAATAATATATTGAGACAACTGATTTTTCCCACCAATGTCATGTTTTATTGAGTTCAGAACTATTGTTTATGCACGTGTGAGTAAAGTCTTACATTGAATAAGAATAAGATAAGTAAGTGATTATTATAACATAGTTAGTTCCAAACCATTGGGTCAAGTGGTGTCCCTATATGTTATATTAATTATTCATCTAGAGACTCCCAAGGTGTTAATCTCTCCAACAAGAACGTAATTATCAATTGCACAAATTAATCAATATTTTAAATATTAATTCATGAGAATGTGGATGGGATAGTGCTTTTTATTAGACCAAAATTAACGGAAGGGTTTGAACAATTCATCTACTATTGCTATGTTTGTCGCACACGCATAAAAACAGAGATACAGATCGAGAACAGAAAGGGCTTGGTTTGAATTGGAAACAAAATCCCTTTAAAAAAAAAAAAAACAATTCAAAGGCTAAAATACTTCAGTGCAAACTAATTTTTGATTCACCAACCAAAGGCAGTAAATAAATTGAACTAAAGAGGAAAAAAAAAAAAAAAAAAAAAAAAAACCACCCTTCTTTTGAAGGCCCGAGGTGAACACATTGAGGAAGCTTTTACTGCTGAGCTACATAGCTTGAGACTGGCATGGGATATCGGACTGAAAAGGGTGATAGTTGACTGAGAAAAAAACAGCACCATCATTCTTTAAGAAAAGAAAGAAAAAAAATCACTGATAAAAGTAAACGGTGAGCTACCCAACAAAGCAAGAAACAATACTGATATACGAAATTTTGGTGGGCCGTACGGGTGAGGTGGCAGGGCACATATGCAGAGTGTCAAACTTCTTGTCAATTTCCGTGCACAAATTCTATATCTATAATATTTTTACAAATCTTATCTGGTAGGCATTGTTACCAACCGGTAATAGTCTGTTGCATAAAATTTGCTGTAAAATTATCATGAAAATATTGTAGGTGTAATATTTCTCATTTTTAGATATGTAGACTTATAGATTATTGTAATGAAAAGTGTTACTATCGTACTATGTTTACAATATTTTTACAAATATTATAATTGGTAAGTTGATTTTGGTTTGAATTCACCGTAATTACGTTTTTGTCTATTAGTAACGGTCAATATTAACTTGTTATATTTTTACAAATATCATAGTTGGTAATTTAATTTTGGTTTGAATTCATCATAATTACGTTTTTATCTATTAGTAACAATCAATATTAACTTGTTATTTAAGAGTTGTCATGAAAGTGTTGTAAACATATTGTGACCTTAACATTTCTCCATTTAGATGTCACAATATTTATCACATTATTATTCACAACTATCCTTTTACACGTACCTATCAGTAGGTGAGAAATTGTTGTGATTCTATAGAATATTCAGTAGACTTTACTGGCTTTAGTCATCTTGGCAGTAATAGTCGGAAGACTTAATTTCTTTGTTTCACACACCAAATGAGCACAGCGCCGACCTTAAACAGTCCATTTTCTTACCGACAGGAACAACTGTCCTTCACCAAGCTTCTAGAGATAAAAGAAACTTGTGAACGATAGGAAATATCTTGGAAAATTTTCCACAGAGAGAGAGAGAGATTGAATTTTAAGAGTATCATCTCTATCACAACACACCCTGAGAGAGACGTGAGAAAGATGCTAAGGACTTTTCTAGTAGTCCACGGTGTGTTGTGATAGAGATGATACCTGCATCCATTTAATACACAAGTTAAATGATAAATTAAAAGACTATTTTATGTTTACATTGCACTAGTAACATAAACTTATGTAGACACACAATGCGTATAATGTTGTAAACATATTATGTGTTTACGATGTAAGTTTACATTGTTAAAGCACTTGTATTAATGCTTACATAATAGAAAATGTATCACATTTTAACCAACCAAGTCTAAAATTCACCCACATCAAGTTATGCAAAATTGCGTACAAATACATAATTGTTGTGTAATTGTATATATGTATTCATTTTATATTTAGTTTTTTATTCTTTTTTTACATATCTCAAGAATGAAGAAAGAGAGTGAATGATAATTGTTATATGTAAAGAAAGACAAACAATTTTAAAAATCAGGAAAAATTGATTTTTTTTAATAAAATGTATGTAAAATAAATAATCTTAGGCCGAGTGCTTTAAAAATTATATGTAAAATAAAAAATAAAACAGTACATTTTTATATTAAAATATATATGAATTTTTTCACAAGATATGAATATTCGTACAATGTAAACAATGAATTTCTCTAAACGTTTTAAACACTCAAAAGGTGAAAACTCCTTAAACGTGAATAAGTATTTTGAAAGGGAGCAAGTATTTTGAGAGTTGCAAACACTTTCACAGAAAACATTCTCTCTCTTGTGGTTCTCTTGTTTGCATTCTCTTGCCTTAGTTTTTCACCGCTCACGCCTTTCGCTAGGAATAAAGCATGGCTGAGACCATGGTGGTAGAAGCAGCTCTCTCTGCAATCTTTCACGCGGTATTTGAAAGAATAGCTTCTTCTGGCGTGGTCAACTATTTCATGGAAAGGAAACTCAATGATGAATCACTACAAAAGTTGAAGATGTTCCTGCTGTCCGCTAATGCGGTGCTCGTTGATGCGGAGGAGAAGCAAATTACAAACCCAGCTGTGAAAGAGTGGCTGGACGAGCTTAATGATGCTGTTCATGATGCAGAAGACCTTCTCGATGAGATTGCCTATGAAGAATTGCAATATAATTTACGAGCAAAATCTCAAACCGGCACTAGTAAGGTATGGAATTCCATCACTTCTTTTATTTCATTTGACGAAGGGATACCATCTAAGCTAGAAACGGTTCTTGCAAAATTAAAAATTATAATAGAACAAATAGGTGTCCTCCGTCTGAAAGAGGTTGCTAGTGGGGTACCATTATCATCATCACGAACAACAACTTCTTGCCAAGAAAAATGTGATGTGTTGGGTAGAGATATGGATAAAGAAGCGATATTTGAGTTGTGGCAATCAGATGATGCAAGTAGCGATGAGATATGTGTTGTGCCCATAAAGGGTATGGGTGGTATTGGTAAAACAACTCTCGCTCGGCTTATATATAATGACAGTAGAGTAAACGAGAGATTTGACCTCAAAGCATGGGTTTGCATTTCAGTGAATTTTGATAGTTTTAAAATATTTAAAACTATTCTTGAGGAGGTCAGGTCCGCTAATGACTTTCAAAACCTAAATTCATTGCAAATTGAAATTAGAAAGACTTTGGCAGGGAAGAAATTTTTTCTTGTTTTAGATGATGTGTGGAATGAGAATTATAATGAGTGGGATGAGTTTCTTAAAGTCTTTAAATGTGGGGCACAAGAAGTAAAGATCATTGTTACCACACGGAGTGAAAGAGTTGCATCAAAATTATGCACGGTACCAACTCATCATTGTCTAAAGGAATTGTCAAATGACAAGAGTTGGGATTTATTTGTACAACATGCATTTGGAAATGGAAAGTTTTGTGCAGACCTAGAGGTAATTGGCAAACAAATTGTCAAAAAGTGTAGAGGCCTACCTTTAGCTATAAAAACAGTTGGGGGTTCGTTGCGTTCGAATCAAAACCTAACACATTGGAAAAAGATTTTGAAGAGTCATATATGGGATTTACCAGAAGCTAAAACTAATATCCTCCCAGCTTTAAGATTGAGCTATCATTACCTTTCATCGCATTTGAAGCGATGCTTTGCTTACTGTTCAATTTTCCCAAAAGATCATGAATTTAAAAAGGAAGAGTTGATCTTGTTATGGATGGCAGAAGGTTTATTGCAGCAACCCAAAGAAGATAGGAGTATGGAACCTGAAGAAATAGGTGATGAATACTTTAATGATCTAGTATCAAGGTCATTTTTCCAACAATCAAATAAGTCTAAATCACATTTCTTGATGCATGATCTTATTAATGACTTGGCAAAATCTATATCTGGGGAATTCTGTTTGAGGCTGGAGAATGATGAGCCCAATGGAGTAACAAAAAAGACACGTCATTTGTCATATTATAGAGCCAACATTGATGCCTCTAAGAAATTTGAGATCCCTTTTGAGGCTAAAGGCTTGAGAACATTCTTAGGAGAAAGATGGTTATCATTTCTGTGGTGTGAATATAAGGACATAGTGAAGATGATAGATCTTGATTTGTTTCAGAAATTTAAGTGCTTACGAGTGTTATCATTTTCTGGTAAAAACATAAGAGAGTTGCCAGTTTCTATTGGTAACTTGAAACATCTACGTTATTTAAACATTCGTAACACTAGAATCAAACACTTACCTAATTCTTTATGTAACTTGTATAATTTGCAGACCTTGATATTGTCACCATACATTACTGAGTTGCCAACCAATATGGGTAAACTAATCAACTTGCGCCATTTGAATAATAGTGAAAGCAAAATGAAAAAGATGCCACCACAAATGGGTAAAATGAAGAATCTCATAAAATTACCTATTTTTGTGGTGGGAAAACATGATGGGTCTAGCATTAGCGAGTTGGGAGAGCTTCAACACCTTTCAGGAAAATTGTCTATATTGAACTTAGAAAATGTTCATTGCATTAATAAAGATACTATGGCGGTTATATTAAAGGATAAGCAGGATCTATCTAAGTTAGAGTTGAAATGGGAACATGTTCATGGCCCTGAAGATTCAGAAAAGGAAAGAAATGTGCTTGAGCAGCTGTGTCCACATACAAAATTGAATTCTCTCACCATTGAACATTATGAGGGTACAAGCTTTCCAAATTGGTTAGGAGATTGTTCATTCTCTAATATGGTTTCCATAGTGCTAAGGAATTGCAAGTATTGCTTCTCCTTGCCTCCATTTGGACAACTACATGCCCTCAAGGAACTTAAAATTGAAGGTTTTGATAGATTATTAGGTGTGGGTCATGAGTTCTATGGGAATGATTCTTCTACAATTAAACCGTTCAGATCCCTTAAGTATTTAAGCTTTAAGAATATGCGAGAGTGGCAGGAATGGATTATATTTGAAGATGAAGTTTTCTCTTGTCTTCAATGGCTTCACATAAGTTATTGCCCCAAGCTAAACAAGAATTTGCCCAATCAACTTCCCTCTTTGACCAAACTTGAAATTAGAGAATGTAAGCAACTTGTTGCTTCGTTCCCTTGGGCTCCTGCTCTCCATGAATTGTACTTTGATGGGAAAATACAGTTGCCAAGTGATCGTTACTATCCATCACTTGAAAGTATGATCATGATTGGTGGCTGTGATTCACTTTGGTCATTTCCATTACAATTTTTCCCTAAACTCAAATTTATCGAAATTTTTAATTGTAAGAACCTTGAATCTCTTTCGGCATCAACAGGATCTCATTTGGATCTTACTTCTCTCACTTATTTGAAAATCTCTAGATGCCCAACTTTTGTATCTTTTCTTAGTGGAGGAATCTGTGCTCGAAAATTGACAGAGATTGAGGTCTTTAGTTGCAAAAAGTTAAAGTCACTACCCGAAGGAATGGTCACCCTCCTCCCATCTCTTTCGTCTTTGCAATTGTACAAGTGTCCAGAATTAGATTCATTTCCTAAGGATGGTTTGCCCCCTAGTTTAAAAACACTTACAATCCAGTATTGTGAAAAACTCATTTCCAGTCACAAGGAGTGGGGATTGCAAGCTCTTCACTCTCTGAGAGATTTCATAATTTGGAGTAAAAACGAAGAATTGGAGTCCTTTCCTGAGGAGGCGTTACTCCCTCCTACTCTTACCAATTTCAGCATCTCAAGTTTTCCAAATTTGAAATCACTAAATGGTAAGGGGTTTCAACACCTCACCTCTCTTCAAAGCTTGACGATTTGGTACTGCGACAAACTCCAGTGCTTACCGGAACAAGGCCTGCCCACCTCTCTTTCTGTGCTACAAATCTTTGGTTGCCCTTTGTTGAATCAACAGTGTGAAAAAGAAATAGGGAAAGACTGGCTCAAGATTGCTCACATCCCCTATATAGAGATTGATTGACATGATCAAACAACAGGTATTATTCTACACTAATGTTTAACTTTTCTTCTGAATATTTGCTCAATTTCATCAATACCCATCAAGCTAGGTCAAAGTTTTGTATGTATTTCTTTTCAAAGATTTTTTTTAAACTCCTCTAAAAATAGCTTCATCAATATATTACAATATTTGACCCATATCCATTATATATCATATACTTTTTTATGACAATATTACCAATAAAAAGAGAGAAATAAAAATGTCTATGCTGCATTTAGGGAAAATTCATCTTCCCATAAAGAAAATGTTCTTGATAAAAAAAAAAAAGGCGGGCATGCTAAAAAACAACTATCTCAAACTACTCATCAATATGTATACTGAATAGAGGAGGAAAAAAAAATCATAGAATTTTTTTTTTTTTTTTTTATATGGGGATATATGTTAATTTCATTGCCTTTTCTTTTGCAGTGTCCCTTTTAGTTGTCAATAACAACTGCCCACAAAACTACTATCAATTGCATGCCACTGCTAGCTGCTGGTCCTTTTGGATCATGTATGAACTCCCATCTGATGTGTTTTCAAGTCACTATAAAAGCTCATTTTTTACTCTCATTCTTAATGGATCTGCTCTTGCCTTTTTTTTCTTTTTTTCTTTTTTTGTGATGATGTGAGACCAAAAAGGTAGGCCCTTGGAACTCACCTTTGAAGAATAAACCACGAATACACAACCCTACCCACCATAATTGTGTATCAAGTAATCCAAAGGAATTTTTTGTGGAGATTTAAACCTAGGATGATTGGATCTACAGCTCATCCAAGCCTGCTACCAGTAGGCTGCACCTTGACGGATTGCTCTCTCCTCATTATAGGTTCAATACATATCTACTTTGGACTTTTGAAGTGTGAAAGATAGACTTTTCCAGGAATGATCAACCTAGGTAATGCACTTTTTCCAACATATGTCACATTTGTTTATTAAGTAAATAATATATTTTAAATAACATTGTGATTTGACCTGCACACTAATCTTAGGAAGGCACTAGGGAAGTTGAAAGATAGTACTACTTATTTACCTTCTAATAGCAGATGAAACACACTGCTCATTTGTGGAAAGGAACTCTCTCTCTCTCTCTCTCTCTCTCTCTCTCTGTTTAATATTTTGGAATTGGCCCAAGATTTCTCAAGTACTTGTTCTATGACAGATTAAGGCCAATCTGAGGGCACTCTCGTGTCATTACTAATACGCCCTTTGTTGTCAGATTTCTTCAATTGATTTTCTTTTATTAGTTTAAACTTTGGACTGGTAATCATAAATGATTTATAAATCTTAGTCAACTCTTATGCAGGTTGTTAGACACAAAATGGGAAAAATGTTAAGGCCAACACTACGAGCATCTTCTGTCTAGTTCAAGTTTCAATTGCATATGTACCTTTATGTATTGAATAGCAGAAAAGAGAATTGTGCCTTATTTCTCCAGTTTCAGCTCCTAGATTTGACTGGAAGAATGTCCTCAAGGCAATTTATGGGAAATCAATTATGATTGTGATCTCTAGAACTTTATCTTTTTTTATGTGAGTTTGCTTAAATGTTTGCTTGAGTATTCTTCTTATTTGATTTTAATTTCTGTAATTTTGTTCCATGTGTGTTTCAAGGCCATTAATTATTTTTTTATTAATTTGTTGTCTTCTTACTTGTATGTCCTTCATTGCTGAAACAATACCAAAGAAAGAAGGGAAATAGCGGTACAAGATTGCTCACATCCTTTACATACATACGAGCAACGAAGTCATTGTATGAGCTAAAATTCCAATGTGGAACAAGCCCTTCTTTTACAGTCAGGTACTTTGTTGAATTCAGCTGCTTTTGTTTGATTTTATTTATATTTATTTTCAAGTTTATTTTTGGATAAATATGCATGTTCTGAAAAAATTTTATACTTAATAAAGGATTAGCTAAAGAACAATGCCATTATCAGTTTCTTCATCGAGCTCAAGTAAATGCCTGCCAAAAGACGGGCTGCCTACCTCATTTTCTTTACCGAGCATCATTGAGTATTTCCATTTTTGAAGGAATGGTACCATATGAAGAAGGAAAAAAAATGGCAAAATATTACTCACTTCCCCTGCATATCAGTCAATTATTAAGAGATCATATGAGCCAAAAGTATAGACTAGTGATTCATCATCCCCTGTTTTCTTCATCCACATGTTCTGCAAAGACTAGCTAGCTAGTTGTCGAATTTATTTATTACCTTTAGTATTGGATAATCAAATTTATCCCACTAAATATAACTCTTATTTATTTTCATAACAATTGAACATAAAAATTCATCATTTGGAGTGAATCTATAAAAAGTAAAAAAGGATGCATTACAGAAAACGATCGTGAGGGGCATTCAGTTTACCTTAACATTAGGCATATATTAACACGTTCATATGTCCAGTATAATCCAACTTTCATCATCAGAGGCAACAAACTCACTGCGTTGGGCTTGATAAGACTATATCTTTCTTTGAGACTTTGGATTTGGTGGCGGAAGTGAAGATATGAAGTCCTCTCCAGAAAGATGGGTGTTTTTTTTTGGTTTTTCAAGCTGTCTGAAGGCACAGCTTTGTGGAAGTTTATGTCACAACCTGAACCCAAATAGGTCCAAATCATGAGAAAAAGAACCATTAAGAAAAATGGTAAGGGATTTTTTCCCCCTTTCCTTATGATAAAGATAAGTAAACATTCTGAACTCTCCACAATATAAGTCAAAGCTCTATAACACAATTACAAATGCTACAATTGAATCATGTGCCTATACATAAACTATTTCAAAACTCCATATGAATTAACACAAGGTTACAATCCTTCCTAGAATACGTAACCTCAACCAAAAAATCTAGACCCACCACGCCTAGGGCTGACAAACCTTGAGCCTAAGCTCCAATAGGATTAGCTATGGCCTCTAAATTTAACAAGTTGAGTTACCAACTATTTATAGCACAAATCTCCTAATTTTTCATAGTACTCCAATCACCCCCAATAAATAAGCTTCATACTCGAGGTATAGCTAATTGATCTATAAACTAGGAAGCACCTACACGGATACGAGTGCGGATAAAGTACGGCGACATAGCAATTTTTGAAAAAGTAAGACACGAGTATGGCAAGGATACGTGTCAATCTATCTATACATTCTTTGAAAAAAAAACACTTAATTAATTTTCCCACCTACCCCCATTTATAGCCACACTTCTTTCTTTTTGGCAAAACCCAATTAATTTCCCCACCTACACCCCATCTATAGCCACAGTGCCACACTTCTTTCTTTCTTCTTTAGAGAACGAATTAGTTTCTTTTTATCTCAAGACCAAAAAACAAAAAACAGAAAAAATGAAAACACATGGTTACCATATCCACAAGCCACCACGACAGAGGGTGTTGGACACGAACACAGCAGCCCAACTACTGTGTCCATGCTTTCCAGTTTGTAAAACTGTGAGAGAGTAGGATGAGCTAAAGCTCAGTAAGTAGCATAGTTAATGGGGTGGGGGAAATGCAAGTTTAACGACTACGGGCACATCACAAAACATGCTATAATTTGAGAATTACTATTTATTTTCTACAAAATCAATTTCAATAAAATACATGACGAGAATGATTAAAATAATGTGGGTCCAAGCTTCCCAAAATAACCATGAAACTACATAATGTTTACTGTGAGTCATAAACAATGTCCAATGCTACTTCAAAACCAGAAACAAGGCCACATGACACGGTGCCACAAAGACGCAAATGTCATCGAGACATCATAGTACCACAGACATGTTAGAACCCAAACAAATTGCATGATATGTACCTCTTTTGGCATGTGGTCTATCGGCCCTATGGGCAATAGCCTCAATCACACTCTCAATGATTTACCTCTCCCCCCATGGGCAGCAGGGAATAACGCACCATCTAGTACCTCTTTTGCATGTGGTCTATTGGCCCTGCCTAACCTCACCCACACACTTAAAGATTTACCTCTTCCCTTATGGAAAACAGGGAATGACGTGTCACATAGTACCCCTTTTGCATATGGTCTTTTGGCCCTATGGGCAGTGACCTTACCCACACATTCAAGGATTTACCTACATCATGCAAAGTGGGAGGCTCTAACGTGGCTTGTCGTCACAAAGACAGGTAATCACACATCACAAATACATCGTCACAAAGACAAGGCAATCACATGTCACATAGACATCGTCACAAAGACTAGGTAATCACCAGTAACATAGCACAATGGCAAACCCACATCAAAAGCTCATAAGTTATATGTATTCAAAAAACATATTTTACTTCCGAGTAGTTTCATAATATAATTCAATAGCCAAGATTTCTACAAAATTCTCAAATTCTTCGAAATCATTCCTTGTCAAAAAGATTTTGTATAACTTCCCAATTAATACAATTTAAGATAAAACATCTTTTAGTATTTCCAAATAACACCATAAATACATGAAATACATTATCAAATGATGAGATCAAAGACGCTTGTCTTTCCATGCCAATAATTCATGCATTTCCCCACGCACAATATCAAATATGATGCACTTTCAATGTTTCATGCGTTTTCCACAATTTATTAACAGAATAGTTCAAATAGTATTTTTTAGGAAAACTATGAACAACACTCTAAAATGGGTTTAACCATAAAATACTTAAGTGCAATAATGATTCTTTTAAAAAATCCCATTAAGAAGCCACTTACCTTAGAAGACCAACTGATTTTACCTCAAACGGGCACCTTGTAATCAACCAATCCAATCACTAGGTCCATCACCAAGAATCTTGGAACCTAGAAACAATAGGATCAAGCCTATTAAGAATTGGGCCTATCACAAGGTAATATTACACCTAGTTTCATAAATCGAAACGACCCCCTAAAATCAAACCAAAGGCCCTAAAGCCTAGCTTGCCCATTCTAAGGGAAGTACCCCTTTCCCAAACCGGAACCACACAAACATATAAGAAACTCATAGGGTTATAAACAACCAAAGCATTTTATTTCCCTACTGCAAATACTGTGCATTCATTAGATAAAATAACACACATCACTTTAAAAAATGGAGGTAGCTAGTCTCATGAATTCCTTTTGGTTACTAAATAATAATATCAAGCCATAATAAAAATTAGGCAAGTGTAATACATACAAAAGAATAGTCATATAAAGAATTATCACAACCACAAACTCACGCAAATACAATTTCATAACTCATTGAGGTAATTTATCAAACATTTGTCATGCAATAACCACATGCTTACATCCCTTAAACAAAAGTTCAAAGTTAACACTACACTCACATCCACACATGCCAAAGCCATTCAAAATGCAAAGAAACAGTTCCAAAAATCAACCCCAACGATTGCTCAAGGAACCCAAATGATCACCATTTGTAATAAAAAAAAAAAAAAAAAAAAAAAAAACCCTAACCATTTAACAAATGAGTCTACCAAATCAAAACCCATATACTCAATCACGTGTATATCACTCAAGTAGCTTAGATTAAAAAGAAATCTTACAACAACATGAAAAGCTACCAAAATAGTTAAGAGTTTTACCTTTAAAATTTGAGATAATGGAGGTTGCTATGGAGTTTTCCGGTAAATCCCACCGGAAAGTAATGGTGGAGGAAGGGGTGGTGTGATGCACCGGTGGGAGAGTGAGAGAGATAGAGGGATGTGTAAGTGTGAAAGAAAAAGAAATAAGGGAGAGCCCTTAACTAGTCGGCCGAGAGGGAGAGATATTTACAAAATTTGTGTGGTTCAGACTTGAAAGGAGGTGGGTCACGTGTGGGCTTCTAAAAATCTGATTAAATGATTTGATGCATTTATTGGTTTATTATTTATTTGAAATAATTTGTTTATGAACTATAAAACCATGATTGTTATTTATTCTCCTTTTCTTTTGCAGGAAGAGGCATTTTTGCAAAATAAGCTTGTTCGTTATTTAGGAATGAAACAACGATTGTGGCAGACAAAGTATAGACAATTATTTAACTTGGCACCCATACAAGTTGACAGCCCTCACAAAATATAGTTTAGGTGGAACTTTTTAACTTGGCATCGTAGGAATTTCAAACGATTAATAGAAAATTCTGACTTTTATTTTTGGTTACTTCTTAATTAAGCATTTACTGTTTTTTTGGTTTTTTAGTGAATATTATGGATTTATCAGCACACTACCCGCAATTGCTGTTCAACTTTTAAAATGTTCATGGGATTGGCATGGGGAGGTAGGGATGGCTATATTTCTAGGAGCAAACTCAGGCAAATCTTATACTCTTGGATACAAGTTATTCCTTGGAATGAAAGACAATTCTGAATCCACTTTGATTTTTAATATTTTCTTTACTTTTCTTTCTTAATTTATTTTCAAGTGGTGTTGCACTATTCTACATGATCTTCAAACAACAATATGCTGTAAATAGCCATGTTAGATTTCAGTCTGTGATTTTGAAAATTATTACCTTGCTCTTAAATTCAAGGGTGACTGTAGCCAACCTACCCATCTCCCTTCACATGGACCGCACCCAATACTTACTGTAAGTATTTTAACTTCATCTTCCCATCAATATTTTTACAAGTAGCTACACCACCTCATCCTTCTTTCAATATTTCTAAACAGAAGTTTCCTAAGCTTCTATATTTGCTAAAGCTGCAAGTTGGCCCTGAAGGCTTGTGTTTACTTTTTTCCAGACAAGACTCCCAAGAGCAATGGCAAGAATGGCCACAGGTGGTCCTCATTTTTATCACTGAAATTTGATTAAAAGAAAATTTCATTCAAGCCAGTCGAGTATGAATCATGATCTTGAAATGTCTACAACTTGATTATTTTCTATGTGAAATATCAATGGACTTTCCTACAATTATACTGTTCTTCCTATTGCACATAGGTGTTGATTTCCATTTATATTTTGTAGGACTCGTTGTTTGCTTGGTGAGAGAAGTGAGGTTAGGAAATTCAAGAGAAAAAGTATTGTTAAAGGAGTATTAACAGTGGCAGCACTCCAGAGCTAACCTGGTACTCCATCTATCACAACACTTCCAACTTGATTTTTTTTTTTATTTAAATAAATAGTCAAGGCCGGGATGGGAGTTGTTATGAACCATAGGGATTGTGCATTCATAATATCTTTGGTAGATCCTGATAAAAGTTCTCTCGGAAACTTTGAGGCTTTTGACTATGATCTTCATAATGATCGTAATTCATTGCTAATTATCATTGATCACAATAATGTGAAAATTGAGAAACTTCTCAGAATGTTGCTTATGTAAGGCTTGTCTCCATGATTTGTTTCATACAGTTTGAGTTTAGCAACTGACATGGTGATTCAAAGGGGAGTAGTTGGAAGAATTAATTAGCTAATTCTCTAAATGTAATAGAGATATAAATTTATCTGGGTGCTCCATGACCAAAATATACATTTTTTTTCATTTTGTATTGAATATTTGACAGATCTACTCATTTGTATTCTCATTATTTTCGCCTATGGCCATTGACCTCAGCATTTATTGTTGATATACTGCAGAACTGTGGCCAGATTCTGATCTAGGTTTCCTCAACAAATTGGGGCTTTGGACAATGATCTTATTGTTAGTTACTCCAACTCACTTCTTCTTTGTTTTTTTCAACAATGAGAATCTTAAACCCCATCTCCGATGAGGGAATTTTAGCCAAAGTAGCTTAAAATTCAGCCTCTATATTGAAAAGAAAATATATAATTTATTGATTCACAGCATACAAAACATTAATATAAACTTCTATGGAAGAAATTGGCTCTGCTAGCTAAGTTACTAATGTTAGTCTCTTATAATCTTAAAACATCCAGATTTGATCTCAACAGGACTCATTACTCCAGTGCCACCTAAGGCTCTGACAAGTCCATTATCAACATGGTGTAATCAACGCTCGATGTAAATACCATACGCAAGGAAGGGGACATTGGACTTATGATTGCTATTACCTTAAACAACAGATTCAGGACCTCATCAACAAGGACCTCTGGAGTCTGTATGTTAGCCCCATTAGTCGTTCGGAAAGAGAGGATGCAATACCACTTACACATTACTAGAGACAATGACATGATCGATATTAAGAGCTATAGCCAGCTAACCCTATCTACAATAGATTCTGACATTCACAAAACCGGAGGCTTGCCACATCAATTAAATGTTTCAGACAGGTATATATTCTACACAATCTAGTATAGTATGCTTTGATTGTTGTCATGTATTTAACAATTGCTTCACATATCTCAATTCTTGGATTCTTCTTATTTGCGGATGCTTACTCTGGTTTTGCAGACCCACTACGTGCATGGAGTATATTGCTATTGCACAACCAAGTTGTTTATCAAATATAGAATTTCATTTTACAGACAGGTACATGCCAAAAAGACAAGGATCAGCATCAGTTTTCTTTTTTGTTGGTACTTGTGAGTCATATTCCTGACCATTACCTATCTTTTTAATTCTTTCAATACAACACATTGTCAAGGCCAAGATCAAAATCCATTCTGAAGGGATTATGGAACTAAATGGCATTGGCTCATATACTTTTAACCATTGAGCTGATTGTCATTATTATAGAAATAGAGAAGAATTTGAGTACATCCTTTGTTGCGAGAAAAATTTACTAGCCATTTTTGGGATATTATGCTCCATTGGATCTAATCCTCTCTTGTTGATTACAATAATGTTTGAATTTAAAAATCCGTCATCCAAAGTGTATTTATCACAAGCAAAAACTGATGCATTCCATTTATCATATAGGGAAGGAAAATTTATATATTTCATATGCCTAGTTTTAAATCCAGTTTGATCTCCAAATGCAACAATCTCACAATGATGGGCTTGCAAAGACTATTTGACATTTTGAAATTGGTGGTGGACGTGAAGATGTGAAGTCATCCCCTGAGGACAAAGTGCTATTTTTGGTTGTTCTCTTCCACTCCAGATGGCTTAAAAGTCTTAACACTCTTTATGTCATTTCTGTGCTCACCAGCAGAAGCTTCCCAATTCCCTTTTGTACATCAAGAATTTTATGTTGAGACAATGGTTCCTGAAATATAGAAAGATGTAAATCTTGCTACTAGCACAAAATTGGTTAAGCCTTGTTCCTTGAAGGATCAAAGTCAATCTTGAGGCTCTCCCATATCAGTACCAGACTAGTAGGTTTTCCCACCCAACAAGAAAGTGCTCTATGGTTGTCAACTTTGTTCAATTAATTTATGTTTCTTGGTATAAGATTCTGACTTCCAACCAATGATTATTTTTAAAATATTTGCAGACTCTTTCGCAGGTTTCCAACACAAAATGTGCAACACATTTGGAGCTTCTAACAACAGTAGACCAAGCAATTGCTCCACATGATCCAATTTACTGGCCTGTTTTGATATGGCTTCTTCCAAAAATATCCCTTAATTTGTTTTCTCTTGTTGTACTCTCCAATGCTATCATGTATTTAGCTTATTTTTAGTACTATTTAAGTTCCTTGTGTTACGGATTCTATATTGTGTTCATATATGATGATTGGCAGTTGTCTTGTCAGTTAGCTTCTTGGGCTTCTTTTAGTTTTTATTATAGCATAGGAAAGCCTAATGTTTCCTTTGAAATTAATACGAGTTGAAGATTTAAAAATACTATGCGGTTTGAAGGCACAGCTATAGGGAAGTGCCAATTTTCTTAGTGATTTGAATTTCAATAGTACGTGTTTTAGAGATCATGATGAGATCAAATTACTTTATTTTACAAACATAGATATGATAATGGAGTATTATCAAGTTTGAGTTATCTAATTTATGTTGCAAGATGTTGCATGTGAGATATTGAGGTCTTTCTTCTCAAATATAAGTAGTCTTTTTGAAGGAACTTCAAATCTCTTGCTGTAAGAATTTCGAACTATTTTTCCCCCATCTTTAGATTTAGACAAAGCTACTAACATTTTTTATTTAAAACAAATTTTGTTTTGCAATGCATTAAAGTTGTCCCCAACTGGAAACTTTTATTTTTATTTTTTTTTAAATAGTAAAATTTGAATATAGATGATTTTGTTTCACATTGGAGGGGGCCAGGGGGGGCAACAAACTCCTTCATTTAAATTCTTGTAGATTTTGCTGTAGTTTGCCATCACTTTGGTAACTCCCTATCTCCAAGACCTCTCAGTTTTTTATTTTCCTCACAATGATGGGTAATTGTTGTTACCTACACACTCTTGCACACAATTGAATATAGTGACTTTCAATGAAAATTTTGCTTGTGTATGTTTGTGTGCAAGAATTTGTGTGTAACAAACACCACTCAAAAATACTAATCTCGTCCCTATTTCTTCCTTTATTGGGGTTGTGTATTTCACATTATTTTAATGGGCTTTTAAGTAGTTTCCTTTATGAACCATGTGGTTCCATTTATCCAACTAAAAGCCCATTGTATATTGCTCATTCCTAGACTCGGCCCAAGTTCTTGAACAGTTAAACCTATTAGTACTATTTAATGATGTATCATATATTAATTCTTTGGGATGTGACAAGGTATTAATTCTTTGGGGCTAAAACATAAAGAGCTCTAAAAATTCCAAAATATAATATAAATGGGCTCATAGTCATCTCCGAATAGGAAAGGAAGACAAGTTTGTTCTAAAAGTGGGCTCCAAGTGGACCCGAAGCCCAAACACGGTTTCTAAAAAAACTTGACCCAGATTGAATTTACTTCCCAACACTAACCGAAGGAAATACCGTTTGAGTAATACCAAGTCCAATCAAGCAATACGATCATCATTATCCCACAACAATATTTTTAAAATGTAGTATCTCATGCTTTAGCTAAGTTAGTTAAGTTTGTTAATAGTAATGCACTTATGTTTGTTGTAATATCTCTTCGAATTTGTTTGGTATACTTGGAGGAAAAACTCTTTATTTGCTTTGTTGAATGAAATTTTAGATTTATATTAAAAAAAAAAAAGGTTTGATGAGATTATAAGGACCATGACCATGACCATCCAATATTGAGAATTTATTGGATCAACTTAATACTCAGCTGGATGAACTTATTTTCATATTTTATTTTGTTTATTTTTTAAGTTCAATATTTTTTAAAATTTTTTTTATAATTATACTTTTACAAGATAAACAAAATTTATTGAAGAAAACGAATTCATCAAATGCACACAGGACGTCTGTATTAGAAATACTAGAAAATACTAGTTGAGTTGCAAGACTCTAGACATAATGAAAGTTGAATTATATAGCTTACAGTTGGAACTGAAAATTAGAGATATGAAATTTTGAATTTTTAGGAAAAATTAAAATGCTACAACATGTATAATTGGAACTTGTATATTTAGGAAAATACATGTCCAAAAAACCGATTTATATTAATAGCTCAAAATAGTATGAATCTTGTGGGAAAAGTAAATAGCGTTGGCGTTGCCTTTCTCAGCATCGGGAAAATTCTGTTCTGGCCGTTATTAATGATGTGGCATGGTCAATTAAAGAAGTTGAGTTGGAGGATTGTTCCAAAGTCCATCGACACTATCGTAAATTTTGTTAACTTGTTGCTATATTCTTGCCATCACTTTGGCAGCCCATTTCTCAAATGACCTCTCTATTGCTCAACCAACTTATTATCCTTATAAAGAACACTAATCTCATCCCCTCTCTTCTTATGTACAAGCTTGTGGGATCCCTGAAGTTATGTAACAAAGATATTAATCTCAATTATGCCTTAGTGAGACAATCTCTAACAAGAACCCAAATTTTAGCCATCATACTAATAGTGACTCTTAATAGCTCTAACAAAACCTGTAACCTACATCCCATTACTGTCTCTAAAGTACCACCCTAAAAAGAAAAGAAAAGCAAGTTTCATGAACGTTATTATCAATTTCTTTCCCTTAGAAATGTTCTTACTCCGTTGGGTTCATAAAATACCCAAATTCCCATTCAAAAAACAAGATTCCAAGGCCAGGAGAAACATAAACCATGAAAAAAAGATTGAATGACTCTGATTTGATTCAAGAAGTTGGTAGGAAACACCATAGACAGATAGAAACATTCCAATTTAAGATGCATTAGTTTACAAAAACTCGCAATCCTTCATCAACCAAATTTAATGGGTCATCAAGTCATTTTCTTAATGGACCATTGAACTCTAGTGATCCAAATAAAGCTCATGATTGGGCCATTTCTTACCCTGAGCCCAAGTTCTTAAACAGTTCAGTCTACGACTATTTAATGATTTATTTTATTTTATTTTTTATTTTTTAAGGTGTGATGTGATGAGGTATTTAGTATTCACTCCATAATGTCTGAGTCCCTAAACCCGTTTGGTTTGGTAGTAATTTGGAATTAAAAAGTATGGTAAAATATACTTTAAAAAAAAAATTATTTTGAGTATTCATAATGTAAAAAATAGTGTTTGATACCATATTTTTCTAACTTCTTTTAAAAAAAATGAAATCACACACTCAAGTGTTTTGCATAAGTTTTTTTTTTTTTTTTTTTTTAAACAGAAGTGTGTTTTATGTATTTTTCAACATCTTGTTGGTCCCATGATTTTGAAATTAATTATAACTATGTCATTCAAAATTGTTACCTAAAAATTAAGTGTATATATGTGTGTGAAACTCCCTCTTAGAGACATGAATCACAACTCTTATTCTTTTACTCATAAAAATTTGTATTTGTAGAGTGATTATTATGCCAAGAGTGCGTAGCAATCACAATTTTTAGCCCTTAAAAAATGAGAACGGTAGTTTAAATCTTTCTACCAAACACATCTAAGCCTCACATTTCTTAGTCGGATCAAGATTTTTAGAGCTTTTTAGAGTACACTACCATGTAGAGTTGATTTAATCTAGACCATTCAATTTGTTAACCAATAACTTATATGTTATAAAATGTCATTAATCCACCTAGAAAAACCTTAAATGATAATGTCATATCAGCTATTAAAAAGGAAAACAACTTTACAAGTTAGACTGTAATGTGCCTTTTGGAAGACTAATAATTGTGTGGGATCTACCACAACGCGCAATTCAGCCTCCCCATTAAAATCAGCTGTCCTATCTCTTTCATCTTCATTTTTAGCAATCAACTTCCACTTGATTTCTTGATTTTTACTTTTGGAACCTAAACTTGTTACTTGACTTTATTCCACAGAAAATAGTTACAAACATTACGAGACATCTGTCTCTTGATTTGTCTTATTTTAAAAGAATCCTCATGTGGTTAGCCTTTACAAGTCAACAACTATGTTCTCCATTTCTCCTCAAGCAAGTTACATGAATGTTATTATCAATTTCTTCCCCTTACAAATTTTCTTATTCTAATGGGTTCATAAAAACCCAAATCCCCATAGAAAAAAACAAGATTCCAAGGCCAAGAGAAACAGAAACCATGAAAAAAGATTGAACGGCTCTGATTTGATTTAAGAAGTTGCTAGGAAACACCATAGATAGATAGAAACATTCCAGTTCAAGTCGCAATAGCTTACAAAAACTCACAATCCTTCGTCAACTAAATTTAATGGGTCATCAAGTCGTTCCCTTAGAGACATGATTCACAACTCTTATTCTCCAATCCATAAGAATTTATACTTGTAAAGTGATTATCTTGCCAAGAGTGTGTAGTAGTTATAATTTTTAGTACTTAAAAACTGACAATTATAGTTTAAATCCTTACCGTCTAACCCTTACATCTTTTAGTCATATCAATATTTTTAGGGCCCGTTTGGTAAGAAATTTTTAATAACGTTATTTGTATTTTTTGAAAATATGTGTAAGTAAAAAAATGTATAATATTATTTAAATATTGAAAATTGTTGTTTAAACAACAGAAATAAACAAACCCTTAAAATTCTTTTGAGTACTTTACCAAGTAGAATTTATTTAATCTAAACTATTTATGCAGTTTATGTGGTGTTTAGCTTATGCATTTAAAAACTGAAAATAATTATTTAAAAATATATGTAAAAATATGTGTGAGTGAAAAAATTTATAAAAATACATAAAATATTATTTAAAAATTAAAAATTATTATTTAAAAATATATAACAAATACCCCTTAATTTTTTAACCAATAACTTATATTATAAAGTGTCATTAATCTACCGACAAAAATCTTAAATGATAATGTCACATCAACTATTAAAAAGGAAAACAACTTTACAAGTCAGATTTTAATGTGCCTCTTTAAAGACGCAATAACCACGTGTTATCTGCCACAACACGCAATTCAACTACCCCATTAAAATCAGATGTCCTGTGGTCCCTCTTTCATCTTCTCTTTTAGCATTCAACTTTTGGGACTCAAACTTCGTTGTTCCTTGACCTCTTTCCACAGAAAAAAGTTTCAAACATTACGAGAAATGACCCACCAAATTTCTCCATCATTCCACTCTGATATTTTTGGGAACTAAACTTCATATCAACTGGTCAAATTTGTCTTTTTTCTTTGTTATCTTCATTTTCTGAAACAAGTAACTTCCACTAGATTTACTATTTATTTTTAGGAAGTAAAGTTCCTTTCACTGGCTGAAAAAAAATAAAAATAAAAATAAAAATTGACCCGCATTGAATTTTCTTTATATAAAGTTACAAACAATACAAGGAAAAAGACGCCCCAATCCAATTGTAACCTCAAGGAAAATAATGGTTTGAGTAAAGCACACCAACCGTTTGACTTTTTGATTATGATCTTTCTACTCCTCCTTTCTATTATCAGAAATTACAGAAAAAGAGAAATGCTAACCCAAGGATATAATGGTTTGATTAGCACCAACCATTCTAAGATCAAAGCTGGATGAGATTATTTCCATTGCTTCTTTAGTTTATTTGTTAAGTACACTTTTTTTTAAATGAATAATTGTAATTTTGTATAATAAACCTACGAAAATAAACTTAATTAACTAGATAAATTTTCCGGTCACTCACATTTTAGTAGTTGGTAGGAACTACACAGACTGATAGGCACAAAGAGCCATATATGTCAAATTCTTTTTCAATTATTGTGCTTATAACCGTGTCTGGCATCCACCATAATTCTCAATTATTCATTGATGGTTCACATTGTTGGAAATATACATGTACGCACGCAGCAAAAAATTAACGAATTTACTTTATTCAAAATTGATAACATGCATTATGTAAGTTTCAGAATATAGAACAAAAGAGTGTACCTTGGTGCAGTGAATTTCAAAACCAAAAATCGGAAATTCTCAGGAACACTTTCAATCTTCACTCTAATTCTACTAACATCCAAGATGTGTGGTCTCTCAATCAGTTTCCAAAAGAGAATAATTAAGTGGCTTCACTCACACATACACACCATTTCACAAACTTATTGTGTATATTTTTATAAATTCTGTATGTTTCTCTCTTAATAACTAATTATTTAATTGGGCTAGTCTTTTGGGCCTTTTCAATTGGGTTTTAGTATGTGGCTTGGAGTGGGACCAAAAGAGACCAATAAGACACTAACTCCAATGGGCCTTGGGCTCTTCTGTCAACTCTTAACAAGTCCAAAGTTACCATTAATCATATTTAATACCACTATATAAATATAATTGCACTCTAAGCCTTATTAATATATTATATCCCAAGACTTTATTGTACATGCAACCCCTTCATAAAATATTCGTAGTAATACAAAACTATGAAAGTAGACTGCCACTTTGTAAATTACTACATCTTAATTCTTAAGTACCCGGTTTAATTCTTTAAGTTATTCATCATATATTTATGAAATCCAATTTCATAAATATATACTTTAGTAACTATTTACTAAAGTAGTTAGGCCTAACATTCTGAATAACAAACCCATTAAACTTATCTCAAGGGAATATTTTGTATCTCCGTTAAGAGATTATAAATTCCATTTTGAAAATATATATTTTATCAACACTAAATGTGGCTGCCCAACATACTGAGATTTTGACCATTACTTTATATCTCACTCCTAATATATCAAAACAACCTACACTTCATGATCAGGTCTATTATTCTCTCAGGATTAAGAGTTCATGTAAATATGAGTTGTGAGATTTATTATTCAATTGACAGTCATTAGGAGAATAATAAATCTCACAGCGATCTAGTTCAATATGTTTTAACTCTTAAAACATATCAACATATTAACTAGAAGTCACAACTTCCATGATCAAGACAAATCATTTTAATTGACATGTCATAGTCTTCGCAAATAAAATGCCCAATTTCATCACCGACTACGAACTAAAATTCTGAATTTATAAAGAACTTGTGATTTATATCTTCGGTTACTTTTCACATAAATAACATACTATGCATCTCATGAACTATATGATAATGTCAAATATTCATGTTACCACTATTTTAGATAAAAATAAAACAACTTTATTAATTACAATATTAAGTCATAACATCATGTCAAACATAATGTTATATATAATATCATACATAGCATTATACAATAGGATTTAAGGGCACTAATCTCAACACACATTTGATTCACACCTATAGAGTAGTAAAGGACCTTTCTGCTACACGAATTAAAAGCAAAAGAGGAAGTATTTTGAGAGTTTCTGCAAAACGAAAAACACCTTCACAGATCACATTTATCTTTCACTCTCCCTTGGGCCTTGGTTGGACAAAGTTCAATCATAAATCAAATTCACTTTAAGACAATTATTAATAAACTATTTTAAAAAATTTTAACATAACTTTTATAACAATAGAAAAAACTATCAAAATATTACTTACTTTTTTTTTATCCATAAAATCTTTTCTAAAATATTTGGTTAAAAATTGCACTTAAGTCATCCGTTAACGTTTTAAAAGTAAACACTAGAGTCTTTCTTTCTTCTTTTGCAGGTACAAACATTACAGGAATGCTAACCCAAGATTACAATGGTTTGAGTAACACCAACCATCCTAACATACTAACATCTAAGTTGGTAAGTTTATAACCGAAATTTTGTATAACAAAACGATGAAGATAAGCTCAATTAACAAGAGAAATTACTTCTCTCACTCACTTTATGGTAGTTGGTAGGAAGTGGGAACCACCACAACTGATAGCACAGCTGCAAAAGAAAGAGCCATTTTCTAATGTCAAATTTTAAATTATTGTGCTTCCTGGAAATGGCACAATGACTGTGTCTGGGATCCACCGTCACACGCAATTATTCAATCATCCCATTAAAATCAATTCAATAGTTCACATTTGATTCACACGCATATAGTGGTAAAGGACCTTTATTGTGCACGACCTAAAAGCAAAGATGATTTTTTTTTCCCTAATATAAGTGGAAGATTTAATTATAACATCTTTTTTTTATATTATTTAAGAACTAAAAAGGTAAATTATTTGTAAGAAGCATTAGAAATAAACTTTAACCACACATTACATTATTTACAAAATATTTAGTTTTATATAATAATTGAATGTAAAATGTATTATATTTTTTTGAAAATAAAAATTACAAAATTTAAAACACTTTTAAATAACAAATATTGATAGCTTAATTTGACAAATCTAATATGTTGTATCAACTATACTTTGATAGAAAATAATTAAATCATTTTAAGAATGGTTTGAAACTAACCATTATAAGCCTCATTTATTATTTTCATTTTTTACTTAAAAACAAATCGCCAAAATTTTCCATGCGTAGTGCAGTTTGCGACTAATATTAAGATAAATATATTGTCTTGGGTTGTCACTAATATGGCACATGTAAAGAATATAACCCAAAGTGATTAACATATTTTTATATTTTGTATGCGCATAAATTATAATTATTATTAGAATATAATTTCTACTCAAATTTTTATTCATATAATTATAGTATAAAATCTAAAAGTTCTTATTACAAGAGTTTCCACCAAAATTTATAAATACAAATCTACAAAAGATAATATGAGAGGAGACCTTTTTCATTATTTTTGGTGAAAGGGAAAGGGGTCTTCTCTTAGAGTTTCAAATTTCAATGGAGAACTAAACACCATAACTAATTATTCAATTCTATGTTTAAATTATAATTTATATTGGAAAGAAATGAATTTTATTTATATAAGTTAAACGAGTTTAGTTGTATGTCAAAATAGGTCAATCTGTCTTGATAGTGATAATAAATCAAATCATTTGGGGTTATTCACATTATGTTGGACAATGAAAATTAACTATAAAAATTCACATTATCTTTGGAGAATGTATGGTTGGTGTTATCCAATGTTGATAAGATTATTGAAACTCAACAAACTCATTTCCTTTTTCTCCAAAGGATTATTTATTTTGATTGATTTTTTATGAATAGATAGCCATATACGATTCCCTTTGTTTATTACTTCAAAATACAATAATAATAAAAACCAGTTTGTCCTATGGTTCTTCAATCTTCTTCTTTTTCACGAACAACTTTATCAAACTACCACACACTCTTAGTGCAATGGTCACTCTACAAGTATAAATACTTGTGAGGTGTAGAGGGCAAGAGCTAGGATTTAAATTTCTAAAAGGGAGTTTCACACACATATATACTTAGATTAAGCTAAAGTAAATTTTCTATCTTATATATAAAAATAAAATAAAATAACCTTATCAAACAACTTCCACTCAATTTCTTAATTTTTACTTAGGTCCGGTTAAACTTCATAGTTCCTTTCACAGAAAAACACTTTATACCACTAAGATATTTTTGGAAACTAGAAGGTGTTTGGTACATACATTTAAAAACAAAAAACATGTGTGAAAATACGCGTAAGTGAAAAAATATGTAAAAATATGTGCAATATTGTTTAAAAACTAAAAATATGTGTTTGAGCAGTGTACCAAACGGACCTAAACTTCCTTCCAGCTAGTCAAATTTGTCATTGTTTTATCTTCTTTTTTCAGAAACAAGTAAGCAACTTCCAGTTTCTTTAAAAAAAAAAAAAAAAGTAAGCAACTTCCCCTATATTTATTTATTTATTTATTTTTAGGAAGTAAAGTTCATTCCACTAGCTCAAAAACTTGACCCCGCGTTGAATTTTCTTCACATAAAGTTGGTAAGTTACAAACATTTCTAGAAAAGATGCCCCAATTATTGAACCCCAATGGAAATAAGGGTTTGACTAAAGCACACGAACTGTTCTGCCCCCCCCCCCCCCCCAAAAAAATTTGTGGATCTTGATCTTTTTACTGCTCCTTACTATTATCAAAAATTACAGAAAAAGACACCCTACTCCAATGCTAACATGAGGACCAATCATTCTAAGATCAAAGCCTGAAGTGTTAATTTCCATGATTGCTTCTTTAGTTTATTTGTTAAGTACAGTATTTTTAAAATGAATAACTGTAATTTTGTACAATAAACTCATGAAAATAAACTCAATTAACTAGATAAATTTTCCATAGTATGTTGTTTTTTATTGTTCCTTAGCACATTGCCTCTGCTTTGGTTTTTTATTGTACCTTTTAGTCCTTTTTTGGAATGAAGCATTATTTTCTTGGCAATTGAGGGAAAAAAAAAAAAAACAAACAAACCAAGAACAACAGCAGATGACCTTATTCCCACAATTTTTAGTACTCACATGTCAAACCCAAGACCTTGACTATAAGGTGAAGAAATACGCTACCCTAATGATGCCACTGGTTACACGCCGTTAATTTTAGTTGTAATGCTTTTGATCCACTTGAGCTGATGCCAAGCTTTCTATTGGTGTCTATAGTTTCTCAGCATATATTCATAATTTGTTGCTCTCTACTTAGATGTTGGATTGCTCTCTGTAATTTTTAGCTTGTTTTGTAATTTGCTTGTATTTGATTGTTCTACTCGGTATCCCTTTGTTGCTGTTTCAGATAACATTAGGAACATTGGATCAAGATGAAGCTCAGACTGAATGGGTCATCAGACCACACATGAACACAACCAAGAAAAGGAAATTTCTTGGGGATTGATGCCACCTTAGAGAAAATATTACGCTTTGTTTTGCAGCGATTTTGGTCCCAGATATGCTTAAGCTAGTTGCTTGTTATCAATCATACACTGTCAGGTATATTTATAGAACTGTGAAACATCATAAATTTGATGATGGAACCTTTTTAGTTTCATTTGAGGGACTTGAGGAAGTGGCAATTATTTTTTTCTTCATATTTGTAATTGTGATTTGTGAGACTGATATTATCTCCATGGGAGAAAGTGGGAGCTTAGCATAATTAACATGCAATTTAAATTTTGTGCCATTCAGATATTATTTAGGACAAAATTTGGTTATAAACTTAGTTTTAGCCTAAGGCTACAACTTCCATTAAAAAAAAAAAGGTTATATATTTTGAAAATCTAACTATTAGAATTTATATTCTTTATGTTCTTAATGCGCATTTTAAATTTTGTACCAATAAAATGTTATTTACTTTTTAATTCACAAACTTACTTGTTATGCATAATTTTATACTACAAAAATATGAAATTTAAACTTTGATTGATGGCATAGCTATTGGTATTTAATTTTCTGAAAATTTTGTAAGCATGAATGATATATAAAGAAAGTGTAATTTAAATGTGCATTTGTCAAAATTCATACTCAATAAAAAGATATTAAGTGAAGTTCTAGCCCTAGACTATAACAAAGTTTGTTGCCAAAGTTTATCTTATTATTTACTATTCAATCTATAAATTTATTTTTTGTGCATAATTTTATACTACAAAACTTAAAATTTAAACATTTAATTGATGACGTAACTATTAATGTTTGATCTTTTGAAAATTTTACAAGCATGAAAGATATAAGAAAAAAATGTAATCCATAGTGAATATGTCAAAATTTATATTCAATAAAAAGACATTGAGTGCAGTTGTAGCCATTGGCTAACTAAGTTTGTAGTTAAATTTTGTCATTTTTCTAATAAGTCAATTGATTTGTTTAAATAATATACATGAATAATTTTAAATGGACAAAGTTTCAATAACTACAATTCTTACTAAAATGTTAATGTGACTACATATTACAAAAAACAAATAAATCAATTGATTTCTAGTAACGTTGTTGTTTTGTAGAAATACATGTGGGTGAAAAAGTGTGTGGAAATATGTGTAATGTTATTTAAACACTAAAACTGTTGTTTAAACAGCAGTACCAAACACCCCATAATTCACTGGCCAACGTAAGTTGAAAGATATTGTTAACCAGTACTTTTAAGCCAATTGTTAATTTCATATTTAAAAAAAGTTTTGATATGATTTTTATGGAAAATATAAATAACTGTATTAAAATATTAATTACTTTTTTCTTTGTCCTTAAAAACTTTTAAAAAATTGTTTGTTAACTGTGGGGCCAGAAAGAGTCAGGCAACCCCTGCCCACTTCGAACCAGGCCCAAAGGCCTATGCCGAGGACGCGTCCAAGGCCCGAGGACGAAAGTGTAGAGCCCAGTTGCCCAAGAAGCATTGCTGAGGATGACTTCTTCCTCGGACGACCGAGATCAGAAAGTGCGCAAGCAGCACACCCTCAAGAGGAATCTCCCTGAGCATCCAAGGAGCAAATAGCAAGTACCAAGCACCGGACATGGAAGCATGGTGGAGGGGCAAGTCCTAGATGAACTGTCACCTCCACAATAAATGCCCTCAACTAACGCCCTAGCCGTATTAATGAGGATAGGACCCCTGAACAGTGCCGTCTTGGGCGCTGCAACCCACAGGAAAGATGGGAATACGGCTGATGGGATAGACTCTCAAGTGGTGGCCTGGCTGATCAACAAATGTAGGGCTAGAATCAACTGAGAGAGAGGTATATAATATAAGAAGTCCCTCTTGAAGAGGGGGGACGGAAAAACCAGAGGAAAGAAACACTGTAGCATTTTATATTCTCTCAAACCTTGTAACCTTTCTGAAAAGAGATAATAAGAACTTCAAGCTCTGAAAAACCCATCCGAGGAGTATTATTGTGTATCTTAGCCCATGTTTAAGTTACCAGCATTCACGTACAACCATGAATGGCCGTTGCATTCCTCACTAGGGCCTAGCTCTTGAATCCATACTCTACAAATTCATTGCAGGGTTAACTAGACTTGGGTCCATCCTCTACACGTAGGAGTGCTCGAAACCGGTCCCTACATTAACAATTGCACTTTTTTTTTTTTAAGTTTCAACTTATGACGTCTGTTCCTGATAATAAAGAGCTTTTCTGAAATGGTTTGTAACAATTGCATCTTTTTTAAAAACAGTTTTCTAAAATGGTTTGTTAATAATTGCACTTTTTTTTTTTTTTATAAGTTTCAAACTATGATATCCGTTTTTTATGATAGTACTTTATCATCAAACTAAAACATCAATCGATTTTTAGTGTAGCAGAAATTGAACCTCAAATTTAGTATTCAACAATAAAAAATTTTACCAATTGAATTAACTGATTCATTAACAATTGCACTTAAGTCGTCTTTTTACCCTTCTTTTTTTTTTTTTTTTTTTTTTTTTTTTTTTTTTTTGAGAAACAAGTCATCTTTTAACCTTTCAAAGTAAACACTAGAGAAACACCGACCATACTAACATCTAAGTTGGTAAGTTTATAACTGAAATTTTGTATATTAGACTGACGAAGATAAGCTAGAGAAATTACTTCTCTCACTCACTTTATACTTTATAGTAGTCGGTAGGAAGTGAGAACCACCACACAGCACAGCTACAAAATAAAGAGTCAAATTAGCAATTATTGTGCTTCCTGGAAAAGGCGCAATGACAGTTTTTGGGATCCACCACTACGGGCAATTATTCATTCATCTCATTGAAATCAATTCAATGGTTCACATTTGATTCACACATAGTGGTAAAGGACCTTTATGCTACACGCCTTAAAAGTAAAAGATCATTTTTTTTTTTTTAATATAAGTGATAAATTTAATTATAATATTTTTTTATACTATTTAAAACGTATAAAAAATAAACAGTATGTAAAACGTACTAGAAATCAATTTAATTGAAAAAAAATACTCAAAATATTGTTGGAGAATTTATTTTTGGTGTTATCCAATGTTGATAAGATTATTGAAACTCAACAAACTCATTTCCTTTTTCTTTTATTTTGATTGATTTTTTATGAAGAGATAGCCATATCTGATTCCTTTTGTTTATTACTTAAAAATATAATAAAAATAAATAAATCAGTTAGTCCTATGGTTCTATAGTCTTCTTCTTTGTCATGAACACCCTTATCAAACAACTTCCACTTAATTTCTTAATTTTAATTTTTACTTTTGGGAAGGAAACTTTACAGTTCCTTCACAGAAAAACACTTCACTCCATTCAGATATTTTTGGGAACTAAATTTCCTCCCAACTAGTCAAATTTGTCCTTTTCCTTTTCGGAAACAAGTAAGCAACTTCCACGACATTTATTATTATTTATTTTTAGGAAATAAAGTTCCTTCCACTAGCTGAACAACTTGGCCCGGCATTGAATTTTCTTCACATAAAAGTTACAAACATTACAAGAAAAGACCCTTCAATTGTAACCTCAAAATAATGGTTTGAGTAAAGCACACCAACCATTCTACTTGTTCATTATGATCCTTTCAACCTAAAAAAAAATTGTTGATCTAAGATCAAAGCTGGATGTGTTTATTTCCATTGTTTCTTTAGTTTTTTTCTAAGCGATTTTTTTTTAATTAACTGTAATTTTTTATAATAAATCCACGAAAATAAACTCAATTAACTAGAAAAATTCCTTGTCTCACACGCTTCTTAGTAGTTGATAGGAACCACACAGACTGGTGGGCAGCACAGCTGCACAAAGAGCCATATATGTCAAATTCTTTCTCAATTATTGTGCTTATAATGTGTCTGGGATCCACCACAACGTGCAATTATTCAATCACCCCATTGAATTCAATTCAATGGCTATCTAGTAATACCTCCAAACCCCCATGTTTTCCTCGAGCTCGAAGGGCCAATTTGTGGTGTGCCTTTGTTTAGCATGGATAGAATCTCAGTCTCTCTCTTGTATGAGGTATTTGTTTTTAAAAACAAATTAAAAAAAATATTTTTTTATATATATTTTATAAAAATAAGACAAATATACGACTTTTAAGAAGTGTGTGCTAGCATGCTACACAAATTATTTTATAAATTTTTTTTACAAACAATTATCGTGGTGGATGATTAATTATTATAAGTAAAGTTGTTAAAAAAAAAAGGAAAATTGTTATATTTGTGATTGGCTCAAATGAGGACAAGCTATTTATAAAAATATTGTAAAATAGTTTGTGCACGTAATATTCTTCGTTATATATTTAGCAAATAAGTGCACAAGCTATCACTTTGCAAACCATTCTCTTCTAGTTTTCTGCCTAAATGAATTTTATTTATATAACTTAAATGAGTTTAGTCGTGTCAAAACATGTCAATCCTTCTTAATAGAGATAATGAATAAATCATTTGGAATTATTCACATTATGTTAAAAAATGAAAATTAGCTATAAAAAATCACATTATCAGATTATCTAAAATTCAACAAACTCATTTCCTTTTTCATTGAAAGATTATCTATTTTGATTGATTTTTTATGAATAAATTGTCATTTCGGATTCTTTTTGTTTATCTTAAAAATACAATAAAAAATTCAGTTAGTCCTATAATTCTTCAATCTTCTTTCTTTTTCTTGAACAACCTTATCAAACAACTTCCACTTGATTTCTTAATTTTTACTTTTGGAAAGTAATAAGCTTCATAGTTCATTCAACAGAAAAACACTTCATTCCACACAGATATTTTTGGAACTAAACTTCCTTCCAACTAGTCAAATTTGTCATTTTCTTTTCTTATCTTCTTTTTCAGAAACAAGTGAGCAACTTCCAGTATATGTATTTATATACTTTTAGGAAGTAAAGTTCATTCCACTAACTCAAAAACTTGACCCCGCATTGAATTTTCTTCACATAAAGTTACAAACATTACTATAAAAGATGCCCCAATTATTGTAACCCCAATGGAAATAGTGGTTTGAGTACCAAGTACCAACCATTCTACATTATGATCCTTTCAACCAAAAAAAAAAAAAAAAAAAAAAAAGAATTGTTGATGTTGAACTTTCTACTGTTCCTTTATAGTATCAGGTAATTACAGAAAAAGACACCCCGCTCCAATGCAAACTCAAGGACCAACCATATATATTTGTTAAGTACAATTTTTTAAAATGTATAACTCTAATTTTATACAGTAAACTGACGAAAATAAACTCGATTATCTAGATAAATTTTCCTGTCTCGCTCACTTTTTTTTAGTAATTGGTAGGAACCACACAAACTGATAGGCAGCTCAGCTGCACAAAGAGCCATATATATATATATATATATATATATATGTCTAATTCTTTCTTAATTATTGTGCTGGGATCCACTACAATGTGCAATTATTCAGTCTTTCTGTTGTTTTTATCTATTTGTTTTTAAAAACAAATAAAAATAATTTTTATTTTTATTTTCTTAAACAAGACAAATATAAAACTTTAAAAAAGTGTGAGCTACAATGTTACCCAAATTATTATATATATATATATATATATATTTTACAAACGAACTAATGTGATGGATGGTTAATATAAGTAAAATTATTATATTAATAGATGGCTTAGATGAGAATCAACAATTTATAATGATATTGTAAAATATTTTGTGCAATTATTCATTATATATATATCTATCACTTTGCAAACCATTCTCCCCTGGTTTTCTACCTAAATTGCAATTGCATCCCTTCGGCTTTTTTATTTCCTTCTTCTAGCAACAAGAGACCATGGCTGTCTTCCTGGGACAAGCACTTGCCACTTCAATTATTCAGGTGGCACTTGATAGACTGGCTTCTCGCGAGGTCATAGACTACTTCAAGGGAAGGAAACTCAATCAGAAATTGCTACAAAACTTGGAGTTTGTGCTGTTATCTGCTAACTCAGTGCTCATTGATGCAGAGGAGAAGCAATTTACAAACCCAGCTGTGAAAAAATGGCTGGACGAGCTTAAAGATGCTGTTTATGTTGCAGATGACCTTCTGGATAAGATTGCCACTGAAGCCTTACGATCCAAGTCAGAAGCTAAACTTCAAAATCGCACTAAAAAGGTATGGCGCTTTGTCTCTACTTTATTTGACAAAAAGATACAGTCAAAGCTAGAAAACGTTCTAGGCATATTACAAATAGTCATAGAACAAAAGAATAACCATAATCTGAAAGAGGTTGCCGGTGGAGTACCACTACCACCACGACAATTAACAACTTCTTGTCCTGAAGGTTATGGTGTGTATGGTAGAGATATTGATAAGGAGGAGATATTTAAGAAGTTGCAATTAGATAATGCAAATGGTGATGAGATATGTGTTGTTCCTATAGTGGGCATGGGTGGGGTTGGCAAAACAACCCTTGCTCGGCTTGTATATAATGACAACCAAGTAAAGGAGAATTTTGATCTCAAAGCATGGGTTTGTGTTTCAGACACATTTGATGGTTTTAGAATAGCAAAAACTATTCTTGAAGAGGTCACTTTGTCTAACTGTGACATTTCTAGCTTGAATTTGTTACAAATTAGAATAAGAGAGAGCTTAAAGGGAAAGAAGTTTCTCCTTGTTTTAGATGATGTTTGGAATGAGGAATATATTGCTTGGGATGATTTAGTTAAAATGTTTAGATGTGGGGCACAAGAGCTCAAAATCATTATCACAACAAGAAGTGAAAAAGTTGCTTCAATTGTGCACCCAATTTCAATTCATCATCTAATGCAATTGTCTGAAGAAGATTGTTGGTTGTTATTTGCAAAGCATGCATTTAAGAATGAAGAATCGAGTGAAAATTCAGATATTGAATTAATTGGTAGAAAAATTGTTTGTAAGTGTAAAGGTTTGCCTTTAGCTGCAAAAGCACTTGGGGGTATGTTGCAGTCTAAACAAGACCTTCGAGGGTGGAATCAAATTTTGGAGAGTGATATATGGGATCTACCAGGAGGTGAAAGTTCTATCCTTCCAGCTCTAAGATTGAGCTACAACTACCTCCCATCACATTTGAAACGATGCTTTACTTATTGCTCAATCTTTCCAAAGGATTATGAATTTTCAAAGGAGGAGTTAGTCTTGTTGTGGATGGCAGAAGATTTATTGTTGAAACCCGAGGGAAATGAAAGCATGGAAGAAATAGGTGAACAATACTTTGATGAGCTACTATCGAGGTCATTTTTTCAACGGTCAAATAATGATGAACTACGTTTCATAATGCATGACCTTTTTAATGACTTGGCAAAATTTATATCTAGAGAATTTTGTTTTAGGATGGATATTGATAATTCGCGTGAAATTACAAAAAAAATGCGTCATTTGTCATATTTTAGAACTAAATTTGATGTCCCTAAGAAATTTGAGGTGTTTTATGAAGCCAAGAATTTGCGAACCTTCCTGGGACTAGAATTGCCATCTACGTCAAATTTTCAACATAATAATATATCAACAATGGAGGTAAACAATTTGTTGTGCACATTTAAGTGTTTACGAGCATTATCATTGTCTCTCTATGGATTATTAGCTGTGTTACCTGATTCTGTTGGAAATTTAAAACATCTTCGCTATTTGAATCTTAATGGCACGGAAATCAAAGGCTTGCCTGATTCTGTGTGTGGTTTGTATAATTTGCAAACCTTGTTATTGAGGAATTGTTATTGGCTCGAAGAGTTGCCAACCAACATGGGAAGACTTGTGAACTTACGTCACCTAGATATAAGAGGGACCCCTTTGAAAGGGATGCCAATACACATGGGTAAACTGAGAAGTCTTCAAAATTTAAGTGCTTTTTATGTGGGAAAAGGAGAACATAGTGGGAGTAACATTAAAGAGTTGGGAGAGCTTCCACATCTTTCTGGATCATTGTGTATATCGAACTTGGAAAACGTTTGTCAAGCAAGAGATGCAAAGGAGGTTAATTTGAAGGATAAGAAGGGCTTGTCAGAGTTGGAGTTGAAATGGGAAAGAGATCATCAGAACTATGATTCAGAACATGAAAGAGATGTGCTTGAGCAGTTGTGTCCTCATACGAACTTGAAATCTCTTTCTATCATATCTTATTGTGGTGCAGAATATCCAAGTTGGTTAGGAGCATGTTCATTCTCTAATATGGTGTCCCTAAAGCTTGACGATTGTAGATACTGTTCCTCCTTGCCTCCACTTGGGCAGCTACCTGCCCTTAAGGAACTCTCAATTGAAGGTTTGCACGGAGTATCATGTGTGGATAGTGAGTTCTACGGGGATGGTTCTTGTGCAACTAATAAGCCATTCAAATCCCTAGAAAAATTAACATTTGAAAGGATGGTAGAGTGGAAGGAATGGTTTATATTTGAAGGTGAAGATGAAGGCGGAGTTTTCCCAACCCTCCGAGAGCTTCGCATTATCGGATGTCACAAGCTTACAGGAAATTTGCCCACTTTACTTCCTTCTTTAAGTGTAATTGAAGTTAGAAATTGTCCCCAGCTTGTTGCTTCACTTCCTAGTCCTTCGGCTCTCCATGAATTGGCCTTGACGAATTGTGATAAGGTGGTGTTGAAGGAATTATCACCTAAGCTGCAAAGTCTTGGAATTGGAGGATCCCACGTGACTCTCCTTGAGGGTGGTCTACCCACTACTTTAAAAACACTTCAAATCAATGGAGTACTTCAATTGCCTGGGGGCCATTACTATCCATCAATTGAGAGATTGAAGGTAAATAAAGGTCCTGGTTCACCTTGGTCTTTACCATTAGAGTTTTTCCCAAAACTCAAATCTATCAAAATTAGGTTTTCTGATAATCTTGAATCTCTTTCGGCATCAGATAAATCTCTCTTGGATCTAACTTCTCTCACTAAATTGACCATCAAGTTCTGCCTTAATTTTGTATCCTTTCCCAGCGGGGGATTGTGCGCCCCAAATTTGACACAGATTTCTATTTTTGAATGTTATAAGTTAAAGTCACTTGCTGAAGGTATGCACACCCTCCTCCCATCTCTTCTATATTTGGAGTTGTGTTACTGTCCAGAACTGGAATCATTTCCTGAAGGGGGTTTGCCCTCTAATTTACAAATACTTGAAATCCGTCGCTGCGACAAACTCTTTCTCAGACGCATGGAGTGGGGTTTACAGAGTCTTCACTCTCTCAGAGAAATTATAATTGGGTATGACAGCAGAGAAGTGGGTTCCTTTCCGGAGGAGGCGTTGTTGCCCCCTTCTCTTATCCGCCTCCACATTTCATTTCGACATCTGACATCACTCAATGGTAGGGGGTTTCAACACCTTACCTTGCTTAAACAGTTGGAGATTTTGTTCTGCGATTACCTCCAGCGCTTACCAGAAGAGGACTTTCCCGCCTCCCTTTCTATTCTATATATTATTGGGTGCCCTTCGCTAAAAAAGCGGTATCGGAGAAAGAATGGAAAAGAATGGCGCAAAATTTCTCATATCCCCATCATAAGGATTGATTTTGAAGTCATCACATAAGCTATGAGTCCAGAAGTACTACTGCCCAGGTATTTGTTTCCACACTAATTTGTACTTTCCCCTGTTTAATTCTGAATTTTGTTTATTCCCACGAACCATCGCAGCCAGTGTTGCAGTTCTCTTTGTTATTTTCGTATTCCAAAAAAATCATTTTTTAAATGAGAATGACTAGCTAGCTTCTATCGAAATTAAACTTGTATTTAATTTGGGCAGCATAATTTTAAACCTCATACTCATACAACATATTTCTTAAATTTAGTCATATTGCGCATTATTCCAAAGAGTATTTGTCTATTCATTAAGCAGCTTGATATGTCCTATATAAAAATAGCATCATCAATGTTTTCAAGTCTTTTGCACAAAATCATTTGGGTTCATATTAATATTTTTATGAGAAGCTTGAAAACTATGATAATATAATGGATAAATAATTGGACTGCATTTGGGCAAATTTCAATGGGTTATGGAGAGATTTGCCATTACAAGTGTTTGGTACTTGATAAATTTTGTATATTTATTCTAAATTTTATCAGTTATTTTATTTTACTAACCATAATTAAACTTTTGTAAAATGATTCTTATAAAACTTTAGAATATTTTATTACGAATATAAACCAAGGGGGGTGTTAATTTTTTCATACCTCAAGGGAGGTGAGTATTTTTTTCCCTTAAGGTTTGGAGTTGAGTGTCATTGCCCCAAACCTTAAAGGAGGGGAGTGTAACTACCCCTAATTTATTTTTAATATGTCGTTTATATTTATAAAGGTATCATAGGGCGTAATCATCATGATTCCATTGTCGTCTTCTTCTTTTTCTTTTTCTTTTTTTGAATTATAGATAAACTTCAAAACATTTAAAATGAGGCTTAGATTTTTTTTTAAATTTTGTTTAATAAATATCAAAGTAAACCTTTGTAGTAATGTAAATATTTTTGGTACACTTATGAAAGAGATGCTGGTAAAAATGTTTTGGATCTTGCTACAGTTAAATTCTTATGAACTAAGAGATTCTCATACAGTTGCCTTTTATATTGCAGTGTCATTTTCTGCTGTCGATAACAAGTGACACACCTGCCATCAATTTCATGCCACTGATAGTTGCTGATCCTTTTGTGTTGTGTATGAACTGTGAAATATGTGAAATGTTTTCAAGTCACTGTAAAGTCATTTACTCTCATTCGTGCTGGAGCTGCTTTTGCCTCGTTATACATTCATTGCATTTTTAGTTTGAACTTTTGAAGTACAAAGCAAGATTGATTTAACCTAAGGTAGTATAGTTTCTTCATCATATTTATTTGTCAATAAGCTAATTCATATTGTAAGCTTAGAGTATTTTAAGTTACATTATGATTTGACTTGGTAAATATGGCATGCTATTTAATATCAGGTAAGACACTGTGGCAGTTCAAAGCTAGTGCTGCTTCAATACCTGATAATAGCAGTTGAAACTCACTCCACGTCTGGACCTCAGACTCTCATTTTGAGTTTTGAGAAGTTTTGGTGAATGGGAAGATGTGAAGTCCTCTCCAAAGGACAGGTTGCTGCCTTTGGTTCTTTGTTCTCTTTTCAAACTTAAGAGAACTCAAAAGGCTCAGCACATGACCACTCTTGTTGAGACAATGGTGCCAGAGGAAGAGGAAGAGAATTGATCAAAATCTGGGCCGGTGCTTTTACATGACAAATCAAGTCCAATTGGCACACTCATGTCATTACCAGCAATTATTAATATGCTTTTTAAAGCTAGAGATGCTCTGTGGTTGTTAGGTTTGTTTAATTGATTTGTGTTTGTTGGTAATAACTTTGGACTTGCAATCATAAATGATTTTTAAATCTTTATCAATTCTTCTGCAGGTTTTCAGACACAAAATGTGTGAATGTTGAGGCCTCAGACAACAGTATACAAAACCAAGTAAGCCTCCTGCAATCAAAAATTCTAGATTGCTAAATGACATCTGATGAGCTGCAATGACATCTGTCCTGTTAGCATGTTCTGTTTACTTCATATTTGGACTGTATATACAGTGGTGTAATGTTGCGAAATGCAGAATGATGCCTCATAGCTCCAATTCCAGCTTCTCGATTTGACTGAAAACATATCTTTTATGAATTTATAGATATCAATTGTGACCCACGCCCCTGTTTTATAGTCAGGTAATGTGTTGTAGTGTTGCACTCTACCCATTTTAGTTTGATTACATTTATATTTATTTGCATGTTTATTTTTTTTGATAAATATATCTGAAAAATTTTTCACTTAATAAAGGACTGGCTGAGGAATGGTGTGACAATCACTTTCTGCCTTGACCTCAGTTACATGTTATCTAGAGAGATGGGCTGCCACACTGAGGATTGATGAGTAGTCTCCTTTGTTGAAGGAACAGTGCTCTGATGAGAAGAGGGGAAAAGAATGGAGCAAGATTGCTCACTTCCCCATCATATTAATCAATGATGATCATATGAAACCGAAAGTGGAGACAAATTCCTCATCACTTGTTTTCTTCATTCACATGCAGCAACATAATATTACAGTTTGGTAAGTACTTGTTGTATAGAAACTGGCAAATTGTAATATTGATTTGGTACCATAACTGAAATGTGCCTCAAGAAGCAGTAAAAACATGTTTTTTAAGAGAGAATTTCTCTCTCCCAATAATCTGTTCATTTATGAAATAACAAGAAGATTATTGTGTATTAGAAAAAAAATAAAATTCTATTTCCTTGGTTTTAGTTATTTAATTATGCATTGATGTCTTTTATTTTTGGTCAGGCCAATATTTTTTTTCAACTCATTTCTTGCCCTGCATTTCTTATAGATTCACAAGAATGTTCCCCGGAGTTGAATTTTTTGCTTTTGTTATTAATGCTGAAGTCAACTAAACCTTAATTTCAAACAAAAATTCATGTATCACAATATAACCCAAAAAAAAAAAAGTTCAACGTTCATCTTCCCTATTCATTGGAAAAGTTATGGAATGATGTAACATGGGACAGCTAGATACTGAATAAGTGATTTGATGCATTTATTAGTTTATTATTTATGAAATAACTTGTAACGATAGAACCATGATTGTTATTTTTTCTCTTTTTCTTTTGCAGAAATTAACATTTTATTGACCAGTCCCAGGAAGAGGCATTAATGTGGTCCATTGCAGAATAAGCTTGTTCATTATTTAGACAATTATTTAACTTGGCACCCTGAGAATTTCAAACGATTAATAGTATGTTCTAACTTTGTTTTTTGGTTACTACTGAATTAAGCATTTGCTTGACTATTGATAATCCTTGGTTTTTTTTTTTTTTTTTTGTGTGAATGTTATGGATTTATCAGCTAACTACCAGCAATTGCTGTTTCACTTTTATAATGTTCATGGGATTAACACGAGGAGGTAGGTATGGCTATATTTCTGGGAGCGAACTCCAAGTAATCTTAAGGCATAAATACAAGTTATGCCTTGGAATGAAAGACAGTTTTGAATCTACTTTGATTTTTATTATTTTCTTTACTTTTCTTTCTTAATTTATTTTCAAGGGTTGCTGCACTATTCTACATGTTTTCAAACAACAATATGCTGTCAATAGCCATATGAGATTTCAGTTTGTGATTTTGAAAATTACTACCTTGCTTTAAATTTCTGGGTGACTGCAGCCAGCCTACCCAACCTCCCTCTGCACGGACCACACCCAATACTTCCTGTAAGTATTTAGCCTCATCTTCCCATCAATATTTCAGCAAGCAGCTGCACCACCTCATCCTTCTTTCGATATTTCTAATTTTCTACAGAGAATTTTCCTAAGCTTTTGTACTTGCTGAAGCTGCAGGTTGGCCTTGAGGGCTGTGTATACTTTTTTTCCAGACAAGACTCTCAAGAGCAGTGGCAAGAATGACCACAGGTGGTCCTCATTTTTAGCACTGAAATTTGATTAAAAGATCATGTCCTTCAAGCCAATCGAGTATGAATCATGATCTTGAAATGTCTACAACTCGATTATTTTCTATGTGAATATCAAGGGACTTTTCTGCAATTATACTGTTGTTCCTATTGCACATAGGTGTTGATTTCCATTTATATTTTGTAGGACTTGTTTGTTTGCTTGGTGAGAGAAGTAAGGTTAGGAAATCCAGGAGAAGAAGTATTGTTAAAGGAGTACTAACAGTGGCAGCACTCCAAAGCTAACCAGGTACTCCATCTATCCCTACATCACTACACTTCAAAGTTTCATACCCTTTTTTTTTTCTAGATTCAATTAAATAGTCAAGGACAGGGAGGAGTTTCACAAAAAACTCTTGACTACATGTTAAAACTTTTATAGCAGGATTGCTCTGATCCAGTTCTTGAAATTTTTTTCCTTTTTGGGGGAGGAGTGGGTGCTATGTTGGAAAGGATGGGAGTTGTTATGAACCAGAGGGGTTGTGCATTTATAATATCTTTGGTGGATCCTGATAAAAGTTCTCTCAACAACTTTGGGGCTTTTGACCATGATCTTCATAATTACCATAATTCATTGCTAATTATCATTGATCACAATAATGTGAAAATTGAGAAACTTCTCAGAATGTTGCTTATGTAGGGATTGTTGCCATGATCTATTTAATATAGTTTGATTTTTGCCACTAAATGTAATAAAGATAAATTACTAGATAAAATTACCTGATACTCTAAATGTAATAGATATATAAATCTATCTGGGAAGTCCATGACCAAAATATATATATTTTTCCATTTTGTATTGAATATTACACAGATCTACTTGTTTGTATTCTCATTATTTTCTCCTAAGGCCACTGACCTTAGCATTTATTTTTGATGTCCTGCAAAACTGTGGCCAAACTTTGATCCAAGTTTCCTCAACAAATTGTAGCTATGGACAATGATCTTATTGTTAGTTACTCCAACTCACTTCTTTTTTCTTATCTTTTTTTTTTTCAACAATGAGAATCATGAACCCCATCTCCAATAAGGGAACTTTAGCCAAAGTAGCTTAAAATTTCAGCCTCTATATTGGAAAACAAATATATTATTTATTGATTGACAGCATATAAAACATTAATAGAAACTTCTATGGAAGAAATTGGCTCTGCTAGCTATGTAATGTTAGTCTCTTATTATCTTAAAACATCCAAATTTGATCTCAGCAGAACTCATTACTCCAGTGCCACATAAGGCTCTGCCAAGTCCATTATTGACATGGTATGATCCGAATGCTCGATGTGAATACCATATGCAAGGAAGGGGACATTGGACTTATGGTTGGTATTACCTTAAACATGAGATTCAGGACCTCATCAACCAGGACCTCTGGAGTCCGTATGCTATTCTCATCAGTCGTCTAGAAAGAGGGGATGCATAAAGTTGCTGCAAGACCACTTACACAGTGCCAGAGACAATGACATGGTCGATATTGAGAGCTATGGCCAGCTAACCCTATCTCCAATACCTTCTGCCATTCACAAAACTGTCGGCTTGCTACATCAAGTGAATGTTACAGTCAGGTATATATTCTACACAATCTAGTAGAGTATGCTTTGATTTAACAATTGCTTCACATTTCTTTAATTCTTGGATTCTTCTTATTTGTGGATGCTTAGACTGGTTTTGCAGACCCACTACATGCAAGGAGTATTTTGCTGTTACACAACCAAGTTGTTTATCAAATACAGAATTTCATTTTATAGCCAGGTACATGCCAAAAAGACATGGATTAGCATTAGTTCTCTTTTTTGTTGGTACTCGTTAAACATATTCCTTACCATCACCTATCCTTTTAATTCTCTATACAACACATTGTCAAGGCCAACATCAAAATCTATTCTGAATGGATTAAGGGACTAAATGGCATTAGCTCATATACTATAAACCATTGAGCTAATTGTCATTATAATAGAAATAGAGAAGAATTGTACATCCTTTGTTCCTAGAAAATTTTACTAGCCATTTTTGGAATATTATGCTCCATTGGATCTAATCCTCTCTTGTTGATTAAAATAATGTTTTAATTTAAAAATCCATCATCCAGGGTGTATTTATAACAAGAAAAAATTAATGCATTCCATTTTGCAATATAGGGAAGGAAAATTGTATATTTCGTATGCCTAGTTTTAAATCCAGTTTTCATCACCAAATGCAACAATCTCACTGTGATGGGCTTGCAAAGACTTTATTTGACATTTTGAAATTGGTGGCAGACGTGAGATGAGAAGTAATCTCCTGAGGACATAGTGCTATTTTTTGGTTTTTCGCTTCCACTCCAGATGGCTCAAAAGACTCAGCACTCTTGATGTCATTGCTGTCCTCACCAGCAGAAGCTTCCCAATTCCCTTTTGTACATCAAGAACTTTATATTGTCCTATGCCGATGCCATGGTGCCTGAAATAGAGAAAGATGGAAAATCTGGCTCCTACCACAAAAATGCTCAAGTCTTGTTCCTTGAAGGATCAAAGTCAATCTTGAGGCTCTCCCATATCAGTACCAGACTAATAGGTTTTCCACCAACAAGAAGGTGCTTTGTGGTTGTCAACTTTGTTCAATTAATTATGTTTCTTGGTATAAGATTCTAACTTCCAATCAATGATTATTTTGAAAATATTTGCAAACTCTTTCACAGGTTTCAGACACAAAATGTGGAACATATTTGCGGCTTCTAACAATAGTATACCAGGCAATTGCTCCACATGTTCCAATTTACTCGCCTGGTTTGATATGACTTCTTCCAAAAATATCCCTTGATGCTATCATGTATTCAGCTCATTTTTAGCACTAATTAAGTTCCATATGTTATGGTATCTATATTGTGCTCATCTATAATGATTGGCAGATGTCTTGTCAGTTAGCTTCATAGGCTTCTTTTAGTTTTTAATAAAGCATAGGAATGCCTAATGTTTCCTTCGAAATTAATACCAGATTAAGATTTAAAAATACTAAGCAGTTTGAAGGCATAGCTATAGAGAAGTGCCAATTTGCTTAGTGAATTGAATTTCAATACTACATGTTTTAGAGCTCATAATGAGATCAAAGTACTTTATTTTACACAAATAGATACGACAATGTTGTATGAGTTATCCAATTTATGTTGCAAGTGAGAGATATTCGGGTTTTTATTCTTAAATATAAGAATGTTAAGTAGTCTTTTTGAAGAACTTCAATTCTCTTGTTGTAAGAATTCCAAACTATTTTTCCCCATCTTTGGATTTAGCCAAAGCTACTATACTTGTCCCAATTGGAAAAGAGAAAAGGTTAACCTTTTAATGGGCCTTCAAACAATTTCTTTAATGACCAGGGGCCTCCACTAATTTAACTAAAAGCTGCCCAAAATCCCATATTGTATCACCCATTCTTACACTCAGCCAAGTTCTGGAACAGTTTAACCTATCACTATTGGAAAAGAGAAGAGGTTAACCTTTTAATGGGCGTTCAAGCAGTTTCTTTAATGACCAAGGAGCTCCACTGATTTAACTAGAAGCTGCCCAAAAGCCCAAATGGGCTCATAGTCACGACCCAATAAAGAAAAACAAAAATGGAAAAGAAGTTCGTTCTATTTTGAAAAAATTAGTACAATCACTTTAGCTTCAATTGCGATAAATTGCATTTGTAATGCTTAACTTGAAGAGTTTTGAGGATTTTTGCAAAGCTAAGCATTCATTGCACCAAATAGAATTGGACGTGGAGTTGTGCTAAACAAAGAGGGTACCACATGATTTATTTACCGACATTGAGATGTTATTGTGTGTTATCTAATAGAATTGTTAGGTTCAATTGGAGATTTCTAACTTCTACACTATCTTACACCTTTCTTATTCTAAAAGGTTTACACTATACAAATAAAAGATACTTAAATCATTGAGATTAATTCCCAATCATATATAATCATAGGTTTGGGATTTGTAGAAAGAAAATGTTGTATTCATTTGGGCAAAACATGTGAGCTTTATACTATGTAAATATTGAAAGATATAGCTCATTGTGTTAATGTTGTAGATCGGGCCTTTATTAGTAAAAGCTAGGTCTTCAAATTTTTTCTTAGAATTTTCTTTAGTAAGGGTCTGGTCTCATTAGAAAGGCTGATGGGTTTTAGTGCAGCCCAAAGAAAACTCAATCCAAAAGAGTGAATGATGGTAGTGATTGGCTACACACCTTGGTGGCCAGAAGCTAGACCGCAAGCTTTTGCCTTGTGGTCAAGAGAGAGGACAGGTTAGAGTTAGAAACAAGGGTTGGATCCACAGTCTTGACCCAATCCAGCACATTGAAAAATCAACAATCATACAGCCTGATCCATATTAAAAACACACAACTCAATCTAGAACCTTTCTTTCCTGACCCGATCCGACCCATTTGAGGAAACTAAAGAGAAGTGATGAGAAGCGTTACAACTTTCAAAGCCCATAAGCAATCCCAAGTATTTCTGAGCTTTCAAAACTTTCTAGCCCATAGTATATATGAACAGTCTAGATCACATAAGCCAATCACTACAATGGGCTTGCAAAAACTTTTTGTTACATTTTGAAATTTGTAGTGGAATCAGGACTCGTATTATAAAAAAAGTATCATATTTTAACTAATAAAACTTAAAATTCACCAACATCAAGCTATATAAAATTATGAAAAAAAAAAAAAAAATACATGGTTGTTATGTGTAAATTTATATTGGTACTATTCAATTTGTATTTATTTTTTTATTCTTTTTTTTTTCGTATCTTGATACTGAAGGAAGAGAATGGGTGATGGTTGTTATGGGTAAAGAAATAAAAATAATTTTAAAAAATCAAGAAAAAAAATGAAAAATTAATATTTGAATAAAATGTAGTGTAAATTAAATAACCTAGTGGGGTGTTTTGAAAAATGGGTATGTAAAATAGAAAAGAGAGAATATGTTTTTATGCTAAAATAAAAAGAAATGTTTACACAAGTTTATGCAATGTCTTTACAAGTGCTATTTTTGGTATTTGTTACTCCATAATGTTGGAGTCCATAAGCCTTGCTTCTCTAGGCCTAAAATCGAATACCACCTGTATTCGGAGGCTAAATTGCTTTATCAAAAGTTGAATCATAATCAAATTCACTTCATCGAAAGTAAACAAAATAACTAATAATCAAATTGGGGAAATACTTTTACACTTGGTCTAAGGTAAAGTCTTTGTCTTTTCATAATCAGCTTTAAAAAAGCAATTTTCACTGGAGCTTATTTTATAGGGACCAATGCCCCATAACCATCCAATATATTGAGAAAGAAACTCTCTATTCCCTCTAACATGAAAATTTTAAAAAGATTGTGTTCATCTTACATCCAGTTAATTTTTTTATAGATACAACAATGGAGTATGAATTATCCAATTCATGTTGCAAGTGACATATTTGGGTTTTTCTTCTCAAATATAAGTAGTCTTTTTGAAGGAACTTCAAATTTCTTGCTGTAAGAATTCAAACTTTTTTCCCCCCATCTCTGGATTTAGCCAAAGCTACCAATCTTTTTTATTTTAAACAATTTTGTTTTGCAATGCATGACCATATCCTTCATTACACTATACTTGTCCCCAACTAGGAAAAAAAAACGTTAAATTTATATTTGGAAGATTTTGTTTCAAATTGGAGGGGGAACAACAAAGTCCTCCTTCTAAACTCTGTAGATTTTGTTTGTGGTTTGCCATCACTTTGGCTGCTCCCTTTCTGCAAGACCCCTCTATTGTTTAGTATTATTCTTACCAAGATGGGTAATTGTTGTTACTTGTTACACACAAACTCTTGCACACAACTGTACACACAAGTAAATTTTGCACTAAAATCATGGCTTCGAGTTATAATTTCAATGCAAATTTAATGTGTATGGTTGTGTAAAAGAGCATGTAATAAATACCACTCTACAAAGATATCAATCACGTCTCTATTTCTTCCTTTTTTTTGGTGGTTGTGTATTTCACATTATTTTAATGGGCCTTCAAGCAATTTCCTTAATGGACCATGCAGTTTCATTGATCCAACTAAAAACTGTTTGTATATTATTACTCATTCCGACACTCGTCCCATGTTCTTGAACAGTTGAGCCTATCACTATCTAATGGTATATCATATAACAATTCTTTGGGGCTAAAATATAAAGATCTTTAACAATTCCAAAAAATAATACAAATGGACTCATGGTCACGACCCAATAAGAAAAACAAAAAAAGGAAGAGAAGTTCGTTCTAAAAAGGGATTTGAGTGAACCTAAAGCTCAAGTGTGAGATATGCAGGCAATGTTTTTACAAAAACTTAACCCCGATTGAATTTACTTTCCAATGCTAACTCAAGGAAACACTGGTTGAGTAACACCAGGTCCAACCAAGCAATATTAATCATCATTATCCCACAATAATAGTTTGAAACCACAGTATGATTTAGCAGTGGGATTTATCTGAAGATACTAGCCCAGTTGCTTACTAACTTGCAATCCTTCATAGGTCAAATTTAATAGACCTTCAAGCAGCTTCAGCTACCTTATTTAGTACTATTTAATGATTTGTTAAATAGTAAGTATTTGAAAGCTTTTTCCCAAAGTTTGGGATTTATCTAAAGATATACTAGCCTCTTTCATATGCAACAGATTTATATTTGTAAGTTTTTGTTTTAGGTTGGAGGAGGACAACACAAACAAAATTATAAATAAAACTTGCCATTTTACTTATTTAAGATAACAATATGAAACCTTGAAGAGGTTTGAGAACTTTTACGAAGCTAATGCTAAGCATTCACGGTACCAAACAAATTTGGACGTGAATTTGTACTGACACAAGATGTTTTTTTAACTTTTTTTGCGTGCTATCTAATAGAATTGTAAAGGTTCAATTGGAGCTTTCAGACTTCTACACTATCTAGACCTTTCTTATTCTAAAATAAATCTAACGAATGTGTATTATATTCAAATATTTAATAAGATAACTGAATCCTTGACATTTGGTCCCAATTATATCATGTATAACCTCCCAACTAATAAAATGCTGTTATTTATGTAAATGTGACATCATCTAGTAATTTTTATTTTTTATTTCTTGTGTCGATTAAGAAGCTCACACATACATTTGCATTAAAAATATCATTTTATTAGGCAGGGAGGATCACATCAGCAGTCCTCCCTGTGTAAATAATAATTTCTCAGGATAGAGGAGGAGATTTTTGTATTGATTTGGGCAAAACATGTGGGTTTTATAGCCCACCGTGTTAATGTTGTGCGTCGGACGTTTATTAGTGAATTATGGGTTTTCAAAGTTTTTCTCCGACATTTGTTTTTTTTTTTTTAAATAAAAATTTTAATCTAGGCCGGCTCAGGTAAGAGGCCCTTTTCTAGTATGGGCCCGGTGTTTTTAGAAAGGACAAAGGTTTCTGTTGCAACTCACAGGGAGGTTGGAAAACAAACTTTCATGGTTTCATCTAGCCTGATCCATATTTGAAAAAAGAAAAAAAAAAAAAGAAGAAGCCAAGTTTCAAAACCTTCCTTGCCCGACTGGACCCATTTAAGAAAGAAAGATAGAGAAAAGAGAAGAGTAAAGTTTCAATCACAGTAGTCATCCAAGTATTTGATGAACTCTCAACAGTATAAGGCCCAGGATAAGAACAATCTAGAGCACATAAGCCGATTATCCCAAACATTTATACCATTAGGAAATGTAGAATTTAATTATTTAACCATATTCTAATGCATTGAAATGTACTTCTACCAGTTGACAAAGATGAATCATAATCAAAAGATGCACCTATTATATTTCTGGAGCATTTGATTAAGACACAACAACAGGTAGTGTAGACAGTGTGACGATGTGGGTCAGCATTCCCTCTTATCAAGTGAAAATTATCTCCTGTGCATGGAGAAAGATATTACTTAGACTAAATTATCTTATTCACATTAATCCTCAATCAAATGGTTAGGTTAAACTAGAGTTCAAAATTTGCACTCTTGAGTTCTGAAAGTATTAATTCATGTTGGTGTTAGAAGTATAGTGCAGCTATTGACACAGCTTTTCATAATTATTCTGCTTTTGCTAGTCTAAGGCAATATAATTTTCTTAATTTTGTTCACAATCCTTGATGTATGATGTTGTGACGTTATATCAATAATCAATTCATGTAAAAATATTTACCCCAATCATAATTTAGCGTGCCATGAGTAATGTAAAATTGTAAAAATTATTGTGGCTTAGCATTAGTGTTGCTGCTAATAAGCCTTTATCAAAAGCAAACACTCAAAAGGAGAAAAGGAAAATGCCTCTCACCTAACAAAGGTAATAAAGTCTTTGTCTTTTCTTTATCTCTCTTCTTTTATTGTTTTTGCTATTCACCAAAATAAGTCATTAGCCGACAAAGTTGAATCATAAATCAAATTTCACTTTCTCAAATGTAAACACTAGTGTCCGTTTTTTCTTATCCCTCTTTTTTTCTTCTTTTGCAGGTAATTCCCTTCTGCTAGCTGTGCTCAATTTTTTTTATATTTTTGGTAGTAAACTTCCTTCACTGAAAAACTTAACCCCATTTGAATTTACTTCGCATAAAGTTACAAACATTACAGGAATAGAATGGTTTGAGTAAGACCAACCATTCTAACGTACTAACATCTAAGTTGGTAAGTTTATTTGTTAAGTACAATTTTTTCAAATGTATAACTGAAATTTTGTATAATAAACCTACTAAGATTTTTTTTTAAAGAGTTTCAACCTATGATGTTTGCTAATGATAATTGCTCTTTATTATCAGACTAAAACATCAGTCGGTTTTTGATGTAGGCAAGGATTAAATCCTAAATCTCTTATTCAACTATCATGAACTTTATTAGTTGAGTTAACTAGAACCTATAAAAATAAACTCAATTAACTAGAGAAATTACATCTTTCACTCACTTTATTGTAATTGGTAGAAAGTAGCTAGGAACCACCATAACTGATAGCACAACTACAGAAGAAAGAGCCATTTCTTATGTCAAATTTTCAATTATTGTGCTTCTTAGAAAAGGAACAATGCGCTAGGGACGGCCCAGGATCTTAAGTTAGCAGAGGTCGGAGTATAAAGAAAAAAAAACTCCAAATCGACATTCATATAGTATTAAAAAATATAAATACTCAAAATTGTTATTTCTAAATACATTAAGATGCAATCATTTACCAACAAAGGAAAAAAAAATGTTTTTTTAATATTAGGCTAGCTAGGATTTTTTTTGTTGAAGTTGAAGCATTCATAGTGGTAGTGCTAAAAATTTAAACTTTTAGCACCTCAAAAAAAACTGCTCTATTTATTTTACTACCTCACTTTACAATATATTCAATATCAAATGTTCTATTTTTTTATCACTTCATTTAAAATAATATAAACAACTCATTAAAATAATAAAGAGAGAGAGAGAATTTGAGTTTTTTAATTGAAAGAAGAGATATAATCTCAATAAAATATTGTATTTTATTTTTAACAAATTGTTATAGTCAATTGGTATTTATACTAGTTTACTATAGTTGTAAAATATTTAGCTTTAGTTTCTCCGATAACATATAATTTTTTTGTTCTTTAGGAGTAAAATAGTTTTTTTTTTTTTACTAAAATATAATCACCATTGTGAATCTTTTGAAGGCCCGAGGTGAACACATTGAGGACCCTTTTGCTGCTGAGCTTCATGGCTTGAGACTGGCATGGGATATCGGACTGAAAAGTGTTATAGTTGACTGAGAAAAAAAAAAACACCATCATTCTTTAAGAGTTGTCGTGAAAATGTTGTGAACATATTATGACTATAGCATTTCTCTATTCAAATATCACAACATTTATCACATTATTTTCTGCAACTATCTTATATGACATATTATAACTAACTAGTTACGAATCATTTCCCATTGGATACTAGGTGAGAAATTGTTATGAAACTTTAGAATATTCATTTGACTTTACTGGCTTTGGTCATCTAGGCAGTGATAGTCGAACTCGGAAGACTTTCTTTGTTTCACACACCAAATGAGCACAGCACTAACCTTAAACAGTCCATTCTCTTACCGACAGTCCTTCACAAAGCTTCTAGAGATAAAAGAAACTTGTGAAAGATGGGAAATATCTTGGAAAATTTTCCAGAGACGGAGATTGACTTTTAATGGTATCATCTCTATCACAACACACCGTGAGAGACATGAGAAAGATGCTAAGGACTTTTTTAATAGTCCACATAGAGATGATACATGCATCTAATACACAAGTTAAATGATAAATCAAAAAACTTTTTTTATGTTTACATTATACTAGCAAAGTAAATTTATATGGTAGATAACACAATATGTGTACAATGTTGTACCAGCCAAGTCTAAAATTCACCCACATTGAATCATGTAAAATTGTGTAAAAATACATAGTTGTTATACTATGTAAATTTATTCATTTTGAATTTAGTTTTTTATTCTTTCTTTACATATTTCAAGGATGAAGGAAGAAAGTGGATGATGATTATTGTGTGTGAAAAAAGAAAAACAATTTTAAAAATCAAAAAAATTTAATAAAATGTAGTGTAAAATAAATAATATGATATAGGGTGTTTTGAAAAATAAGTATGTGAAATAAAAATAAAAAAGTATATTTTTATGTTAAAATAGATAAATTTATGAATTTTTCTAAACGTTTTAAACACTCAAAAGGGGAAAATTCCTTAAACGTGAATAAGTATTTTGAAAGTTCAACCAAAAAAAAAGTATTTTGAAAGGGAGCATGTATTTTAAGAGTTGCAGAACACTTTCACAGAAAACATTCTCTCTCTCTTGTGGTTCCCTTTTTTGCATTCTCTTGCCTTGGCTTTCACCACTCACGCCTTTCGCTAGGAATAAAGCATGGCTGAGACCGTGGTGGTAGAAGCAGCTCTCTCTGCAATCTTTCACGCAGTATTTGAAAGAATAGCTTCTTCTGGCGTGGTCAACTATTTCATGGAAAGGAAACTCAATGATGAATCACTACAAAAGTTGAAAATGTTCCTGCTGTCTGCTAATGCGGTGCTCGTTGATGCGGAGGAGAAGCAAATTACAAACCCAGCTGTGAAAGAGTGGCTGGACGAGCTTAATGATGCTGTTCATGATGCAGAAGACCTTCTCGATGAGATTGCCTATGAAGACTTGCAATATAATTTACGAGCAAAATCTCAAACCGGCACTAGTAAGGTATGGAATTCCATCACTGCTTTTATTTCATTTGACGAAGGGATACCATCTAAGCTAGAAAAGGTTCTTGCAAAATTAAAAATTATAATAGAACAAATAGGTGTCCTCCGTCTGAAAGAGGTTGCTAGTGGGGTACCATTATCATCATCACGAACAACAACTTCTTGCCAAGAAAAATGTGATGTGTTGGGTAGAGATATGGATAAAGAAGCGATATTTGAGTTGTGGCAATCAGATGATGCAAGTAGCGATGAGATATGTGTTGTGCCCATAAAGGGTATGGGTGGTATTGGTAAAACAACTCTCGCTCGGCTTATATATAATGACAGTAGAGTAAACGAGAGATTTGACCTCAAAGCATGGGTTTGCATTTCAGTGAATTTTGATAGTTTTAAAATATTTAAAACTATTCTTGAGGAGGTCAGGTCCGCTAATGACTTTCAAAACCTAAATTCATTGCAAATTGAAATTAGAAAGACTTTGGCAGGGAAGAAATTTTTTCTTGTTTTAGATGATGTGTGGAATGAGAATTATAATGAGTGGGATGAGTTTCTTAAAGTCTTTAAATGTGGGGCACAAGAAGTAAAGATCATTGTTACCACACGGAGTGAAAGAGTTGCATCAAAATTATGCACGGTACCAACTCATCATTGTCTAAAGGAATTGTCAAATGACAAGAGTTGGGATTTATTTGTACAACATGCATTTGGAAATGGAAAGTTTTGTGCAGACCTAGAGGTAATTGGCAAACAAATTGTCAAAAAGTGTAGAGGCCTACCTTTAGCTATAAAAACAGTTGGGGGTTCGTTGCGTTCGAATCAAAACCTAACACATTGGAAAAAGATTTTGAAGAGTCATATATGGGATTTACCAGAAGCTAAAACTAATATCCTCCCAGCTTTAAGATTGAGCTATCATTACCTTTCATCGCATTTGAAGCGATGCTTTGCTTACTGCTCAATTTTCCCAAAAGATCATGAATTTAAAAAGGAAGAGTTGATCTTGTTATGGATGGCAGAAGGTTTATTGCAGCAACCCAAAGAAGATAGGAGTATGGAACCTGAAGAAATAGGTGATGAATACTTTAATGATCTAGTATCAAGGTCATTTTTCCAACAATCAAATAAGTCTAAATCACATTTCTTGATGCATGATCTTATTAATGACTTGGCAAAATCTATATCTGGGGAATTCTGTTTGAGGCTGGAGAATGATGAGCCCAATGGAGTAACAAAAAAGACACGTCATTTGTCATATTATAGAGCCAACATTGATGCCTCTAAGAAATTTGAGATCCCTTTTGAGGCTAAAGGCTTGAGAACATTCTTAGGAGAAAGATGGTTATCATTTCTGTGGTGTGAATATAAGGACATAGTGAAGATGATAGATCTTGATTTGTTTCAGAAATTTAAGTGCTTACGAGTGTTATCATTTTCTGGTAAAAACATAAGAGAGTTGCCAGTTTCTATTGGTAACTTGAAACATCTACGTTATTTAAACATTCGTAACACTAGAATCAAACACTTACCTAATTCTTTATGTAACTTGTATAATTTGCAGACCTTGATATTGTCACCATACATTACTGAGTTGCCAACCAATATGGGTAAACTAATCAACTTGCGCCATTTGAATAATAGTGAAAGCAAAATGAAAAAGATGCCACCACAAATGGGTAAAATGAAGAATCTCATAAAATTACCTATTTTTGTGGTGGGAAAACATGATGGGTCTAGCATTAGCGAGTTGGGAGAGCTTCAACACCTTTCAGGAAAATTGTCTATATTGAACTTAGAAAATGTTCATTGCATTAATAAAGATACTATGGCGGTTATATTAAAGGATAAGCAGGATCTATCTAAGTTAGAGTTGAAATGGGAACATGTTCATGGCCCTGAAGATTCAGAAAAGGAAAGAAATGTGCTTGAGCAGCTGTGTCCACATACAAAATTGAATTCTCTCACCATTGAACATTATGAGGGTACAAGCTTTCCAAATTGGTTAGGAGATTGTTCATTCTCTAATATGGTTTCCATAGTGCTAAGGAATTGCAAGTATTGCTTCTCCTTGCCTCCATTTGGACAACTACATGCCCTCAAGGAACTTAAAATTGAAGGTTTTGATAGATTATTAGGTGTGGGTCATGAGTTCTATGGGAATGATTCTTCTACAATTAAACCATTCAGATCCCTTAAGTATTTAAGCTTTAAGAATATGCGAGAGTGGCAGGAATGGATTATATTTGAAGATGAAGTTTTCTCTTGTCTTCAATGGCTTCACATAAGTTATTGCCCCAAGCTAAACAAGAATTTGCCCAATCAACTTCCCTCTTTGACCAAACTTGAAATTAGAGAATGTAAGCAACTTGTTGCTTCGTTCCCTTGGGCTCCTGCTCTCCATGAATTGTACTTTGATGGGAAAATACAGTTGCCAAGTGATCGTTACTATCCATCACTTGAAAGTATGATCATGATTGGTGGCTGTGATTCACTTTGGTCATTTCCATTACAATTTTTCCCTAAACTCAAATTTATCGAAATTTTTAATTGTAAGAACCTTGAATCTCTTTCGGCATCAACAGGATCTCATTTGGATCTTACTTCTCTCACTTATTTGAAAATCTCTAGATGCCCAACTTTTGTATCTTTTCTTAGTGGAGGAATCTGTGCTCGAAAATTGACAGAGATTGAGGTCTTTAGTTGCAAAAAGTTAAAGTCACTACCCGAAGGAATGGTCACCCTCCTCCCATCTCTTTCGTCTTTGCAATTGTACAAGTGTCCAGAATTAGATTCATTTCCTAAGGATGGTTTGCCCCCTAGTTTAAAAACACTTACAATCCAGTATTGTGAAAAACTCATTTCCTGTCACAAGGAGTGGGGATTGCAAGCTCTTCACTCTCTGAGAGATTTCATAATTTGGAGTAAAAACGAAGAATTGGAGTCCTTTCCTGAGGAGGCGTTACTCCCTCCTACTCTTACCAATTTCAGCATCTCAAGTTTTCCAAATTTGAAATCACTAAATGGTAAGGGGTTTCAACACCTCACCTCTCTTCAAAGCTTGACGATTTGGTACTGCGACAAACTCCAGTGCTTACCGGAACAAGGCCTACCCACCTCTCTTTCTGTGCTACAAATCTTTGGTTGCCCTTTGTTGAATCAACAGTGTGAAAAAGAAATAGGGAAAGACTGGCTCAAGATTGCTCACATCCCCTATATAGAGATTGATTGACATGATCAGACAACAGGTATTATTCTACACTAATGTTTAACTTTTCTTCTGAATATTTGCTCAATTTCATCAATACCCATCAAGCTAGGTCAAAGTTTTGTATGTATTTCTTTTCAAAGATTTTTTTTAAACTCCTCTAAAAATAGCTTCATCAATATATTACAATATTTGACCCATATCCATTATATATCATATACTTTTTTATGACAATATTACCAATAAAAAGAGAGAAATAAAAATGTCTATGCTGCATTTAGGGAAAATTCATCTTCCCATAAAGAAAATGTTCTTGATAAAAAAAAAAAAAAAAAAAAAAAAAAAAAAAAAGGCGGGCATGCTAAAAAACAACTATCTCAAACTACTCATCAATATGTATACTGAATAGAGGAGGAAAAAAAAACCATAGAATTTTTTTTTTTTTTTTTTTATATGGGGATATATGTTAATTTCATTGCCTTTTCTTTTGCAGTGTCACTTTTAGTTGTCAATAACAACTGCCCACAAAACTACTATCAATTGCATGCCACTGCTAGCTGCTGGTCCTTTTGGATCATGTATGAACTCCCATCTGATGTGTTTTCAAGTCACTATAAAAGCTCATTTTTTACTCTCATTCTTAATGGATCTGCTCTTGCCTTTTTTTTCTTTTTTTCTTTTTTTGTGATGATGTGAGACCAAAAAGGTAGGCCCTTGGAACTCACCTTTGAAGAATAAACCACGAATACACAACCCTACCCACCATAATTGTGTATCAAGTAATCCAAAGGAATTTTTTGTGGAGATTTAAACCTAGGATGATTGGATCTACAGCTCATCCAAGCCTGCTACCAGTAGGCTGCACCTTGACGGATTGCTCTCTCCTCATTATAGGTTCAATACATATCTACTTTGGACTTTTGAAGTGTGAAAGATAGACTTTTCCAGGAATGATCAACCTAGGTAATGCACTTTTTCCAACATATGTCACATTTGTTTATTAAGTAAATAATATATTTTAAATAACATTGTGATTTGACCTGCACACTAATCTTAGGAAGGCACTAGGGAAGTTGAAAGATAGTACTACTTATTTACCTTCTAATAGCAGATGAAACACACTGCTCATTTGTGGAAAGGAACTCTCTCTCTCTCTCTCTCTCTGTTTAATATTTTGGAATTGGCCCAAGATTTCTCAAGTACTTGTTCTATGACAGATTAAGGCCAATCTGAGGGCACTCTCGTGTCATTACTAATACGCCCTTTGTTGTCAGATTTCTTCAATTGATTTTCTTTTATTAGTTTAAACTTTGGACTGGTAATCATTAATGATTTATAAATCTTAGTCAACTCTTATGCAGGTTGTTAGACACAAAATGGGAAAAATGTTAAGGCCAACACTACGAGCATCTTCTGTCTAGTTCAAGTTTCAATTGCCATATGTACCTTTATGTATTGAATAGCAGAAAAGAGAATTGTGCCTTATTTCTCCAGTTTCAGCTCCTAGATTTGACTGGAAGAATGTCCTCAAGGCAATTTATGGGAAATCAATTATGATTGTGATCTCTAGAACTTTATCTTTTTTTATGTGAGTTTGCTTAAATGTTTGCTTGAGTATTCTTCTTATTTGATTTTAATTTCTGTAATTTTGTTCCATGTGTGTTTCAAGGCCATTAATTATTTTTTTATTAATTTGTTGTCTTCTTACTTGTATGTCCTTCATTGCTGAAACAATACCAAAGAAAGAAGGGAAATAGCGGTACAAGATTGCTCACATCCTTTACATACATATGAGCAACGAAGTCATTGTATGAGCTAAAATTCCAATGTGGAACAAGCCCTTCTTTTACAGTCAGGTACTTTGTTGAATTCAGCTGCTTTTGTTTGATTTTATTTATATTTATTTTCAAGTTTATTTTTGGATAAATATGCATGTTCTGAAAAAATTTTATACTTAATAAAGGATTAGCTAAAGAACAATGCCATTATCAGTTTCTTCATCGAGCTCAAGTAAATGCCTGCCAAAAGATGGGCTGCCTACCTCATTTTCTTTACCGAGCATCATTGAGTATTTCCATTTTTGAAGGAATGGTACCATATGAAGAAGGAAAAAAAATGGCAAAATATTACTCACTTCCCCTGCATATCAGTCAATTATTAAGAGATCATATGAGCCAAAAGTATAGACTAGTGATTCATCATCCCCTGTTTTCTTCATCCACATGTTCTGCAAAGACTAGCTAGCTAGTTGTCGAATTTATTTATTACCTTTAGTATTGGATAATCAAATTTATCCCACTAAATATAACTCTTATTTATTTTCATAACAATTGAACATAAAAATTCATCATTTGGAGTGAATCTATAAAAAGTAAAAAAGGATGCATTACAGAAAACGATCGTGAGGGGCATTCAGTTTACCTTAACATTAGGCATATATTAACACATTCATATGTCCAGTATAATCCAACTTTCATCATCAGAGGCAACAAACTCACTGCGTTGGGCTTGATAAGACTATATCTTTCTTTGAGACTTTGGATTTGGTGGCGGAAGTGAAGATATGAAGTCCTCTCCAGAAAGATGGGTGTTTTTTTTTGGTTTTTCAAGCTGTCTGAAGGCACAGCTTTGTGGAAGTTTATGTCACAACCTGAACCCAAATAGGTCCAAATCATGAGAAAAAGAACCATTAAGAAAAATGGTAAGGGATTTTTTCCCCCTTTCCTTATGATAAAGATAAGTAAACATTCTGAACTCTCCACAATATAAGTCAAAGCTCTATAACACAATTACAAATGCTACAATTGAATCATGTGCCTATACATAAACTATTTCAAAACTCCATATGAATTAACACAAGGTTACAATCCTTCCTAGAATACGTAACCTCAACCAAAAAATCTAGACCCACCACGCCTAGGGCTGACAAACCTTGAGCCTAAGCTCCAATAGGATTAGCTATGGCCTCTAAATTTAACAAGTTGAGTTACCAACTATTTATAGCACAAATCTCCTAATTTTTCATAGTACTCCAATCACCCCCAACAAATAAGCTTCATACTCGAGGTATAGCTAATTGATCTATAAACTAGGAAGCACCTACACGGATACGAGTGCGGATAAAGTACGGCGACATAGCAATTTTTGAAAAAGTAAGACACGAGTATGGCAAGGATACGTGTCAATCTATCTATACATTCTTTGAAAAAAAAACACTTAATTAATTTTCCCACCTACCCCCATTTATAGCCACACTTCTTTCTTTTTGGCAAAACCCAATTAATTTCCCCACCTACACCCCATCTATAGCCACAGTGCCACACTTCTTTCTTTCTTCTTTAGAGAACGAATTAGTTTCTTTTTATCTCAAGACCAAAAAACAAAAAACAGAAAAAATGAAAACACATGGTTACCATATCCACAAGCCACCACGACAGAGGGTGTTGGACACGAACACAGCAGCCCAACTACTGTGTCCATGCTTTCCAGTTTGTAAAACTGTGAGAGAGTAGGATGAGCTAAAGCTCAGTAAGTAGCATAGTTAATGGGGTGGGGGAAATGCAAGTTTAACGACTACGGGCACATCACAAAACATGCTATAATTTGAGAATTACTATTTATTTTCTACAAAATCAATTTCAATAAAATACATGACGAGAATGATTAAAATAATGTGGGTCCAAGCTTCCCAAAATAACCATGAAACTACATAATGTTTACTGTGAGTCATAAACAATGTCCAATGCTACTTCAAAACCAGAAACAAGGCCACATGACACGGTGCCACAAAGACGCAAATGTCATCGAGACATCATAGTACCACAGACATGTTAGAACCCAAACAAATTGCATGATATGTACCTCTTTTGGCATGTGGTCTATCGGCCCTATGGGCAATAGCCTCAATCACACTCTCAATGATTTACCTCTCCCTCCATGGGCAGCAGGGAATAACGCACCATCTAGTACCTCTTTTGCATGTGGTCTATTGGCCCTGCCTAACCTCACCCACACACTTAAAGATTTACCTCTTCCCTTATGGAAAACAGGGAATGACGTGTCACATAGTACCCCTTTTGCATATGGTCTTTTGGCCCTATGGGCAGTGACCTTACCCACACATTCAAGGATTTACCTACATCATGCAAAGTGGGAGGCTCTAACGTGGCTTGTCGTCACAAAGACAGGTAATCACACATCACAAATACATCGTCACAAAGACAAGGCAATCACATGTCACATAGACATCGTCACAAAGACTAGGTAATCACCAGTAACATAGCACAATGGCAAACCCACATCAAAAGCTCATAAGTTATATGTATTCAAAAAACATATTTTACTTCCGAGTAGTTTCATAATATAATTCAATAGCCAAGATTTCTACAAAATTCTCAAATTCTTCGAAATCATTCCTTGTCAAAAAGATTTTGTATAACTTCCCAATTAATACAATTTAAGATAAAACATCTTTTAGTATTTCCAAATAACACCATAAATACATGAAATACATTATCAAATGATGAGATCAAAGACGCTTGTCTTTCCATGCCAATAATTCATGCATTTCCCCACGCACAATATCAAATATGATGCACTTTCAATGTTTCATGCGTTTTCCACAATTTATTAACAGAATAGTTCAAATAGTATTTTTTAGGAAAACTATGAACAACACTCTAAAATGGGTTTAACCATAAAATACTTAAGTGCAATAATGATTCTTTTAAAAAATCCCATTAAGAAGCCACTTACCTTAGAAGACCAACTGATTTTACCTCAAACGGGCACCTTGTAATCAACCAATCCAATCACTAGGTCCATCACCAAGAATCTTGGAACCTAGAAACAATAGGATCAAGCCTATTAAGAATTGGGCCTATCACAAGGTAATATTACACCTAGTTTCATAAATCGAAACGACCCCCTAAAATCAAACCAAAGGCCCTAAAGCCTAGCTTGCCCATTCTAAGGGAAGTACCCCTTTCCCAAACCGGAACCACACAAACATATAAGAAACTCATAGGGTTATAAACAACCAAAGCATTTTATTTCCCTACTGCAAATACTGTGCATTCATTAGATAAAATAACACACATCACTTTAAAAAATGGAGGTAGCTAGTCTCATGAATTCCTTTTGGTTACTAAATAATAATATCAAGCCATAATAAAAATTAGGCAAGTGTAATACATACAAAAGAATAGTCATATAAAGAATTATCACAACCACAAACTCACGCAAATACAATTTCATAACTCATTGAGGTAATTTATCAAACATTTGTCATGCAATAACCACATGCTTACATCCCTTAAACAAAAGTTCAAAGTTAACACTACACTCACATCCACACATGCCAAAGCCATTCAAAATGCAAAGAAACAGTTCCAAAAATCAACCCCAACGATTGCTCAAGGAACCCAAATGATCACCATTTGTAATAAATAAATAAAAAAAAACCCTTAACCATTTAACAAATGAGTCCACCAAATCAAAACCCATATACTCAATCACGTGTATATCACTCAAGTAGCTTAGATTAAAAAGAAATCTTACAACAACATGAAAAGCTACCAAAATAGTTAAGAGTTTTACCTTTAAAATTTGAGATAATGGAGGTTGCTATGGAGTTTTCCGGTAAATCCCACCGGAAAGTAATGGTGGAGGAAGGGGTGGTGTGATGCACCGGTGGGAGAGTGAGAGAGATAGAGGGATGTGTAAGTGTTAAAGAAAAAGAAATAAGGGAGAGCCCTTAACTAGTCGGCCAAGAGGGAGAGATATTTACAAAATTTGTGTGGTTTAGACTTGAGAGGAGGTGGGTCACGTGTGGGCTTCTAAAAATCTGATTAAATGATTTGATGCATTTGTTGGTTTATTATTTATTTGAAATAATTTGTTTATAAACTATAAAACAATGATTGTTATTTATTCTCCTTTTCTTTTGCAGGAAGAGGCATTATTGTGGTCCATTGCAGAAAAAGCTTGTTCGTTACGATTGTGGTAGACAAAGTATAGACAATTATTTAACTAGGCACCCGTACAAGTTGACAGCCTTCACAAAATATAGTTCAGGTGGAACTTTTTAACTTGGCATCCTAGGAATTTCAAACGATTAATAGAAAATTCTGACTTTTATTTTTGGTTACTACTGAATTAAGCATTTGCTTGACTATCAATAATCCTTGGTTTTTTGGTGAATGTTATGGATTTATCAGCACACTACTCGCAATTGTTGTTCAACTTTTAAAATGTTCATGGGATTGGCATGAAGAGGTAGGGATGGCTATATTTCTAGGAGCGAACTCCAGGCGAATCTTATACTTTTGGATACAAGTTATGCCTTGGAATGAAAGACAATTCTGAATCTACTTTGATTTTTAATATTTTCTTTACTTTTCTTTCTTAATTTATTTTCAAGGGGTGCTGCACTATTCTACATGTTCTTCAAACAACAATATGCTGTAAATAGCCATGTTAGATTTCTTTTTTTTTTTTATCATGGGAACCGTGTTAGATTTCAGTTTGTGATTTTGAAAATTATTACCTTGCTTTTAAATTCAAGGGTGACTGCAGCCAAGCTACCCATCTCCTTCCACACGGACCGCACCTAATACCTACTGTAAGTATTTTAACCTCATCTTCCCATCAATATTTCTACAAGTAGCTGCACCACCTCATCCTTCTTTCAATATTTCTACACAGAAGTTTCCTAAGCTTCTGTATTTGCTGAAGCTGCAGGTTGGCCTTGGGGGCTTATGTTTACCTTTTTTCTAGACAAGACTCGCAAGAGCAATGGCAAGAATGGCCACAGGTGGTCCTCATTTTTATCACTGAAATTTGATTAAAAGAACATGTCATTCAAGCCAATTGAGTATGAATCATGATCTTGAAATGTCTACAACTTGATTATTTTCTATGTGAAATATCAAGGGACTTTCCTGCAATTATACTGTTGTTCCTATTGCACATAGGTGTTGATTTCCATTTATATTTTGTAGGACTCGTTGTTTGCTTGGTGAGAGAAGTGAAGTTAGGAAATTCAGGAGAAAAAGTATTGTTAAAGGAGTATTAATAGTGGCAGCACTCCAAAGCTAACCTGGTACTCCATCTATCACTGCACTTCCAACTTGATTTTTTTTTTTTTTTTCTAGATTTAATTAAATAGTCAAGGATAGGTAGGAGTTTCACAAACTCTAAACTACACGTTGAAACTTTAGAGCAGGATTGTTGTGATCCAGTTCTTGAATTATTATTTTGGGGGGGGGGGGGGGGGGGGGGGGGGGGGTGTTATGATGGAAAGGATGGGAGTTGTTATGAACCATAGGGATTGTGCATTTATAATATCTTTGGTAGATCCTGATAAAAGTTCTCTCAGAAACTTTGAGGCTTTTGACTATGATCTTCATAATGATCATAATTCATTGCTAATTATCATTGATCACAATAATGTGAAAATTGAGTAACTTCTTAGAATGCTGCTTATGTAGGGCTTGTCTCCATGATCTGTTTTATACAGTTTGAGTTTAGCAACTAACATGGTGATTCAAAGGGGAGTAGTTGGAAGAATTAATTAGTTGATACTCTACTTGTAATAGAGATATAAATCTATCTAGGTGCTCCATGACCAAAATATACATATTTTTTTCATTTTCTATTGAATATTTCACAGATCTACTCATTTGTATTCTCATTATTTTCTCCTATGGCCATTGACCTCAGCATTTATTGTTGATATATTGCAAAACTATGGCTAGGTTCTTATCCAAGTTTCCTCAGCAAATTGGGGCTTTGGACAATGATCTTATTGTTAGTTACTCCAACTTACTTCTTCTTCTTTTTTTTCAACAATGAGAATCATGAACCCCATCTCCGATGAGCGAATTTTAGCCAAAGTAGCTTAAAATCTAAACCTCTATATTGAAAAGCAAATATATTATTTATTGATTCACAACATACAAAACATTAATATAAACTTCTATGGAAGAAATTGGCTCTACTGGCTAAGTTACTAATGTCAGTCTCTTATAATCTTAAAATATTCAAATTTTATCTCTCAATAGGACTCATTACTCCAGTGCCACCTAAGGCTCCCACAAGTCCATTAGCAACATATTGTGATCCAAATGCTCGATGTAAATACCATATGCAAGGAAGGGGACATTGGACTTATGATTGCTATTACCTTAAACATAAGATTCAGGAACTTATCGACAAAGACCTCTGGAGTCTGTATGTTAGCCCCATTAGTCGTCCGGAAAGAGAGGATGCAATACCACTTACACATTACCAGAGACAATGATATGATTAATATTAAGAGCTATGGCCAGCTAATCCTATCTTCAATAGCTTCTGACATTCACAAAACTGTAGGCTTGCCACATCAATTGAATGTTACAGTCATGTATATATTCTACACAATCTGGTATAGTGTACTTTGATTGTTGTCATGTATTTAACAATTGCTTCACATTTCTTTAATTCTTGGATTCTTCTTATTTGTGGATGCTTACTTTGGTTTTGCAGACCCACTATGTGCATGGAGTATATTGCTGTTGCACAACCAAGTTGTTTATCAAATGCAAAATTTCATTTTACAGCCAGGTACATGCCAAAAAGACAAGGATTAGCATTAGCTTTCTTTTTTGTTGGTACTCATGAATCATATTCCTGACCATCATCTATCCTTTTAATTCTTTATGTACAACACATTGTCAAGATGAAGATCTTTTAAATCCATTTTGAAGGGATTATGGAACTAAATGGCATTAGCTTATATACTTTAAACCATTGAGTTGATTGTCATTATTATAGAAATAGAGAAGAATTTGAGTACATCCTTTGTTGCTAGAAAAACTTACTAGCCATTTCTAGGATATTATGCTCCATTGGATCTAATCCTCTCTTGTTGATTACAATAATGTTTGAATTTAAAAATCCATCATCCAGGGTGTATTTATCTCAAGCAAAAAATGATGCATTCCATTTACCATATAGGGAAGGGAAATCTGTATATTTCATATGCCTAGTTTTAAATCCAGTTTGATCTCCAGATGCAACAATCTCACAATGATGGGCTTGCAAAAACTATTTGAAATTTTGAAATTGGTGGTGGACGTGAAGATGTGAAGTCATCTCCTGAGGACAAAGTGCTACTTTTGGTTGTTATCTTCCACTCCAAATGGCTCAAAAGTCTCAACACTCTTTATGTCATTGCTGTGCTCACCAGTAGAAGCTTCCCAATTCCCTTTTGTACATCAAGAATTTTATATCAAGACAATGGTTCCTGAAATACAGAAAGATGTAAATCTTGCTACTAGCACAAAATTGCTTAAGCCTTGTTCCTTGAAGGATCAAAGTCAGTCTTGAGGCTCTCCCATATCAGTACCAGAGTAGTAGGTTTTCCCACCCAACAAGAAGGTGCTTAGTGGTTGTTAGCTTTGTTCAATTAATTTATGTTTCTTGGTATAAGATTCTGACTTCCAACCAATGATTATTTTAAAAATATTTGCAAACTCTTTCACAGGTTTCAAACACAAAATGTGCAACATATTTGCAACTTCTAAGAACAGTATACCAAGCAATTGCTCCACATGATCCAATTTATTGGCCTAGCTTGATATGGCTTCTTCCAAAAATATCACTTAATTTGTTTTCTCTTGTAGTACTCTCCAATGCTATCATGTATTCAACTTATTTCTAGTACTACTTAAGTTCCATGTATTAGGGATTCTATATTGTGCTCATACATGATGATTGGCAGTTGTCTTGTCAGTTAGCTTCATGGGCTTCTTTTTTAGTTTTTATTAAAGCATAGGAAAGCCTAATGTTTCCTTTGAAATTAATAAGAGTTAAAGATTTAAAAATACTAAGCGGTTTGAAGGCACAGCTATAGGGAAGTGCCAATTTTCTTAGTGATTTGGATTTCAATAGTACGTGTTTTAGAGATCATAATGAGATCAAATTACTTTATTTTACAAAAATAGATATGATAATGGAGTTACCCAATTTATGTTGCAAGATGTTGCAAGTGAGATATTGGGGTCTTTCTTCTCAAATATATGTAGTCTTTTTGAAGGAACTTCAAATCTTTTGCAATAAGAATTTCAAACTATTTTTCTCCCATTCTTAGATTTAGACAAAGCTACTAATATTTTTTATTTGAAACAAATTTTGTTTTGCAATGCATGAAAGTTGTCACCAACTGGAAAGTTTTATTATTTCTTTTTTTAGAGATAAATTTGAATATAGAAGATTTTGTTTCATACTGGAGGGGGCCGGGGGGGCAACAAACTCCATCTAAATTCTTGTAGATTTTGCTATGGTTTGCCATCACTTTGGTAGCTCCCTATCTCCAAGACCTCTCAATTGTTTATTATCCTTACAAAGATGGGTAATTGTTGTTACCTACACACTCTTGCACACAATTGAAAATAGTGACTTTCAATGAAAAATTTGATTGTGTATGGTTGTGTGCAAGAGTTTGTGTGTAATAAATACCACTCAAATATGCTAATCTCGTTCCTATTTCTTCCTTTATTGGGGTTTTGTATTTCACATTATTTAAATGGGCTTTCAAGCAATTCCCTTAACGGACCATGCAATTTCATTGATCCAACTAAAAGCCCTTTGTATATTACTCATTCCTAGACTTGGTCCAAGTTCATGAACAATTCAGCCTATCAATACTATTTAATGATGTATCATATTTTAATTCTTTGGGGTGTGACAAGGTATTAATTCTTTGGGGTTAAAACATAAAGAGCTCTAAAGATTCCAAAATATAATATAAATGGGCTCATAGTCATCTCTGAATAAGAAAAACAAAAAAGGAAGACAAGTTCGTTCTAAAAGTGGCCTCTAAGTGGACCTGAAGCCTAAATGCGGTTTCTAAAAAAACTTGACCCAAATTGAATTTACTTCCCAATGCTAACCCAAGGAAATACCGTTTGAGTAACACCAAGTCCAACCAAGCAATACGATCATCATTATCCCATAACAATATTTTTAAAATGTAGTATATCATGCTTTAGCTAAGTTAGTTAACTTTGTTAATAGTAATGCACTTATGTTTATTGTAATATCTCTTTGAATTTGTTTGGTATACTTTGAGGAAAAACTCTTTATTTGCTTTGTTGAATGAAATTTTAGATTTATATTAAAAAAAAAAGGGTTTGATACGATTATAAGGACCATGACCATCCAATATTGAGAACTTATTAGATAAACTTAATACTCGGCTGGATGAACTTATTTTCATAATTTATTTTGTTTACTTTTTAAGTACAATATTTTTTAAAAATTGCGTATAATTATATTTTTTTCATGATAAACATAATTTATTAAAGGAAACAAATTCTTCAAATGCACACACGATGTCTTTATTAGAAATACTAGGATGTACTAGGTGAGTTGCAAGACTCTTGATATAATGAAGGTTGAATTATATAGCTTACAGTTGGAACTGAAAATTAGATACATGAAATTGAATTCTATGGTGTTTGGCAATTTTGAATTCTTTAGGAAAAATTAAAATGCTACAACATGTATAATTGGAACTTGTATATTTAGGAAAATACATGTCCAAAAAACCGATTTATATATATATATATATTTAGTAACGAAAACAGATTTATATTAATAGCTCAAAATAGTATGAATCTTGTGGGAAAAGTAAATAGCGTTGGCGTTGCCTTTCTCAACATCGGGAAAATTCCGTTATGGCCGTTATTGATGATGTGGCATGGTCGGTTAAAGAAATTGAATTGGAGGACTGTTCCAAATTTACTGTAGGGAATATTAGGGCCAAAAGTGATTTGAAGCCCATTAAATATGAATGATTCAAACATTAATGAAGTATCATTTTCCCAACCATGGGCTTTACAAAGTGGCAGATGCAAACTATTAGATCTTTTTCTCAATATGAAGCTCTTCGAGCTATTCTTGGAGAGGAGGTACTGAGTGTTTTTTTTTTCCCCTTAAGGTGCTATAAAAGGAGGTATTGAGTTACAGACAAAGTTTGGCTACAATAGGAATAGAAAGATAACATGTATTTCTATAATGTTCAATTTACATGATAGGAACACACTCATTTTCTTATTGTTGGCCGTAACCTTAGACTACAGCTAAATTTGTAGTCATCTCAATAAATAAATAAAAAATATAGCCAAACTTTGTTAGATACATTTTTCAAATTCTTTTGCGCTTATTGGTTGACCAATTCATTTTGAAATATTAGGAATTGTCATTTTAAAAATTAAGATATTTAATTATTTAACCAAACTTTTAACCCGTTTAAATATACAATGATGAATTATAATCAATTTCAATTTGCTAAAAGATGCACCCTATTATATATTTTTGGAGCATTTGATTAAAGAACAACAATTGTAAAGTAGACAATGTGAGTCAACATGCCCTCTCAATAAGCGAAAATTATCTCCTATGCACAGGGATGCATTTTTAGCCTTTTTCTCTTATGCATTGAACCTAAGGGCCCCCATTCACCAAAAAAAAAAAAAAAAGAAGAAGAAGAAGATATTACTTGGACTAAATCATCATATTCACATTATTCCTCAATAAAATAGTTAAACTAAATTAGAGTTCAAAATTTGTAGTCAAATTCTTGAATCCTTAATTTTTTCCAATTTCATATTTTTAAAGTATTTTTCTAGTATTATGGAGTAATCTACTCATTTCCATAGGAGATTTTTAACTTCTACACTATGTAGACCTTTCTTATTCTAAAACATCTAAACTACTTCAAATCAAATGAATATGTTATATCAAAATCTAAATAAAAGATAATTCAATCCTTGAGATTGATCTTATTCGTATCATAGATGGGGTTTATAAGAGGAGAACGTTGTACTAGACTGGGCAAAACAAATGGGCTCTATACAATGTAAACACTGAAGAACAGCCCACTATATTAATATTGCAGGTCTTGACCCAACCGATTGAAAAATCAACAATCACACAATCTGATCCATATTTAAACACTCACTAGTCACAACTCAATCCAGAACCTTCCTTGCCCAACCTAACTGATTTTGAGGAAAAAGAGATAGAGAAGAGAAGCATTTTAAGCCCATAGGCCATCCCAAGTATTTTTGAACATTCAACAATATCAAATTCATAATATGAACACTCCAAAGCACATGAGTCAGTCACTGTTCTTGCTGTTATTGATGTTTTTGTTTTACCAATACATGTCCTTGTCCATGATTAAACTAAATTTGTACTCAATTAAAAATATAAAAATAAAATAGTTAATCGGAGGGTGACAACAAAGTCCATCAAAACTATCGTAAATTTTGTTAATTTGTTGCTATATTCTTGCCATCACTTTGGCAGCCCATTTCTCAAAAGACCTCTCTATTGCTCAACCAACTTATTATCCTTATAAAGACACTAATCTCATCCCTCTCTCTTTTATGTACAAAGCTTGTGGGATCCCCGAAGTTATGTTACAAAGACATTAATCTCAATTTTGCCTTAGTGAGACAATCTCTAACATGAACCCAAATTTTAGCCATCATACTAATAGCGACTCTTAATAGCTCTACCAAAACCTGTAACTCATGTCCCATTACTCTCTCAGAGTACCACCCTAAAAAAAAGAAAAAAAAGAAAAAAAGCAAGTTTCATGAACTTTATTATCAATTTCTTTCCCTTAGAAATGTTCTTACTACGTTGGGTTCATAAAATACCCAAATTCCCATTGAAAAAACAAGATTCCAAGGCCAGGAGAAACATAAACCATGAAAAAAAGATTGAACGACTCTAATTTGATTCAAGAAGTTGGTAGGAAACACCATAGACAGATAGAATCATTCCAATTCAAGACGCAATAGCTTACAAAAACTCACAACCCTTCGTCAACCAAATTTAATGGGTCATCAAGTCATTCTCTTAATGGACCATTGAACTCTAGTGATCCAAATAAAGCTCACGATTGGCCCATTTCGTACTCTGAGCCCAAGTTCTTAAATAGTTTAGCCTATGACTATTTAATGATATATTAATTCTTTTGGGATGTGATGTGATGAGGTATTTAGTATTCAGTCCATAATGTCTGGGTCCCTAAGCCCATTTGGTTTGGTAGTAATTTGGAATTAAAAAGTATGGTAAAATTTTTTTTTTATTTTTAAAAAGAGTATATTTGGAGTATTCATAATGTGAAAAATTGTTTTTGATACCATATTTTTATAACTTTTTTGAAAAAAAACTGAAATCACACAGTCAAGTGTTTTGCATAAGTATTTTATTTTATTTTATTTTTAACAAAAGTGTGTTTTACTTTTTCAACGTCTTGTGGGTCCCATGATTTTGAAATAAATTATAACTATGTAATTCAAAATTGTTACTTGAAAACTAAGTGTATATATATATATATGTGTGTGTGTGTGTGTGTGTGAAATCTCCTTCTAGAGACATGAATCACAACCCTTATTTCCCAACTCACAAGAATTTGTATTTGTGGAGTGATTATCACGCCAAGAGTGGGTAACAGTCACAAGTTTTAGCACTTAAAAACTAGGAACTGTAGTTTAAATCTTTCTACCAAACGCACTTAAGCTTTACATTTCTTAATCGGATCAAGATTTTTAGAGCTCTTTAGAATACTCTACCACATAGAGTTCATTTAATTCGGGTCATTCAATTTGTTAACCAATAACTTATAGGGTCCTGTTAACGAGTGCTGCACAGTAACCGTTAACGTGTTATAAAATTACAATAAAATACTCATGTTTTATGGGTAGTGGGAAAAAGCTGAATATGTGTTAGGCCTGTGTCAACTTTGATGGAAAAATCAAATTATTTTGCAACCAAACCAAAATACCCTTTAATTTTTTCCAATACCTTAATCTAACCGATTAGCTTTATGCCTTAATTTATCTCTAGAGTCACTAACTTTTATTTTTTTGTCCTTCTAGAGGAGTAGAGATTCCCATTTCTTTTTTTCTTTTTCTTATTTAAATGGTAATGCTAGGCTCGCATTATTTCTAAAACAAAAATATAATGAAAACAGTTTTTTCATAACAAATTTTATAATATTTTTAAAGTGGTCAATTAGATATTCTAAATTCAATTATTTATGAAATTGAAAAGAAAAAAAAGGAATATATATGTGTGTGTATATATATATATATATTATATACTATATAATAAAAGTTAGGCTTAGAAGACGTAATTACGCCAAATGGCTTCACTAAATTGCAGAAATTTTGTTAACTGGGTCTTGTTAATGGGTGTTGCATAGCACCCGTTAACGTGGTATAAAATTACAATAAAATACTCATGTTTTATGGGTAGTAGGAAAAAGTTGAACATGTGTTAGGCCTGTGTTAGCTTTGATGGAAAAATCAAGTTATTTTGCAATCAAACCAAAATACCCTTTAATTTTTTCCAATACCTTCATCTAACCGATTAGCTTAATGCCTTTATCTCTAGAGTCACTAACTTTTATTTTTTTGTCCTTCTAGAGGAGTAGAGATTTCCGTTTCTTTTTTTCTTTTTTTTTAAAGGGTAATGCTAGGTTCCCATTATTTTTAAAACAAAAAATATAATGAAAATAGTTTTTTCATAACAAATTTTATAATATTTTTAAAGTGGTCAATTAGATACTCTAAATTCAATTATTCATGAAATTGAAAAAAAGAAAAGAAAAGAAATATATATATATATATATATACATATATGTGTGTGTGTATTATACTATATAATAAAATTTAGGCTTAAAAGGCGTGGTTGCACCAATCGGCTTCACTAAATTGCAAAAATTTTGTTAGATTTTAAAAAATTTTTGGAAAAATAATAAGAGTGGGCCTTGAGTTCTACGGGAATACAATTAACCCGTTCAGAGCCCTTGAGTATTTATCATTTAAAAATATGCCAGAGTGGCAGGAGTGGGTTTTATTTAAAGGGGTAGTTTTCACTTGTCTTCGAGAACTTTATATTGAAAATTGTCCCAAGCTAATTGGGGGTCTGCCCGTTCAACTTCCCTCTTTGACCAAACTTGATATTTGTGAGTGTAAGCAGCTTGTTGCTTCGCTTCCTAACTCTCCAGCTCTCCATCAATTATTATTATCATACACGGGGAAAATAGAGGGTGGCGTTTATTCAATTTTGCCCTTTCCACCATTTGCTTCCCTCTCTCGCTTGGAAATCTGTGAGTGCCCTGATTTAGTTTCCTTTCCCAGCGGAGGACTGAGTGCTCCAAATTTGTCTGAGATTGTAATCTCAATGTGCGAAAACTTAAAGTCACTGCCTGAAGGGATGCACACCCTCCAATCTCTTGTGCGTTTGGATCTGGGATGGTGTACAGAACTGGAATCGTTTCCCGAGGGAGGTTTGCCCTCCAGCTTAGAAAGTCTTGCTATATGCAGGTGCGACAAACTCATTTCCCGTCGCATGGCATTGGGATTGCAAGGTCTTCACTCTCTCAAAAGTTTCACAATTTCTAATTATCACAATGAATTGGAGTCCTTTCCAGAGGAGGCGTTGCTGCCTCCTAATCTTACCGATTTCACCATCGGTTATTTACCAAATCTAAAATCGCTCAATGGTAAGGGGTTTCAACCCCTTAACTCTCTTAAAAACTTGAGTATTTGGAACTGCCATAGTCTTGACTGCCTACTAGAAGATGTTTTGCCTACCTCTCTTTATCAGCTTCAAATCTCTTGTTGCTGTTTTTTGAAAGAACGGTATGGAAACGAGAAAGGGGAGGGCGGGGTCAAGATTGCCCACATCCCCAGAATATCCATAAGTTGATTGAGCTATGAGTCGAAGAACGCTTCTGACCAGGTATTAATTCTCATTTTCGTTAATTCCCATCAAGCTACAGTGAAAGTATGTTTATAAACACTTAATCTTAAGCTCTGTAGACCATATATCATAAACCACAGTTTTAGTTTTAGTTGTAGTGCGTTATTTAATTGTAAATTACAGAAAAACTCCCCAACATACAGAACTATATACATAAATAAAGGAAGCATTAGATCATGCTTCAGTTGAAATATTTGAACTAGGTGATTTTCAACATTGTTATATATGCTCATTTCATTGCCTTTTCTTTTGCAGTGTTACTTTTACTTGTAAATAACAAGTGCCTTACACATCGGCTGTCAATTTCATGCCACTGCTAGCTGCTGATCCTTCTGCATTTTGTATGAATTCCTAAATGTCAATTCTCCAAAAAAAAAACCTCCAAAATATCTTATTAGTTTTCAAGTCACTGTAAAATCTCATCCTTTACTCTCATTCTTGCTGGAGATGCTCTTGCCTCATTATACATTCACTACATTTCTACTCTGGACTTCTGAAATACAAGACAAAGACTTTTGTTAATGTTTAAGCTAAGGTAATTCCAAATTTCCAGCATATGTATATGTTGATCAACACATTCATTTAAAAAGTTAAAAGCATTTTTTAACAATCAACGAACTGCAAACTACCAATCAATTTGTCTATTGAATTGAGAAAAAAAATTTTAAAAAATGTTCCTTCAAATTATTTGATTAAAGTTTTAGAGGATAAAATAACAAATGGATAATGGATAGTAGTAAATAAATAAAAAAAATTAATTGGTTTTATAATAATTTGTTTAAGATATGTCATTTATGGTTATAAATGCCTTATCCTATGCTCTACAGACCGTATATCATGATATTGATACCACAACTTTAGTATTAGACGTTTTAGTTTTTTTTTTTTTTAATTAATTTATAGAAAAACTTCACGGCTTCCAGAAAAATGTTCAAATTTATCTATCTATATATATTCCAGAACAAAGTAAAGCTTTCTAGTAGTAAAAATATTTTTGGTACACCTATGTAAGAGATGTTGTTAGATGTTTTTCAACCAGAGGCTCTGGATCCAAAGATTATGCTACAGTTGACATATTTTTTTTGAACTAGGTCATTTTCAACATGCTCATTCATTGCCTTTTGTTTTGCAGGGTCACATTTACTTGTAAATAACACGTGCCTCACACACCTGCTGTCAATTTATGCCACTGCTAGCTGCTGGTCCTTTTGCATTGTATATAAATTTCTAAATCTCTTATATGTTTTCCAGTCACTGTGAAATCTCATCCTTTTCCTAATTGAAGAATCATTTACTCTCATTCTTGCAGGAGCTGCTGCTGCCTCGTTATACTTTTACTGAGTTTCTAAAGTGCAATTTTGAAGTGCAAGACAAATACTTTTGAGGTAAAGCAATTTTTCCAGCATATGTATTTGATGAATAATACATTTGTTTTATAAGTTTAGAGTATTTTAAGAAATATTCGGATTTGACTTGGCCAGTTTGGCATGCTGTTTGCATTTCTACTGTGCAGTTTTGAAGTGCAAGACAAATACTTTTGAGGTAATGCAATTTTTCCAGCATATGTATTTGATGAATAATACATTTGCTTTATAAGTTTAGAGTATTTTAAGAAATATTGGGATTTGACTTGGCCAGTTTGGCATGCTGTTTAATCTCAGGTAAACTATGTGGCAATTGATAGCTAGTGCTGCTTCTTTACCTTCTAACAGCTACTGAATCACCCTGATCAAGTGTGGAGAGGGACTTACTCAGGCTTTCTCTTTGGAATTGGTGGTAGATGGGAAGATGTGACGTCCGCTCCGGAGGATAGGTTGCTGCATTTGGTTCTTTTTTTTCTTCCTAACTTGAAAGAGCTCAAAAGGTTCCGGATATGACTGCTCTGGCTGTCCTCACCTGTTGGAGCTACCATTACTACCAAGAAATTTAAATGCCCTATTGTGTGACAATGGTGCCAGAGGCAGAGGGGGGAAAGCTGGCCCAAAGATTGCTAAGATTCTTGTTCCATGACAGATCAAGTCGAGAGATGCCCTGTGATTGTTAGGTTGTTCAACTGAATTGTGTTTGTTGTTATAAACTTTGAACCTATCATCATAAATGCTTTTTAAGTCTTTGTCAACTCTGCAAAGTTTTAAGCCTCTGACAAATGCATAAGGGACAATTGCTTCAAATCATCCCATTGATGAATACAACAATTATAAACCTACCAAATGCATCTCTTGCGATCAATATTTTTGAAGAGCTAAATTCACATTCAGTGAGCCACAATTATGCATGTTCTGTTTTCTTCAAGTTTGGACTGCCCTAAGTATTTGTATTGTAATGAAGAATAATGTAGAGAATGGTGCCTCAGCTCCAATTCCAGCTCCTAGATTTGAAAGAAAATATATCATTTAGGCATTTTATAGGATATCAAGTGTGATTGTGAGTTCATGACACCTTGAGAACTTGATCGTCTTCCATGTGAGTTTGTTTGGATGTCTTCCGAATATTCCTAACTTCATACTTTTTTTTGGTACTTTTCCATTGCTCTCCATTATTCCGCTTATCCACTAGTTCTTTTCCTTGTACCTGTAACTTGTTGTCATTGTACAGGTATTTCCTTTGTTGATGAAATGATACCAAAAAAAGAAGGGAAAAAATTGATGCAAGATTGATCACATCCCCTGCATACATATAGATGACTGAGTCATTTTAGGAGCTAAAATTCCAATTTAACCCAAGCTGCTGTTTTACAGTTAGGTACATTCTGTTCAATTTTATATAAATATAAGTTTATTTGTTGATAAATATATCTGAAAAAGTGTTACTGCTTGATGAAGGGCTGGTTGAAGAACGGTGTCATAAGCTGTTTCTGCCTTGAGATCAAGCACTTTTTAGGTGTTGTCCTTTGTTGAAGGAATGGTTCCATTAAGAAGAAGGGCAAAGAATGGAGCAAGAATGCCCATTTTCTTCAGCATATTAATTGATGATGAAGTGATCATGCGGCTGAAAGTGTAGAAAGAGTCCTCATTTGCTGTTTTCTTCATTCACTTGGCATCATTTAAATGTTAAGAGTCAGGTACATAAAGGTTCTACTAAAACCATTTAGTTCTCAAATTGATTTAGTACCTTCTATTATTGGATGGTTTAACTGATGTTAATTTTGATGAATCAGAACACTTTCCAGCTTCCTTCCTTCACTATTTTGGATAATCAAATTTAACTGACATGAGTAGGTATGAAAGGCTGAAACAAGAACAAGGCCATACAAAATCAAAAAGTGGTCGGCAATTCTTCTGCTTTATTATGTGTGCTTCTATTAGATAATTCTTCCCCAGGAAAAGTGATTGATATGTTGCATTTATGCAGAAAGTTCATTTATTTTAGGTATGATATGTAAAACTTATATTTTCTAAAACTGTCCTTTGCAATGATGATTTTGGCAGACAGATTAAGCATTTGCGTGAATCAATAATATTTTTTTTTTTGGTCAATATTGTCACTTTCTCAGCTTGCTACCAGCATTTTGCTATTAAACTTTTTTCCTTTCTTTAATATTTTAATTTATTTTCAAGGCTGCTGCACAATTCTACCTGGTTTTCCATCTGACTTGTATTTCTTTGGTGCTTCCAGCAATAATATGCTATAAATAGCCCTGTGAGGTTCAAGCTTGTGACATGAAAACTATTACCTTGCTTTCAAAATTCAGGGTGACTTCAGCCAACCAACTCAAACTTCCTCTGCAACCAACACTTTTGGTAAGCACTCAAACCTCTTTCTCCGAGATTTGTACAAATGGTGTACTACCCTTTTTTTTTTTTTTTTTTTTTCAAGATTTATTCTCAAAGTTTTCTAACCTTCTATTGTTACTGGTGCCTGGAGGTTGGCCCTAAGAGCATTTATTGTTTAGTTTTGATCAAGACAGGACTTCCAAGAGCAATGGAGAAAATAACCACAGGTGGTCCGCATTGTCAGCTTTGAAATTTGATAAAAAGGAAATCATTTCCTTCAAAAAAAAATCAAGTATGAACAAGGATTTTGAAATTTCTTCAACTTCATTATTTCTTTGTGAAATGTCAAGGAAATGTTTTGAGATAATAATTTTGTTCCTTATGCACATAATTCTTGAATTCAAATTATATTTTCTAAACCTTGCCATATGCTCGACAAGAGGAGGTTGGGAAATTCAGGTGAAACGTATCATATCATCGAAAGTGTATTGGTGGTGGCATTCCAAATCTCACCAGGTACTCCATCCCAGTTTCCACTAGACTAACTCTTCATTTATACATTTCCAAGTTTCAAATCCTTTGAATCTTTTTCCTTTTTCTTTTTCTTTTTAATTTTTTTTTCAAAAAGATTAAGAAATAATAGTCATCAGCTTAATTTTTTGGTAGTACACGCTAAAAATTTTCCTTATCATTAATTGTCTTAATATTTTATTTTGTGCATCACATGAACAAGGCCTGATGTTCTGGCTTTCTCAGCTCACCACCAACAAATGCCCTTATTTGGCATTGGACAGATCTGCTTGTATGTTTCTTCTGATTAGTCCTAGGTAAAAAAATCCTTAATTTTCAAATAGAAGCATATACAAGTGCAATTCTGATGTTGAATTTAAAAATAGTGAAGCAGTAGTTCCAATGAGAACTATGTGGCTTGCAAGTCATGGAATGAATAAATCCATTCTGAACAGATCATGAACAAAATAGGGGCTAGCTCATTTGTTTCAAACCAGTGCTCTGATTTATCATTATTTTAAAAATACAAAAACATTCCTGAACAAATCCTTTGTTTGTTAAAAAACTTTCTTCTTCTATTTCACAAACCAATCTTGGCAAATTTTGGTGCTTGATAATGCTGAGTTATATTCCAGCTGATATTTACAACACAGTTTAGAAAGTTGTTGATTTTCATTGCATTTGAATGTAAATCAATGCATTTCAGAAACTGAAATGGTGCATATATTTTTCTTATTTTACTAAAATGGGGGTAGGGTAATGAAATATTGTATAGTTTCTTATTTTCAACTTATGAATGAAATATTTATATTTCATATGCTTAGTTTAAATTCAATTAACATCATCAGATGCAACAAACACACTGCCTGTGGGTGGATGGGGGCTTCTAAGAATCAAACACACTGCCTGCGGATGGATATAGGATCCTAAAGACTCTTCGAGATTTTGGAAATGGCGGTGGATGTGAAGATTTGAAGTCCTTGCCAGAGGACATGTCGCTACTTTTGTATTTCCTCTTCCTAACTACAAACGGCTCATAGGCTCAGCAAGTCACTCCTCTCGCCAAGGTTGCTTTCAGTCACCTGTATGAAGTGTCCAACTCGCTTTTTCACATCAAGAATTTTATTGTCTTATGCTGAGACAATGGCGCCTGAATGAGACAGGGAAAGTTGGCTGTTGACCCAAGATTGCTCAGCTCTTGTTCCTTGAAAAATCAATGCCATTCTTTGAGGCTCTTATGTTACTAACAGTAATTACTAATATATTTTCTCCAACCGGAAGGTGATCTGTGATTGTCAGGTTCGTTCAATTGATTTATTTCTTTAGACATTCAAAGATTTATGTCTCATGGTGTTGGACCCCTATCAAACATCATTGCAAACTCTTTTGTGTGTATAATATACAGCGAAGAGCAATGGGGAGAACATTATGGAAGTGACAACTTGATAAAAATTGTAAATTATTGGTCATTTTTATGCTTAAGAACATTATGAAAATGACAACTTGTATTTGTAAGCTTTTGTATAGCTAAGAACATTACTGGAGCACACTTATGTGGGCTCCAGCATATGAGTTTGGACCTTAATTATATAATATTAAGTATTAACAATTCATTTTTTTGTCATTAGTATTTGATATGAGACTTTCCTTACATGTGTAAAGTGTAAACCCAATACCTATCTTAATCTAAAACATCGGCACTATTCAAATCAAATGAAGATGTAATAGACAAGGGACAGATGCGGTTTAACGAAAGAAAAAAAAATAAGATGAACAAGAAGTATTTCACTAGACAGTTATTTGACTTATAAGCCAATGAGAATGCCAGTAAGCGAACCTTGACTTGGAAAATACTGTTTTAATTCTAAAATAAATTAAAGAATTTTTCTATATTTTATATTCTACTTAGAGTGATTTTAAATATAAAAAGACAATGGTGCAACTGTGCAGAACTATCCCAAGTGTCATGTATATACTACATGACACTTTCATTAGTAATTTGCTACAAAAATTATAGCTAAAAGAGATTAGATTAAATCAATCTGAAAGTATAGAGGGTGTGATTAGAAGTTAGAACTTAGAACAATTAAAAAAAAAAAAAAACCAAGTGTGAGTAGTTCAAACATTACATTCTTACATTTTACATATTGAAAATACAAAGCCATCTAATTTCATCATCTAAACCACCATCAAAATCTCAAACCTTTTTACAAAAGCACAAACAGAGTGACAGTACAAATGAGTGTCAAGGATAACATTTCCCATCGTTAGTAAGAAAGTAGCACAGTCATACTTGAATCAAATTAGCAACAATATTAGCTAAGCACAAAATTGCCTGAATGTTTTGCTTACAATTAGTATTTAGTATAGACAGTAGGAACAGATAATTTCCTATCACAAGATATAAAAAATTTCAACAAATTTGGCGCTGTACAGCTGAAACTTACTCTGATGCGACATGCATCTTTTCTTTCTGCCACATGATGCACTTGCTCTTCAGTAGCTATGTTTAAGAACTTCCAGGCCTATTTTTTGAGTTCCAAGTTTTTCACCAAAACACCAATGAACGACTTGAGACCTAGTCTCTGCAGTCACTAGCTTAATACCTCAGTTTTAGGAAGGCATTGGCTGGTTGCCATGATTTTGATTGACATAAAACTGGACCTCCAGATCATTTAAAATTAGCAAAAAAAGAGGACCCCTGTGAGAAGCACTATTAACTACACTAATCCGTCATATTTTCCTCACTTGAATTGCTTTCAGGTAGCCTATCATTTTCATCATTTCTACTAGCTTCCTTGTCTACCTCCCCATTTGAATGACTCACAGGCAGAACATCCGCATCTATCTTAGTATCCTCTTCCATGCTGCTTTCATGTTGCACAGAAGGTGTATCAGTGTCCATGGCATTGAACCCAGTTGTTGAATTTTGTTGATCGTTTTGTCCCAAGTAGGTCATATAATGATCAAATTGATGACTCATGTATCGTTCCTGACATCAAGAAAATTATGAGTCTCAGCTTCAGCATTCAGTCAATTGTGCAATTATGGGTAACCAAAAAATAAAAGTTAAGAAAAATGTCCAAGGTAACAGATTAAGCCATCGCCCTGCATGGATGTAGGATATAGATTACATTTAAGTGTGACAAAAATTTAAGCAATTAAGAATGAAGCATTTCTGCATAACCTCAAGTCAAATTTCTTTCCAAATTGATGCACCAATCATGCACTAATGAGGACAGAAATTTATAACCAGAAAAAGAAAGGCATACATACCTGATACCTCCAATTAAAAATGCTGATCATCTCCTCAACACCACTGACAAGATGGATAGGTCCAGTGTCTTCAACATGTCGTTCTGTATATGATGCGATCTCATTCAGATTGAGGGCAAGGCAATCAGGTCTCTGAAGCAGAAGCTGAAATGTAGGCTGCAGTTCATAGCATTGTTCGAACAGAGAACGGCGACAAAACACATACAAACCAAGTCGGGCACGAGACATGGCAACAACCAATCTTCTAACATCACGAAGGTGACCAACAAAGCGAGTACGCACAAGAGACAGCAATATAAAATCATTTTGCTGACCTTGAAACTTATCAACAGTTGTAACCTACAGACAAACATTAGTGAAAACAGTTACAAATTAATCTGATAACATAGTGCGGTCCGACTAATATTTTAGAAGAATAACATTTAACCTAGGCAACAACGACAATAAAATAAAACCTCACACAAGGATGGTTATGGTAGTTAATCATGTTCAACATGCACATAGGATATTAAGTAAGTGAAACCATCAATTATAAGAGTTCAACAAGGCCTCTGCTCTTGGTAGAGCATGTGTTCATCCCAAATATTGTGAAATGTACACATCCTGACCCACAATTTAACTGTTGAGATGCCTGCTAAATATAATGTGAAAGGGGCATGCATGGCAATTTACCTTGCTGGGTGGACCAATGAAGTCATATGGAACACATCTTCTATTGATAACATCACGGATCAAAAGTTTCTGGCCATTGTAAGTTGTCAAGATGGATATCTTATTTGCTGGGTACCCAAGTAAACGCAGGTACATATAGACACTGACAACATATTCAGCTTCTCCCTCATTTTGATAAAACCAAGGGGAAGGGGCGCTTTCACCTCTACCTTGGTAATCAGGTACATCCACTAACTGATACTCATAGGAGAATCCAGCATTTGCTCTATGGAAGACAGCGTCCTCCTTTACATAAGGAAGGTCACCCAAATCTCTGTACCTCCAGTTGTACAGTTTGGCTATTCTTGGCCTGGCTCTACCCTGGGCATTGAGCTCAATATAAGGAATGCCGAGACGAACAAACCTTGTAAATAGACTCTGGTCCATGTGGCTATACTTCTGGAAAGCCATGTTCTTCACAACAGGAGGCAACTGGTGATGATCACCAATCAGGATGCAGCGCTTAAGCCGTGCATAACCATCTTCTTGCCTCTGGAGCAACATTGGGATGAAGGTCTCAATCTCCAATATTTGGGCACTTTCTTCCATCAACAAGTTGTCATACTTGAAACCTAGCTGAAGAAAATCCTTCCTCTTGAGTGCCGCATGAGTGCAAGTCATTGCAACAATCTTTGCCTGCTTGGTCGTGAGATAATTTGCTCGATCAGCCGTTGACTTGAGCAATTCAAATGCCCTACACTCTTCAAGCTCTTGAAACATGGTCTTAAGATGACGAAAGCACCCCTTAGCTGCTCTCATGTCTTTCTCAAAAGACTTGCCCATAAAAATTGGACGCGGAGTGTCAGAGAAAAATTCCTTGAAGGGAAAGCGGTCTTTAACAAATGTTGGTTTATCTTCATTCTCAGCACAAGCTGCCAAGAATTGTTCCCAGCGTGAGTATACATGAAGCAACCAGAAATATCCAGCAGTTTCGCATGTATAACCTACATCCTCAGGCAGTTGAAGAGATCTAGCCAACCTCTCCACTTCACCAAGCAGTTCTAACCGTCGGACAAGCATTGCATTCACACGGCCTTGCCTACTAAAATCAAGATCAGTCGCTAGTTCTTGTTCTCCTTGACCAAGACGGAGTAGATAACGTGCGGGTACATCCCTCTAAAACAATAAACATGAAGATGCATTAAAAACTATCCTACTAGTAGCTGAAGAACCGTACACACTACAAGCTCAAGCATAATCACTATACAAATGAAGAGGAAGGGCAAAGTAATCATCCTGAAGTGGTACCTGCATTATCTTCTCAAAAAGGTCATTCAAAGCCTGATTTGAATGTGTGATTATCAATGTCCGCTGAGAAGGACAATTGTGATAAAGCACATTCAGGATTTGCACAGCTGTATCAGTTTTTCCCGTACCAGGTGGACCCACAACCATAGTTAGTCCAGGCTGAATACCAGAGATGATTGCTCCAACCTGTGCAACAAAAAACACTACAAATACTTAGTGACACTTTCAAAAAGATGTAAACATGGAAAATGTAAGTAATGATGTTCACACAAACACCAGCACCAATGTTGAAATGAATCTAGAAGCAAAAAATATGAGAACACTAGAGCTAAACTACAGTTGCATATTTTTTTTAGAGTCAAATAATTTTTCCAAAGTAGCACAAAGATAAGTTTATTCACAAAATTCCTCACGAGACTGCAACAAAAATTGAAGTCAATCATTGAAACAAAGATTTGAGGATCCCAGAAAATGACTTACCACATATATAACCCACAATTTACACTTTACACAGAAAGGTATCAGGATAATGTTTTTCATCCATGTGTGAGACTAAAACAAAAATAAAGAGAGATATCTTCCAAGCCAAGAGTCTGCATTTTATTATCAACATGGAGTTGAACAAGTTAGCTCCAACATAGAGCTGGAAGCCTAATTACGCACATGAGGTATGCTAGTCTATGTACCTTCTCCATTGGCTATACAACGAAAGGGTATTCAAAATGATTACATGCATAATATCATCCAGTGAAATTAGCATATGTACCATTCACAATATTAAAGACCATTCACAATCCAGCCAATATGAAAATCCAGTGAGAATCCTTGATATTCCAAAATCTTGCATATGTATCATTCACTTTCACAAGGTAAAATAAACACAAAAGACAACCAAAATGTCTGTAATCAGTAAAAAAAATTATCAGATGCCGTGCATAAATTGCTTGAACATAAAGATGAATTTCAAAGCTAAAACTCTGGTAGCAGAAACTTCAGTCATACAACCATGATAAACAGATGACCAATTCAGTCTATAAAAAGAGAGCAAATTCAGCCCAGGAGAAGATTAAAGTCCATTTACTTTCTTACTTATCATTTCTCTTTCCTGTTAGAAGGAAAACTCACACAGCCTGGGGTTGGATACTTAAACTAGGTTCCTCTCATAAGCCCTAGTAACTGTTAGTGTGGTTCAGTACTGTTTCTTTCCAGTCAAAATGTTCAGGGGGTGAATTGCCCTCTCTTCCCCATCTGATCATCCCTATTTAGATACTACTATTAATCTAATTAGAACAGGACAGTAAAGAGCTAACTATGACTTTATTGTCTAACATAATAATCAAGTTTAAACCGAGATACAAGTTGCATATAATTATATAAAGGCCCACTGAATGATCAATTTAGTTAACGAATTTGCCAATTCAAACTTAAATTCATGCAGCCAATGGGATAAGTACCAATTATATAAGGATTACAATAAATAGGCAAAGGACTTTGGATCATCAGAAAGGATTTAACACAGTTAAGCATGAAAAATAATACAGTGCAATTGAAAAAAATAGTTGCATAGCACCTGTGTAGGTGTAAATCTAACTGAGTTCTGTTTTGGCTGATCTTGGGGATAAGGACCTGGGTCAGGAGGAGTGTATGCCTCAACAATGAGTGTATCCTCCATATTGACACCATCTGCTGAATCAACACCAGATATCTTATTCCCAGTAAGTGCATGACTACCGCATTTCTGCGTCTTGGGAAGCCTAATTCGAAAAGGAGGCATCGGCTGCAAGTTTTCGCTGCCATCTGGATTTATAAAACAAACCTAAAAGAAGAGAAGGAAAGGTAGTTTTTAAGTGACATTATTTTTACTCAACGCGTGATTATACATAAAACATCAAAAGAAAAGGCAAACAATAGCAAACCTGATAATCCGGAAAACTGTCCTTCAAATGGTCAGCATCAAGAAAAGTATCTTTGAAATCTACCATTTCCAAAAGATCAGGCATGTTAGTCCATTGTGCGGCAGAAGGATTCCCATAGCCCAAAAATACATTGTGCAGCCAATCAGGAACAATACAATATTCATTCATAAGATCTCTTATAGACTCTAAAATTGCTTTGAAATTGTTTTCTTTTGGCTTCCTCCTCATCAATATATTGAATGTCCCGTAAACATCGTCTGCACCTTTCTCTGCAATATTGCTGACATCCATGTGGTATTGCGCTGTATCTAAAGCAACAGTTACAGTTCTCAGTTCCCCTTTTGGAGGCTTCCACTCATCTCTTTTAATTCTTCCTGTGAAATCATTCATGAGAGTTCCCTCCTCATCACGAACCTCAATAATCTCACATCCCCTCACATACTGAAGGCCAAGCCTTTGTGGCACACTTGCCTTGGCAGCTTCTTCAGCACTTAGAGGCTCAAATGAAGGGCGAATCGAAAGTAAAAACAGAACATCGTGCTCTTTAAGGGCATTCCACTCTGATCTTATTTGTGCTTTATAACTGGAAATGCTAAAAGTCACATCTGCAGTAACAGATGACGGCTTGACTTCTCCAATGTTTGGCTGTTTTACCTCAGTGATCTTAAATTCTTTAATTGGCACAGCCATTCTTGACCAACCGCGAAAAGCAGTTTCTCCTTCATTATTGATGTAGGCAAGGAGATGTGGTACAGCTTCCTGAATATCCTCACGTATCTCATATGTTGATTCAAGACGGAAGAGATTAAAATTTCGCAGAAGATAATCATGAAGCGTTAAGAATTGTAAATTAAGTTTTGGAAGAGCTAGGCAACCCTCGCCAGAGTAATTTATGCTTGGTACAAGGCTTTCATCCCACATAATTTGCTCATTTGGGTAGAGTGGGAGAGCATTTATGGCTTCTTTTTGAGATTGTTGTTTCTCAAAAAAGGAGACCATGACTTCAATAAGAAAATCAACCCTTTCTGACCAGGGATCTTCCTCTGAGATCAGTTTGAGCTGCAAAAAGGGATCATGTCAGCTAGTGTCCAAAAATCATACAGTTTTTAAAACAATATCTTTATACGTAAACAGTCACACACACGGAGAAAGCATGAGAGGGGAGAGCACATTAAGAAAGAATATTACAGCCAAATGGTTTTATGACATGATTTTAAACTAGTGCAACACAAGATGAATGGCAGCATCAGTATACCAGATTTGCCCCGGACAGAATTACAGAAGAATAACTTTCTCTTGAGTCTGCAAGGGACAATATAGGGACTTTCATGTACAAAAAAAATTATTAAAATATAATTTATTTCTAAAACCCAATGGCAGTTAAAGCCAGAAATTTTTAATATAGTTACAATACTACATACAGAATCATTAATGTTAAGGCCTTCACAGGGTAAATCCCAGAACTTGTTGTTCTAAACAAGTACTTATAATCAACTTACCACTCAGCAGAGACATTAAAGATTATATTATTAATTTGCATCCCCCTTCCCAAACCCAACCCCCCCCCCCCCCCCACAAAAAAAAAAAAAAAAAAAAAAGAGAGAAAACCTTATCAAATTTCTCATACACTCCTAAAATAAAAAATACATCTAGTTCTTCTCAGTACTGTTCTAACTGATGGTAGAATTTTACAACTTGTGATTTTAGAGGTAAAAGAGTGATAATTCTTGGGAGCCAACAGCAACAAAAATGACATTTGCATAAACAGTTGCGCAAGAGTAGATAAAGTACTAACAAACTCCACATGAAGATCAACAAGAACTCATTCTGGTCCTAGGCATGAGATCAAAAGTGACTATCAACATAAGGCAACATGTAATCAATCATTCATTTACAAACCTTGTGGCAAACCAAATCCCTCAAATCCATAGGAGAAAGCTCGGACAACTTCTTAGAGAGATCAGCCCGCTTGTTAATTGCACCAATGTTAGCCAATGCAAGTTCTTGCAACTACAAGCACCAATGGAAAGAAAGTTGAGACATTTATCAAATTGAATTAAACAAGAATCAGAGCAATAATGGTGATAACAATAATAATAATGATAACAGATAATTGTTCCTTAATATTAACATCATAAGCAGCGACATTTTCAATTCAGAACATTTATAAATGCCTGCTGAGACACGGACCTTGGGGATCTTCTTGAATGCAAGCAGTTGAAAAGATTGGAAGCGGTCATAATGAGACTGCAGCACCTCATCATCTGTCAGTTGAGTCCCAACATGATCATTAATCTCAAATTTCTCATAGAACTGCAGCAAGTCGACCAGTTGTGCAAAGAGTTTCCCCTTTTCATGTTTATAGAGTGCACTCAGATGGCACTTGGCAACAACAGCCACGTCAGCAACAAGAGGTCTCAAGTACCTGTATGCCCCAGAAAAGAGAAAATGTTTTGGAAAAAAATAAAATAAAATTATTCCCATAAAAAAGATGATAAATAGAAGTATAGAACTCAAGAAGAAAAAATAATGATAAAACGAAGCAGAAGTAAATAAGTTGACCAAAGGATTCCACCTTTCACAGATCATAAAAGCATATAATTTCACTTGGAAAAATCTTTTCCAAGGAAGATCTAGCATGTGATAAAATAATCACCACAATCTAAAGAAACCAATGTCAAATAATGTGGGGAACAGGAACCAGTTGTATAGTATCATTTTGGATTTTAAGATTATTCTCCACATGTAGGCAAGATTGAAGAACAAAACACTAAGATCTCAACTTTAAAAACATAAAAACCAAGGAAACTATTATAGATCAGAACAGAAAAAAGTCCCATTTCATCTTTCTACTTGCTAGACTTAATTAAGTGTAATTTCAAACTAAAATTACCATTAAAAAAACACAGAAAGCAATCACATAAGCCCATCCACATCTGCTTAGTTATAAGTTTACGAAATTTTTTTTTTTTTTACGAAAGAATAATTTTATTGAAATGAGATTACTTTATGAAAAAAGTCACAAAGTACCCTAAAGTATTACAAACGGAAAAAATATCTACATATGAATGGACTCTATGAAACATTGAACAGAATTACTATTTGTAAGACCCAATGCAAAATACCACTCATAAAAAGAACTAATGAAGGATGCTAACAATTGAGTTGACGTGCACTCCACATCTTCAAAAGGGAGTGTGGAAAATGATAAGAAAAAAAAAAGTGCACTTTACCTCCTTGTTGGCAGTTGGCTCAAGAGATCAATAAGAAATTCCATAAACCTCTCACAGTACAAAACACAAGCATCGTCAACTTGCTTCAAACCATAAGCATCAATTATTTTATTATCTTCATTAACATGTTGTTCCTGGGAAAAAACCGTTGAATCCAATACCTGGTACAAATTGATAAACTTAAACATAAATGCCTTGCGCACCATAGTTATAGATCAAACAATATTTTCATAGTTTATTGTACAATAAAACCTCCAGAAATTCTTCAATAAGATTTCTCAAGAATTTCACTTCAAGCTTAGTTGACGGGTCAAAAAGCTCTCCTCGCTTTGTTGCCTCCTTAGCTTCTCTCTTTATCATTCTTTTCCATTTCTTGATCAATTCCTGATTAAGACAAAGCTCCATCTACAGAGAAGAGAAGCAGATATTTAATAAATTCCAACCACTATGAAAACAGATTAAGAAAAAGCATGTGTCATACCTGAAAACGACCATATGACAAACTGTGCCAGGATTGCAAACTTGCTAATCTCAACACAGTCTCACTGACAACCTCATCTCCCAAGCTCTGTTAAACAACATATAAATCAACAGACAAACAACTAAACAAGAACTCATTTATGTGCAAGAATGAATTGTACAATATAAGTTTATAGACGCAGGCATATGTATACACGACCAAATGTATGACTGCGTTGAGCATGTAACAACATCTGGACATACTTGAGTGTAGATAACTTTCAATTATTTCTTATCATAAGGGCAATAAACATTATGCAGCTCTACTTACGAAGAATCAAATACAGGTATATTTTAAGTGAGTGTCTGAAGTTTATTTCTTTCCACTGAGAACTTAGAAGTGCGAAAAACTAACCATCAGCAACTTAATCATTCTAACTTCAAAAGACCATGAAATGTAAATTAGAAAAAATGGAAGCATTGATATAATGAGATATATATAATATAGTAGTACATATCAAATAAATAGAGTATGACAATGCTAATTAAGCAAATTAAAAGGTTTAGGAGATAATGCATATATGGACCACATAATAAGTTAGAGACATCCAACAAGTGATAGTTTCTAACATCTAAATATATTTTATCAAAGCATAAAGTAGGATGTTAGCATACCTGAAAGGCATTGATCATGAAAACCAAGTAATTCGTCTTCTCAGCAATGCTTAATTCTTTTCCCTACAGTTACATTTGACATATAAGAGATTCAGATACATCAACAGTGCATCAAGTTCATCAGATAATCAGATCATATGTTTAAAAGTAAACCTACCTTCATAGAAGTTCTTTTAAAAAGCAAAATTCATAACTGCCTTTTCTTTTGACAAGTAATAAATTATATCCAGAAAAAATCAACAAGTACATGGACTATAACAGCTGAGAACATAATAAAAGCGCCTTTGGAGATGTCATACATTAAATAAGACATTAACAAGTTTGTAAATTCTCAAAGAGTTATACCATTTAATCAGAGGTTTCATTAGAAATCATGCTAGTTTATGAACATTACGCATTCAAAGAAAGTGAGCATATATTATGGGAGTGCACATACTAAATAATCCTTTTAAACCCAATACAGATAATGCAAAAACCAGTCTCATCATGATAGACGCAAAAACCCAACAAACATGCTGCAAAAATTCATAAGCAAACAAAACAACTACAAAAGTCCTTATAATGAAAGGACCAAAATACAACCATAGAAAGAAAAAGTAGACAAACCTCCTTCAGCCTAAGAACCCTCTCAAGGAATCCCTTAAAAATGTCTTTTTGATCATAAAAGCATACCCAAGCTGCCACATTCTCCCGAAACTGCAAGTTTTCCACATAAAAAAACTGTGAGTTCAGAAGCTCATCATAACTATCCATCTCATTCAAAATCAATCCCCCATAACCACATTTACAAAACAGAACACCAAAAACCTCATGCTTCTACAACTAAAGTGTCACAAAACTATTACACCAGATTAGACTGAGTTTATTCTGCTTCTTTTAATAGAATAAAAAAGTGCACATTACAGTATTATACACACATGCTTATAGCTTCTTTTTTATTGGTAAATTACACATGCAAACAACATTGCTGTTATATGGTCCACAAAGCATCTGTCATTTGCAAGAAGATTGCAATTGCTTCAATCTGTTCTTGCATGAAATTCAGGTATATTGGACCAATATTTTTATTCTCCCTGCTAAAATTGTGAAAATCATTGCTCTAGGGCTTCTTGTGGAAGGGCACCAATAAGTGATGACTCATCTTTAGGGGCAAACGAGGCTTGGGATTTGGTGGGTGCCCCAAAAAGAGAGGGAAGATTAGCTTTAAAGAAAGTAGTTTAATGGAATAAGGAAGAAATTCTAAAGCACATTTGGAATATTTTTGCTAAAGCAGGTTCCATATGAATTCAATGGGTTTTGAGTATCTGTTAAGGAATAGAAGATTTTGGGTTGTCATATTCCTTGTGATGCATCATGGGGTTGGAGAAAAAATGGAAATTACTGCTTAGAGAGCTAGCTAGGCATCTACAAAAACATAGAATTGAGCAGGGAGGAGATGTTTTTGTGTTGCTAGATAACTCACGCACAGATGGTCCTTTGTTTCCTAAATATGGTTTCAGAGTTGTTTATGATACTGGCAGCAACATCAATTTTCAAATCTCCAGTGTTTTATCTGATGAATAATTGGTGATGGGTGCTAGCTAAATCTGATGTTCTGGTTGAAATTGAAGTTAAAGTGTTCAAGGTGAGCTTGGGAAGAGGGATTCTGTTGCATGGCCTGTCTCCAAATCCAGTGTCATCAATTGTGCAAATACGTGGGAAGCTATCAGGTCTAAACTTCCAGTTGTGGTTGGTGGAGTATGGTCTAGCACTCTTTTAGTATTCCAAGACACATTAATAAGCTAGCTGACCTTAGAAATAGGCTTAGCACTTGCGATAGATTCTTGAGTCTGCGCTATCAAGGCAATTCTCTCTGTGTTTTCTGTGGGGGTTACATATAGAGCAGGGATCACTTATTTATTGAATGTAATTTTATCATAAGAATATGGCATCATATTGAAGGCAATCCAGGTACAAGATTTTTCAACAAGCTGTCAGTACTTCAAAGGAAAAAGGGTCTCAAATCAGTAATCCGCAAAGTAGCCTGGGCTCTGGCTTTGTATAATGGTGTTACCAAATCTAAAGAAAGCCTTTATCAAGCTATTAAATGGGATGCAAAAATCAGAATTTTTTAAACCTCATTGCATAACAAAACTTTGTGTAATTTGTGGGTATATTCCTTGTACAGTTTTTTAATTTTTTAATTTTTTTAACTATGAAACCTTTCTAAAAAAGAGCCCTTTGGACTCACGTCTAATCATTAACACTTATAAGCAATTGATCCCATCCACCAAAACCAGTTACGAGATAATCTAAGTGCATTATTTACTCCTAACGGGCTAAGCAGTTAATACGGTTTTAATGAGTGCAAAGGGTAGTTTTAGCTAAAGATTTTGAGTTTCACACTTCAAAGTGTTCTAACTATGCTGTGCTTGGTAAAATCTCAAGCTCATTCATACAATTATAAACTAAATTTATAAAAATAAAAACTTTATACTCTGTATATGAACTTCACAACAACTATTTTACCTTCTCATTGACCATGAGAATCATCGACATGACGTGCTCGAACGACGCCGTATCGGGGTCGAAATTGGGCCAGAGGTAGTTCTCCAAATACTGACTCACCTCCAAAATCATCACCCTCTGCAACGGCACGGGCTTTCTCCCTCCTTTGACCACCAACTCCGTCTTGTAAATCTCCTTCACCAGCTCCAAATCGAACCGCTTCCCACCGCCGGAGTCTTTACCTCCTCCTCCTCCTCCTCCTGCAGCTTTCGACCAGTTATCCTCCGCTGAATCTCCGACAGCATTATCGTGCTCGGCAGCGCAGACTCCACCTGCTGGGTCGCCGGAAAACTGTCTTTCAAATGGTCAGCATCAAGAAAAGTATCTTTGAAATCTACCATTTCCCAAAGATCAGGCATGTTAGTCCATTGTGCTGCAGAAGGATTCCCATAGCCCAAAAATACATTGTGCAGCCAATCAGGAACAATGCAATATTCATTCATAAGATGACGACATTATAACTGGAAATGCTAAAAGTCACGTCTGCAGTAACAGATGAGGGTTTGACTTCTCCAATGTTTGGCTGTTTTACTTCAGTGATCTTAATTTCTTTAGCTGGCACAGCCATTCTTGACCAACAGCGAAAAGCAGTCTCTCCTTCATTATCTAAATTAAGTTTTGGAAGATAATCATAGATATGGCCATATAGAGGAGATTATGTACTGATGGGTTTCTTAAAAACATATATTTAATATGGGCCCCATACCGTTAAAATGACTGATGGGTTCTTTTGCAGCCCACTGAAACTCACTGCTTGTGTATGGAGAGGGACTTACTTAGGCTATCTCTGTTTCAGATTTGGGAATGGGTGATGAATGGGCCGATGTGTAGTCCTCTCCTGAGACAGGTTGATGCTTTTGGTTCTTTCTTCTCTTCTTAACATCAGAGAGCTCAATAGGTTCTGCTTTTTCCATGACAGATCAAGGCCAGTCTTGAGGAACTCTCATGTCATTACCAGAAATTACTAATATGCTTTTTAAAGACAGATGCTCTGCAGTTTTTCTAGTTTTGTTCGATTGATCTGTGTCTGTTGGTATAAAATTTGGAGCTGTAATCATAAATGATTTTTAAAACCTTGGAGATTGCAAGTGTGAACTTTTGACTTTACCAGAATTCAGGCCCGTTGCTTAATGCCTGGAACAATGGTGCATAAGGAGGATGGATAAAATTGCTCCAAGACGACTCGCATTACACAAAGAGACAATGGCATAATATTGAGAGCATTGGCTAGTTAACCTAAACATTCACAACACCGTAGGCTTGCCACAAAAATTGAACGTTACAGTCAAGTATTTATTTGAAATTCCACTAAAGTATGCTCTCAGCTTTCATTGTTGTAAGCATGAATTTAAGAATTCGTGGATGCTTTGTCTGATTTGCAGAGTGAATATGTGTATGGAGTACATTGATGGTACAAGACCAAAGTTTCTACGATATACATAAATTTCAATTTAAAGACAGGTAAATGTCAAAATGTTAGAAAATGATAAGCACCAGTTCAAACTTTTGTTAGTACTCATGAAACATTTTCTTACAACCCTTGATCCTTAATTTTTTTTATTTTGCCTGTGCAACGCATGATCAAGGTCAATGTTCATGCTTTTTCGGCTGCAAAAGGCCAATGCCATCCTCTATGCTCAAGCAATCAAGCTATTAACATTGCACAAAATTGTTATTAACAGATACGGCTGTAAATTTCTTCTGTTTAGTCCAAATTGTCATTCTCTAATTTTCTTATAGAAGCATGCAAGTGCACATTTTGTTGTAAAATTTTGAAGGCTAAAGATGCAGTTCTAATGAAACTATGTGGGCATGAAGTCGTGGAACCTAAACTCATCTGCTTCAAACTAAATGGAGTTTAGTTCATCTACTTCAAACTATTGCTCTGATTTGTCATTATTTTAAATATAGGAAAGCATTTCTGAACTCATTCTTGCAGGAGCTTCTCTTGCCTCATGTACTTTTATTGCGTTTTTACCGTGCACTTTTGAAGTACAAGACATACTTTTGAGGGAATGATTAACCCAAGGTAATGCAATTTTTCCAGCATATGTTGATGATTAATACATCTGTTTTATAAAAATTGGGATTTGACTTGGTCATTTTGGCAAAATAAAATAGCTAGTAAGCACAAGAGACAGCAATATAAAATTATTTTGCTGACCTTGAAACTTATCAACAGTTGTAGCCTATAGACAAACATTAGTGAATTCAGTAACATATTATTAATATGATAACAAAGTGCGGTTATACTTTAACATGCACATAGCACATTAAATAAGTGAAACCATCAATTTAATTAATTGCTAATTATAATGTAAAAGGGGTAAAGCTTAGTAATTTACCTTGCTAATGCTGGGTGGACCAATGAAGTCATACACATGGAACACATCTTCTAACGGCTACAACAGCAATAACAGATACCCAACTGATCTCCAACGGCTATTAACTGCTCTAACAGATTTTTATAATATTCTCACAAAACGACATCGTGTTACGTGTTGTCTTATTAGTACGGCACTGTTTCACTTAGGCGTAAATACACTTTTGGTCCCTACATTTTGGGCCATTTCTCGATTTGGTCCCTAAACTGATTTTGCTCTTAAGTCAGTCCCTGATTTTTTAAAATCGTTTTTAAAATGGTCCCTGCCGTCAACCCAATAACAGAAAATGCTGACGTAGCAAACGGTGTGCACTGTGTACACAGTAAATGCTGACGTGGCTAATAAAATAATATTAAAAATTTTGATTTGGCATTTTTTAATTGCCAAAATGCCACATCAGCATATAAGTTAATTAAAAAGCCAGGTCAGAAAATTAAAAAATTAAAAATAAACATTTAAAAAAAAAAAAAAAACAAACGTTGAATTCTTTTGTTATTTTATTTTTATTATTTTCGAAAGAACATGGGTAACATGTTCTTCATGTTCTTCGGCTAGCCCAGAAATCATCAAACCTCCAACATGAAGAAATCATCAAACCCACATGAAAAAACCAACCTAGAACCCAACGAGTAGATGCCGGACGAACCCATCCCCACCACCACCACCATTAAACCCACACATCCCACATCAAAAAATCAACCACAAATCTAAAGCAACCACCATCGGCAACCCACAAATCAGCCACAATACCCACAACAAAAAATCAAAGCAAAAAAGGAAACCCAGCAACCCCAACAAAAAAAGAAAACCCCAGCAACCCCACTCCACCACCGCGGCACTACACACCACCACCACCAGTAAACCCACCGCCAAAAAAGGAAACCCAGCAACCACCAACAAAAAAAGAAAACCCCAGCAACCCCACTCCACCACCGCGGCGCTACACACCACCACCACCAGTAAACCCACCGCCAAAAAAGGAAACCCAGCAACCACCAACAAAAAAAGAAAACCCCAGCAACCCCACTCCACCACCGCGGCACTGCACACCACCACCAGCAGTAAACCCACTAATCAAGCCACATCAAGTCACCGATCCAACGATCTAGCACATCAAGCCACATAAACCCAGATCAGAAACCCAAACGATCCAGCCCCACCCACCACCGGACCAACCACCACTTCACAACGACTCCCACCGATCTCAGCCCATCTCTCTCTCTAAACTTAGATCAAAGCCAAATCTGAAAGAGAAAACCGAAAGAGGGAGATCTTGATCCGAGGAAAAATCGAAAGAGAAAGCGAGCTTCAGACCAGATTTTTGCAGAAAGAGAGAGGGAGAAGAAGCTTGATCTGCTCGCCGTTGGTCTGCTTGTGAGCTCCGGCGCGTGGTGGAGAAGAAGGCTCAGTGAGCTCCGGCCTTGGACAGTGGAGAGTGAGAGATTATATCGATGGAGCGTGAAGAGAGTGAGAGAATTTGAGATAGTCTTTAGTGTAGAGATTTTTTTAAAGCTGATGAGTGATGAGGATAAAGAAAAATAAAAACAAAATAAAAATGAATTAAAAAGATAACGTTTTTTTATTTTTTAAGAAATGATTTTAGTTTAAATTAGATTTAAGGTTTTTTTTTTTAAATTTAATTTACTTTTTTAAAAAAAATTTCTGAGTTGGCTTTTTTTATTAATTTAAATGCTGATGTGGCATGCTGACGTGGTTTTATTAGTAATATTTTATTAGCCATGTCAGCATATAACAGCCAACAGTGCACACCGTTTGCTACGTCAGCATTTTCTGTTATTGGGTTGACGGCAGGGACCATTTTAAAAACGATTTTAAAAAATCAGGGACTGACTTAAGAGCAAAATCAGTTTAGGGACCAAATCGAGAAATGGCCCAAAATATAGGGACCAAAAGTGTATTTACGCCTTTCACTTATTAAGGACTTGATGGAACGACGGCGTCGCACGACTTTAAAAGCGTTTTTATATCTTGATGAAACGGCACCGTATCACGTAAAGTGCTGTCTTTTGTGTAATTTTGAAACGGTGTCGTCTTTGGCATCTTCCCTAGCGGGTGTTTATCTTCTTTCTTAGCATAACTTGCGTGCTTTGTTTTTATTATTAAAATCTGGGTTTTCAAAGTTTTTCTCAGGAATTTTAGTTTTTAAAAACATATATTTAATATGGGCTGGGTCATGTCTCTCTAGTGTGGGCTCCATATCTTTAGAATGGCTGATGAGTTCTATCGCAGCCCACAAGAACCTTTCCTTTGCCATGTGATTGAGAGAGAAGATAGGTTGGACTTATGGGTTGGTTCCACAACCTTGACCCAACCTGTTGGAAAACTAACTTTCACTCAGCCTGATCCTTATTCTAAAAAATAATAACAATAACACATCCCGATTCAGAACTTGCCCAATTGGACCCATTTGAAAAGCAAAAATAGAGATAAGAGAACACACTAATATGGGCAGATCATGGGAAAATACAACACAACACTAACATTATTCTGTTTTTGTTTGTGTGTTCTAACACATATTGATAATAATATGAACTAGGTATTTATGCCACCATGCACCCTTAGTGTTATGGTCATTCCATAAGTACAAGTTCTTGTGCGATGGCACGAGGGGAGGGGACTACACACACATACACTTAGATAATGCTAGAGTAGGATTTCTATCTCATATAGAAAAGGAAAAAAAAATGAACGAGGTATTTATGTGTGTGTTTGTGATAAACTTAGCTAATAATTAAGACCTTTACATTATTAAAATAGAGACTGTCAAAGGCAAAATTAGGGGTATGACCTCATTGATGCTATAATCTAATATCAAATTTTCAACCTTGACTTCACTAATACCTTTCCTAGATGTCAAGATATGCATTGCATGCACATTGTGTCACCTTTTTTTTTTTTTTGATAGGTAAGAAATAACGTTGTGTCACCTTTTGAAGCAACTACCTCGCTACATTATCACCAGCCATGACCTTAGCCTAGATGTAGGAAAAGCAATGTTAAGAACCAAGAAAACATAGACTCCCTTTACGCTGCAATAATGGTCAATATTTCCATTTTTACCCAATATATGTCCCTTATATAAGTCAAAAAATATTTGCTTTCACGTATTTGAAAACAGGCTTTTTCATCACATCAGTCACATGAGATATTGTATTATATGCACATTTAAATGTAGAAGTAGGCTAAGATTGGAATTTACATATGACAGATAACTGTAATAACAAGTCAAAAGTTTAACTGCAGATAGCAAAAGTCAAAAGGTCAGAAGTTTTACTGCAGATGGCAAAAGTCATCTGAACAGAAATTTTATTGTTTAAACAAGAGTAATTTAGATATAGGGTTTTACTGGATTTGCAATAAGTCAAGAAAGTGAAAATTTCAAAATTATTAGCAAAAACTCTATATCACATTGGACAATGCTTGCTTAGATTCATCATGGGCTGCAACGCATGGGGAAAACAACTTGAGTTAAAATTCTAGAAATGGTTGTGCAAATTCAAGGCAAAATCAAACTTGACAGAGAAACCACATCCTTGCATGGAAAGTCTTCCAACTACAAACTGGTGCCTATCATGGCCAAGTAATTTTGATTAAGAAATTTTGAAGTGGCATTTAAATGAAAGTCGTTTGTAAAAGGCATAAAATTTTCTTTCAAAAGGAACTTAACTGACAAATCATAGTCCAAATAACATGGAATTGCTTAGACTGATCAAGTAAATGAATGGGAATTTTTCAAAAGGGAGGGAACATTAACATGTAAAATTAACCTTGTCTGTACTTAATTTTACCATACTCGTTGGTTACAACGAGTGCAAAATTAACAAAAGGGGAAAGATACAATATAAGTGATCTCTTCCCATCAGCATTTTAATGTAAGACAGTTAAAGGCATGTATATTTTTTGTACCGGATAAAAAAATCATAACCATTAGCTCATGAACATTGTTTACTCTTTTCGCTACAGCAAGGTATTCCTACAAGAGGGTGAATTCAAGGTGATACTAATTTGTAATTTCAAAATATTCCTTTCAACATTTAACTCAAAGTGAAATTAGTAAGAAGGTGCCACAGAATAGTAGAAAACTGCAGTTGGAGGTAATCCTATTAATTTATTTACAAAAGATATGCAAGTAGGTAAGAGATGAAATTTGTATAGAGCTATAATCTTCAAAGGGATAGACGACCTGCTCATAGTTGCAGATAATTATAAAACCTTTTTTTGGGCATTAAGATCATTATAATGTCTACAAAATAAGGGTGTCAAATACCAAAGACAAGACTTACATCTATACCCAGTTGCACCAAGTGTGGAGTCCATTAGTATGAAATACCAGAACAGAGAATCCTGCAAAATAGAGTGATCATTTTTGGGCAAAAAAATAACAAAACTTATAAGGATGAAGTAGTTTCATCAGCAGCTACAACTATTATTCCAACAATGATGAAGTTGTGGCCCTGTCATCCCAATTAATTCAAGTATGTGCATTAATATAAAAAGAAACAAACAAATAAAAAGCTTTTATTTTATATTATATTGGAAAAACTCTTTGACCAATAACTATGAATTATTTTCTTCTACAAATCCCAACCAAAGGCACTTGGGAATTAAAGTAGCTTAAATTTTGGCCAGTAGGACGTAAATGAGCATTGAGCAACTAACCTAATGCAGTATTGTTTTAGCAAATTAAAAACAAGTACTCCATTGACTTGAAAGGTTCAAACCAAAACACCCCAATGTGACTTTAACAGCAAATTTGGATTGACAGACATGTCCCTATTCTCTAATTGAAACACCAATAAATAACTGAGCAATTTATATTGTTATGACATCCATCCAGAACCAAATGCAACTGCTTAGTGGTTAGATGCAGGATTGCATTGAAAGAAGGATGTTCTATACATTCACAACTTGTGTAGGCACCGAGAAGTGCAATGAAAGTTATACATGTATTGGTTTTGTTGTTTGTTTCTTTGATCAGTATTCACACATGTTGAGGGACTCCATTTTATTCTTCATTGTCAGTTGTCTATTTTCCAAGAGATTTTAAAAAAAAAAATTTGAATCCATCTATGGTGTATTTTGCATGAGGTTAATTTCAATGTTGGAAGATACAGATAAAAACCATCTAAATAGGGGGTAAAGCACGGCCGTTATACCTATAAAAATTCAACAGCACAAAAAAAAAAAAAAAATATATATATATATATAAGGCACCAACAATTGACATTTCAACTGCACATTAAATTAAACAAACATGCATCAATAACAATGCAAAAATGAATAATCACATGACTTACGACACAAGAAACAACCAAAAGGAGTGCCCTAATTCCAGATCCAAATGTATAAGTAACTAGGCCATTCTTCAATTGAAACACTGACTCAAAAAATTGGTTAATCAGAAAGCTCTCACCTAAAAGGATTTTTTTTTTTTTTTTTTTCCCAGTTCCTGCAAGAATGTCTTGGTCAGACCTAACAGATTTGATAATTCCATGATATGCTAGATCAAATTCTCTACTTCTTAATATTGTCAAAAAATATTGAAATCATAGGGTCAATTTTTGGTTTCAATACTTTATCAGTTGATTCATTTCTTTTCTCAAGAACATTATCAATTTTTATGAAATGCTATGAATTTTAATTAAAAAAAAAAGATTAAATTCCCTTCCAAAGACACCAAGCATAATCCAATTGAATTTTATAACATAATGAGTTGCATTAATTTATGGGAAAAAATATTGGTATACTTTTGCAAGCTAGAAAATATTCCACTATTACATAGGTCAAAGAACAACTTGATGTGAAAGAACAAAACCTTGTTAGTAGGATTTCACATAGAAACTTAGCTTAGCTCTGCACATTCAGATTTTCAATCATCACTTCAATGAGTCCAACAATCAATAACAAAGACACATTTCACTCATAGTCAGGAAATCATCCATAACAAACTAGCTAATATCAGAAATCCGCATATAATTCCCAACATCTTTACAATATTATGAAATTTGAGACAATATATACTATAAGCAACAATTTTAAAAAGAAAGCTTTTAAAATGTAATGTTGTGTTCAAAGGACCTTGAAACTACGACTATTGGCAAAGTCAAATCCATTTCAAAACCTCTTGCTCTATGAAATTAAGGATGGTATAAGCACAAGGTCATGCCTACTGAAGTTTGAATTTTCAGAATTGGTGCTGGTTAGTAACAAACTAATAGACAAAAATCCTAATGCTCACATATTATGCTAACAATGGAATAATAGACCAAAACTCAAAATTTAAATAAATCAAGAAATATGAGTGACTTCATTATTAGAGATAGAGATTATGGGATGAATATTTAACAGCTTGTTTTCATAATTTGTCTAAAAATTGAAAGAGGTTGTTTTTCGGTATTCTAATATTCTGACCTTCTTTTTGAAAATTACAACTTTGTTCCAAAGACAATATTGCCACATTCATGCATATCTTAAACCATGACCTCATCTTCCATATTGTAATTATGTGGAAGGAGGTCCCATTTGGTCTGTTACCATTGGTTTCTTTTTTTTAACAATACTAGGCCCAAATCCAAATCTTTGCATGGTTACAAGCATCAATATTTTGCTTGTCTTCTTCTCAAAAAAAAAAATATATATATATATATATATATATTACTTGTCTGCTGCCTCCTACAACTTAATGGGTTTTTTTTTATAGAATAATTTAGCAACAAATCACACTGACTAATTTCCTTCATCTATTCTGCATTTTCTTTGTGTTAGTTTCTATTCAAATTATGTTAGTACCCAATCCAATGAATGAGAATCCAAAGATGCAAATGAAACAATGCAACTGAAAAAAAGAGACATACCTTGGCATCAAATGCAAAAGAAATGGAACGGAAACAATGAAGAAGAAAATAGTTTCAAGGTTCTTCTGATGGAGGCATATTTCTTCTTCCAAGTTCAATCAAGATGTTCTCATTTTCTTCGATGGTGAATACAAATTGAAGTCAGAGTCATCATCATTGAAAAAGTTATGGGCCATTGAAGAAGAACCCAAATGAAACCCCTCACTAACAGTTGAGCCAATTCCCAAATCTGGCAGACCCAATAATTCGGACTTGTATGTCATATTATTCAGAAGCTCCATACTAGATGGCAAAGAAATGTGGCTAGTATCATCAAGGACAGTGACCTGAGGCTGGGGAGGCTGATAACTTCTTCCCATGGGAGAAGTGTACGGTGACACACTCAAATCACACCCATCGACATGAAAACCGTTCAAAAGAGAATCAAAATCATTATATGTTGCTTCCATAGAATTTGAATTTGAAAGCTCCAAGTAGGAGGTGGGGAAAGGCGGAAGCATTTGGTTGGAGTGATCTTGATCTTGGTCGAGGACAATGACCTGAGGCTGAGAAGGCTGATAATTTCTTCCCATGGAAGAAGTGTACTGTGACACACTCAAATCACACCCATCAACATGAAAACAGTTCAAAAGAGAGTCAAAATCATTATTTGTTGCTTCCATAGAATTTGAATTTGAAAGCTCCAAATAAGAGGCGGGGAAAGGCGGGAGTGTTTGGTTGCACCCATCAACATGAAAGCCCGTCGAAGGAGACTCAAAATCATTATATGTGCTTTCCATTGAATATGAATCTGAAAGCTCCAAATCAGAGGTGGAGGAAGGGGAGGGGGTGAGTTGGGTGACAGAGTTTGAAATAGAACAAATGGGGAAGGCAGGTATTGAAGTAGGTGGGAACGTGTCGGTGGAGTGATCTTGATCTTGGTGCTGCCTCTTTGCTTCGAATTCACCAAATCTATCAACAAGAGGACAGATGCATTCAACATGGACCCCACACCTTACGATAAGAACATCATAAAAGGTTACAATTACAACCTCAACACGATTCTGATCATATAGACTCAACCCATGAAATTCACTAGATACATTAAAAAACCATAAATGATTACATGTCATATCTGTAAACAGTTCGCAACTGACAGGATAAACATCTCCTCCTGTCCCATTAAATTTCAAGAAGACTTGAAGATAAATATCACAAAGCTGTTCCTTCGGTTCTAAAACAGCACAGCAAACAAATGTTGGAAAATCACGACCAATCCAGAATGAAATGGAATTTCCAACACTTTGATGACTGAACCAATTTGGAATCACTGATCCTGGTAGTATAAGTTCATATCTCCGGAAATTATTCATCGGATTTTGTCGTGGTTGTAAAATCTCATATTCCTGGTACCAAAATTCTCCAAACTGTTTGCAATAAGAAATTCAAACAAATTTAATAATGTATTTTTGAGAAGGTAAAAAGAGAGTTTTTTATATAACATTGAACGAGAGAGAGAGAGAGAGAGAGAGAGAAATACCTGACTGAACAATCTGTTTGATGATTGCGGATGTAGCGAATGGGAGTTTATTATAAACACTTGTCTTATAGATTGTGGAAGCCTTGGAATTTCCTGAAGATACTTACAACATTTTATTTCAAGTGTCTCTAATCTAGTAAACTTGGAGATTCTTTTCGGGATGATAATAATATTGATTTCATTTAAATATAGTTGTTCCAATACCGGAAAGTAATCAGGCTTCATCAAAAAATCTAATTCAATTAGATTTCCAACATTACTTACATCTAGAAACACCTCTACATCTAAAAAGCTACAAGGATCAGTACGCCAGGGTCTCGATTTGCTAGTATATATACATAATCTCTCAACCTGTTGTAGTTTACAAATGATATCTGCAAGATCCATAACATTTTTACAACAATAGTGGTATAAACCATCAAGCCAGTTTTGGTCTTGGTATAAGAAAGAAAAAACATCAAGACTTGAGCAAAATGAAATATCCAAAAATTCGAGAGATTTCCACATGAGATGGCTTGGAAAATTTTGAAGTTTTTCACAACTTCTAAGATCCAATACTTGAAGCTTATCAAGAAATCCAATGGACTCATGACACTCAACTAAATTTCTACAATATGAAAGATTCAATTTCTCTAAGTTTGGGGCGCATAAATTAGGTAATCTCGTAATAGACCCACATTTCCTGACGTCAATACATTTCAAATTCTGGAATTGAACCCCCTGTAAGAGAAAAAAATAGAAATTATTTCAACAAACTTTAAATTAAAATTTTAAACATAATTTTTAAAAACATCCATACCTGCTTAAATAACTTCTCTAACTGAATGCAACTATGTGGCATATTGAGTGCACCAAGTTTTTGAGGACAAAAATCGGATGGTAAGGGGAAAGGATAATTAGGCCAATCAAGCCACCTTAATCCGTTTGGAAGAAATTTAAGTTCTTCACAAATTTGCACATTATTAACTATAAGAATTTTGAGATTTTTCATCCTTTCGAAAACGTTAGCTGCCAATGTCACTGTTTCTGGTCTATTGGAGCGCAACACTATGCCTCGAATTTTATTTGAACCCTGTTTGGATATAGCATTGAGTGGAACACATTACACAATAGAATTTGTCAATATTATAATGATTTGAAATTTAAAAAAAAAAAAAAAAAAGGTTAATGATAAACTTAAATTTTCCTCAACATTAACAAGAAAAAGAATAATTGATTTTTTTTTTTTTTGCTTAAAAAAGAAGTGAAGAAAAAGAAGTTATACCGTATTTTCTGTTAGAACTTCTAAAGCATCTTCATAACACCATAGCCTTGTACGTTCTCCAGGCACATTTGATTCTTGTTTAACAATTTCTTTACCCATTTGTTGTAGCAAGTCATGTATCCAGAAGTAACCAAATTCATCCCTTATGAGACACTTATCAATAAGTTTTGAAATACCAGAATCCGGATATAAATCGCAAGCAGCTAAGATATCAACAACGTAATTTTTGGACAATCCTACGAAGAAACATGCAATATCGAGGAAAATATCTTGTTCATATTTTTCCAATCCTTCAAAACTTACTTTTAGTATTTTTTGAATATCTTCGTTAGGAATATTCTTATACTTTTTTAATTCACTTTCCCATTGGCGAATGTTTCTTCCACGCAAACTAGAACCTATAATTTGTAGAGCTAATGGAAGGCCTTTGGCATAACATATGAATTGATTTGTAAGTTGTAAATAATTTGCCTCAGGTTCATTTTTGTTGAAGGCATGCTTGCTAAAGAGTTGAAGGGCTTCATGTCGATCCAAGCCCACAACATTGTAGATTAAAGGATAATTTTCAAAAATGGATAGCACATGTTTGTCTCTAGTAGTTATAATAACTCTACTTCCATTAGCAAGCCAATCACATTTTCCAAGAAAATTTTCTATTTGGTCCAATTTATCCACATCATCAAGAATCAAAAGAACTTTTTTACAGGAAAGTCTTTCTTTAATCACATTGATTCCTCTGGATGTATTGTGCACCTTAATTTCTTCGTCCATCAAGATCTCATAAAGAAGTTTCTCTTGTAGTTTGATTATGCTACAATCGGTTCTTGAATTTTCTCTAACATTCATTAGGAAGCTACTTCCTTCAAAATAATCAGCAACTCTATTATAAACAGCTTTTGCAATTGTAGTCTTTCCTATTCCTCCAAAGCCAAGAATCCCTACCACACGAACATTATTTGACTTAATATCTAAAAGAAATTCTACGGCTTTTGCACGTGAATCTACTCCAATTGGGTATTTAGCAACAAACAACTTTGTGCGATTTAATTTAGTACTTGATACGACTTTAATAATTCCTTGTATAAGGTGACATTCGGGATAACTGCCATTTGTAGAGCATAAGAAACATAATTAGATTAGCTAGAAATATAAAAACGAAAATGAACTAAATTAGCCGCGTGACTTGCAAGTGACACATTTTTTAAATAAAGTAAATGTGCATGAAACTCATAGTCATATATTTGAGACTATAATTAATTTGAGACTTATATGTGCATTTTTTTTCTTCTTTGAGCCCTCATTCTCTCTCTCTCAATTTTTCCTCCTAGCATTGTGTCCCTGCCCCTTCTTCTTGTTCTTCGCCTCATGCCACTAGCTACCCTTCATCCTACGCCGCTAACCCATTTTTGATACTTCAAAAATGAAATGATTAAGAAAATTACCAACTTATTAAGTTGAGGAGCCTTGATTTAAACAACACTTCCTTCTCTCATAAGTGTGGGTAAAAGGTAAATTCATGAGATGAAAGCACATTCAATGTGTTTTTAATTTTCCAATCAAGTAAAAATATAACAATAAAAAAATGTGCTAGACAAACTCTTAATTGTTAAGATCAAATCCTTCTATTTCTGCTAGCCTTTAGTGCCTTAGTAGTTAATAGTAGCAGATATTATTGTAATAAAATATTTTCTTAATTTGGTATTTAGTGGTCATAACAAAACCATTAGAGGTTTGAAAGCTATAAAAAGACACAAGATTAGTGATTAGATACATACCCATCCTCATAATGCCATCCAGACAAACTCGCTGCTTCCTTTAGAGCTGCCCTCCACCTCAGCACTTTCTCTATGTTATTCTTGATTTTTTTCTCTTGCATAGTTAGTGCTATTCCAAAATTACCTTCTTGCTTGCGTACTTCAGATGGATCCACTTTGTAAAAAACTGGTAAAACTTTTTGTTCATTTTTCTTACACTCAAGAATCTCGGTAAGTTCTTCTAGGCACCAAGTGGAAAATGCATAGTTTTGAGAAAATATAATAATTAAAATCATTGACGATTTAATGGCTTTGATAAGTTCCGCTGAAATTTGTTCACCTCTTTGAAGATCATTATCGATGAAAGTCTTGAAACCTTTGTCACGCAAAGCCTGATATAAATAGCTCGTAAAACCATGGCGTGTATCTTCACCTTTGAAACTCAAGAAGACATCGTAGTCCCACCTATGAGTGGAAGAAGAAAAGGAGTCTCCTTCATCAGTCAGGAAAGCCATCAAGATCTATGAGGAGAAGAATGGAAAGATCATAGATGTGATAAAATGAGAAGTACAAGAGATGAGTAAACCACTCCCAAAAAAAAAGGTTTTCTTTTGAAAAAGAGCAATTTTAATGGAACAGTCAGGTTGATTGAACAATTAGGAAGGGAAATAGGAATGAACTCCTTGGAAAGGAGCTTTTAAAGCAGGGAAATTCCTACGCGTCTTCAGTTTTCTTAAGAAGTTAAGTAGAAATTGCAAATCAATGACCTTTTGTGAGGGTTTGTACAGTGCTTTAAGTCTTCAGTTTTCTTAAGAAGTTAAGTAGAAATTGCAAATCAATGACCTTTTGTGAGGGTTTGGATAGTGCTTTTTTGCATTGCAGTTTCTCTCTTTTCTTTTCTTTTTGGCCGGATTTCTTGACTTTTTAAAGACAAAAATTACTGTACATAAACAATGCGTACACTGTTCATGCATTGTTCATGTACTGTTTATACATTAAAAAATATTAAAAATATGACCCACGATACTATTAATTTATTTTCATATATTTAAAAATTATTTTACTACAGTATTTTTAACAACAATTAATTTTTAACAACTTTTAATAATAATAAATTGTATTTAGACAGACCCTTTGTTTTAAATTCTCTCTCTTTATTCTATGAAAAAGGGAAAAAAAAAAAAAAAAAAAAAGGTTGAATATGCCAAAATATAAAACGAAAATGCTCTGGAAAGTAAGAAAAAGTAAGAAGCCCCTCTTCCTCTAAATTTCCATGGTGCAATCTTTCCAAGCGGCTTCAGCTTTCCTTCCGACAAGATAAAGTTGATTTGTCCATCGCATTAACTTGAAGATCATGCTAAGGTGCAGTCAATGTGCCTACAAAAAAAGCAAAAGCACTTACTAGAAATCCCTCTTCCTCGAAGCACTAACAAACGGTCTCACGCGGCTTCAATTTTCCTTCCGACAAGTTAAAGTCGATTTGTCCATCACATAACATCGGGCAGAGGGTCCATCACATCACATTACATCACACAATTATTAATTGAGTTTTCAGATTAGAGCATTCATATGTGTGGAAAAAAATTTATATTTTGTAACTTTAAATCGAATATTTTTTTATTTTATACACTTAATTTTATAAAATATTTATATTAATTTATTTATTATACACATTTATTTAAATAAAATATTTATTTTTTTATGCTATAAATAATATAAAATATTCAAATAAAATATTATACACATTTCTTTACACGGTGAGGTGAGCAAGAGGCAGAGAAAGTGGAGAGAAAAAAAAGAAAAAAGAAATCATTTACACGATAAATAGTAATTGTGCATATATACACGATTACTGTTCATATACACGATAATGGTATATGTAGGGTTAGGATTTGTGGCCCAATCCCAAAAACAATAAATTTGTAGAGCATGGGTGATAGAGTTAGATTAACTATGGAGCTAACAACGATTGATCATGGTGCACAAGTATAAACCAGCATAAAAGTACACGTAAAAAACAAATAAGTTCAAGTCCGAAGAGATTTATGATAAATTGAATGTCGGTTACAATTCTTTTCTCTCTCTCTCCTCTCATTTCATCAGGAGCCCTTCTTCTTTATATATCCTCCTCCACTACCATCCCCATCGTCCACTTGTTCTCCATCCAACTCCCTCTTTTAGTGAATGTCATGTCATGTATCTCCATTATAACTTTTGTGAAAGACAGTAGCTGAAATTGTACTGTTCAGAGGTCTTCTCCACATAAATACGGTCAGAAAAATTGTTGCAGTGCATTTAATATGGTGGTGGCAGCTTTTCGTTTTAGATATTTCTCCGTTACTCTTATCTCCAAGCGTGTCTAAAGTTTATCCAAATTGCTGAAGTCACTAGTAAATTCATTTGAACCCCCTAGATATTTACATGACCCCAAAATCTTTTCATCCGAGAATGATCGTCTCTTCAGAACACTAATACTCTCTTTGGACAGAGTTTTTTCGTCCCCATGTATCATTCTTTCGCGTGAAATACCCTTCGACAATTTTAACCTCCTCGGACATAGACTAATCCTCACCTTGGACTTTAGGCCCACTACATATGGCTGGGCTTTACCCTCCCCCCCCCCCCCCCACCCCACAGTATATATTTTCACACTTTTACAAAGATTGATATGAGTGTTTTTTGGGTTAAAACATGAAAAATTAGTTCTTTTTTCTATTTTAAAAGATTATAGATGAGCTAATGTGGTTGCTCTTAGAGCATCTTCAGCAGATTAGCCAAATTTTTGTACTGTTTGGCTAATGAACAGTGACATTTAATTTTTGTCTTCTCACTTTTCAAATACACTTTCTAACAAACTCTCTATCACATTCTCTATCTCATTTAAATATTATTTCTTCATTCATTATTTATTCTTTTTTTAACAACTACACATCTTTCAACATTTTTTTACTCAACACTTAATTATTATAATAAAAAATAAAAATTTGAATAATAAACAGTAGCTCATCAGACTTGATGGGCTACTATTCTGAGTTACTGTTCATGAGCAAAAAAAAAAAACAGGATATAGCTAGTCCCCTGGAGCATGAACAGTAGCTTATTTGGTGGGTTTGCTCTCTAAAGTAGAAAGCATCTTGTGTTTAACTAGTCCCCTGGAGATGCTCTTAATATTTACAAACACATGGAAGATAGAGTATCAATTGTGAAAGACTCTAATTTTTTTTTCTTCCTTTTTATATAGAGTATTTTTGTTATTTTAATATATTAAGAAGGTAAAGGATATAAAATATAATAGTTAAATTTTTTAAATTTATAAAAAAAATTTGGGTATGAAAAGATTACCTTTGACCAAAGAGTATCTTTGTTAATCGTTTTTACACTAAAATTTAACTGGAAAAAAGTACCAAAAAATGATGCTAGGTAATTGGCCAAGTTCATATTTTTATGAATAATTCAATTTAATTTGTGGGCTCTAATTTATTTAAATAATAATTTTTTTATTCTCCAATAAAAGATCTATGTTCAAATTCCGCTGCACCCAAAATCATTGGTTCCAAAAGAAAAAGAAAGCAGTTGAATATGCCAAATATAAAACGAAAAAGCTCTAGAATTCATCCCCAAAAAAAAAAAAAAAAACTCCCCCTTCCTCGAAATTTCCATGGTGCAATCTTTCCAAGCGGCTTCAGCTTTCCTTCCGAGCAGTTAAAGTTGATTTGTCCATCGCATAAACTTGAAGATCACGCCAAGGTGCAGTCAATATACCTACAAAAAAAAGCAAAAGCACTAACTAGAAATCCCTCTTCCTCGAAGCACTAACCAACGGTCCCACGCGGCTTCAATTTTCCTCCCAACAAGTTAAAGTCGATTTGTCCATCACATGACATCGGGCAGAGGGTCCATCACATAACATAACATCACACAATTGTTAATTGATTTTTCAGTTCCCTTAATATTTACAGACAAATGGAAGATAGAGTGGCCGTTTGGGTTCGGCGTTTAGCGTCTGCGTTTTTTATGAAAACGCGTTTTTGCTTCTTCTTCTTCTTCTTCTTTCTTTTCTTTTTTTTTTTTTTTTTTTTTTTTTTTTTCAGCTGCAAAGGCTGACTTTTTCACTTGAACAGTGTATTCGTGCACTGTTTACAGATCTACAAATATTACTTTTTAACAATTTTTTCATTAAAAATAGGTCTCACGATATTATTTACACATTTAAGAGCATCTCCCACGGAAGATAGGTCGCAGGTCTCTTTTTTTTTTTTTTTTTTTTTTTTTTTAAATCTTTGTCATTTTAATATATTAAGTACCTATTTGGTTGGAGCTGAAATGCGGTGCCTCTGTGCTTTAAAAAAAAAAAATTTCATTGAGAAGCACGTCTTAGTGCTTTTTAGTATGTCTTGTTCACTGCTTTACGAAATCTATAAACCTCTTTTTTTAATAAAATTTTTATTAAAAATGAGTACTACAATACTATTTACATATTTAAAAAATATTTTATTATAATGTTTTTAATTTTCAACAAAATAAACGGTATTTAAACAGACTTAAAAATGTAAGTAGTATAAAATTCAATAGTTAAATATTCAAAATTAAAAAAAAAAAAAAAAAAAAAAAAAAAAGAAAAGAAAAGAAGAAGATGATAATTTTTGGGTATGAAAAAAGTACTTTGAACAAAGAGTATCTTTGTTCATTATTTTTACACTAAAATTTAGCTGAAAAAAGTACCCAAAAATGATGCTAGGTAATCGGTGAACTTCATATTTTTATGATAAGTTCATTTTAATTTGTGGGCTCTAATTTACTTAAATGATAATTTTTTATTCTCAAATAAAGGATCTATGTTCAAATTCCGCCTACATTCAAAATCATTGATCCAAAATCAAATTTTAAATTTCTTATTGGAGACTTTTAACCACACTATGACAGACCTACTAAGGACCAATTGACACTCCAAATTGAGCTTTTTCTCTAAACTTGAAATAACTATATTTAAAAATTATTTCTCTAATTTATACTATTGTTTTGGTTTTAATTCTCAAATAAATTCCAATTTTTATACATGAATGTTGTGTTGGCAATTATAATATGTAATTGGTTTTCTAAAATATTCATAAAATCATAAATTTGGATTAGTAATCTATAATAAATCAGTTTCTTATAAGAGAATTTAATTTTAGATGTGTGTGTGTATATATATATATATATATTTTTTGTTAGGTTCTAAATGTTTAGGATCATATTTTTATGGTGTTGACAAACTGAGAACAAAACATGTCTGGTCTAAAGTATTAGGCAATACTTAAAAGTATTTGTTTCAAGGTTCAAGTCTAGTTGACTCTAGAAAAAGGAAGATTGTTTCTGCCTTGCTTGACCAATCAAGAATTAGACTAAACCAATCGAAAATCGCAAGAACAAAATTCTGCAGAATTTTTTAAAACAGGCTCAAGCCCGTGAAAACGTTTAGGGTTTCATTCTAACTTCTCCACATATAAAATAGAAACCCTAACTACGTTTTGCAGACTTTTGGAAGACTTGTGTGTTACTCTTTGTGAGATCTGAGAGGTTTTGTATTTTCTAACTACACAAGAATCTAACGGAGCCAAATCTACAATCAAGCGTTAGTAGAACATAGCTGCTGCATCAAGATCATTACTGATGATAATCCGAACCTTTTGAGTGGGATCTTAAAGTCTCAAGCAAGGCTGCTTGTGTTGGTGTAAATCCAAGGAGAGAAGGAGTCCATGGATTCGAAATTCGCACGTGGTTGTGTTAGTAAGTTACTATTGGAGGTATTAATATATTTAGGGTTAAATCTGATGGTAAAAACTCCAATTCTCTTATAATGGATTTACTTTACCTTGAGGATAGCTAGGTTAAATCATTCCCAAGTTTTTACCTTGAAACGGTTCGTTTCATTGGTTTTCTTAGGTTATTATATCGTGGTATTATTTATTTTTCTCTGCTTTGCATAATATGATTTATTTGTGTTTAACCTAGATTTGAATGATTAATCTAAGTAATCGCTTGGTTAATATATTAGGTTAAACAATCTGCTTTTAGGGGTCGAAATGAACAAACATATATATGGATTCCTTAACATATTCTTAACGAACGAACAAACATTTTATTTCCCTTTAACAATATCATTGATTTTTTTAAGAATAATGCCTATACTCACAAACTTTTTTATAACATTTTTAAAAACTGTTTGGTAACAAATTCTTATTAGTTAGCATATAGGCATATCACTCACATCATTTTTTTACTTACTAGTAACTACTTATTACATAAGTAATTTGTAAAAAACTTGCAGCTCTAGTATTTTCCTTATTTTAGTAAACATAAAAAAATTTATAGATCTAAAATCTAAAACAAAATAAACAAGCCCCCCCCCCCCCCCAAAAAAAAGGCTCAACAACAAAAATTACTAGTAAAACTAAAAACAAAATTAAGCTCAATTAACTAATTTTATCCTAAATAAATTACCCTACCCTTTAAAAAATTCTAAACAAAAATAATTTTGTTCTTACCTACAAAAAAAAAATTCACAGCAGCTAAGTAACAGAATTAAGGTTGAAATCGCTGCACGCAGACAATAGTAAAACTGCCCCTCTTAACTCAAAGTTTTGGCTCCGTCTCTGTATATAAGACTAGGTTCAAGTTACACCTGGTGTAACTTTAAGTAATGTTACACCAACTAATAGTTTTTATTTGAATGTAAATTTTGACAAATCTACCATTAGAGTACATTATTTTTGTTTCTTCTTCGTGCTTGCAAAATTTCAAGGTTATCAAAGATCAATAGTCATGTTATCAATCAATTGTTTAAATTTAAGTTTTTGTAGTTTAAAATAATGCATAAAAGATTATTTTATAGATCGAATGGTAAATTACATCTGATTGGCATGAAATTTGGCATGTGTGTTAAGAACATATAAAACATGTAATTTGGTTGAATTTTCAAAATATTAATTCAATAATAAGTTATTGAGCAGTGTAACATTGTTTATTATAAGGTTGAATTTAATTAACCATTTTGTTGGCTTTATTCCGTGCCAAATTTACTTGTAATTCAGCATTTAAAAACCTTGTATTTAGGTAAGAATCATGCCAGCATTTAAAACTCATGGATGTATTTGGGTGTGAAACTTTGGCTTATATTTATATATGATGTTATTCAGTTAGAATCCCAGGTATGAGCTAATTTGCTAGTGATAGAATACACAAAGGATTTAAGTATTGCAACTATTCTTAATTAGTGGATCATTAGTGCTATAAGCCCCAAAGAGTTTTTTTCCTACTTTTTGGTTTTTCTCTTCGTGAACACTTCCCATCGTTCTTGTGGCTGTGATTGATTGCGTTGGGTTTTGCTACCATGTTTTATTTCCATGATAATGTCAATTGGCTAATATCATAAACAGTTGGACTTAATCCATATATATTTAGTTTAAAATTTGAGTAAAACCGGAGTCCAAGTGTGATTCTCAACACCAAATAGGATTGGACTTGGCCTTAATATCTTTTAACAGTTAACATCCTAAATTATCAATTTTGGCAGCAGCAACAGTAAACAGAGCAAACCATCTTTGTTTGAGTCATTGAGATGAAAGGATCCAAGCTTAAAAACAGAAACGAGTAAAGAACTGTTAAATACATGATGGAATAATCAAGAGAAATTTTTTTCTGGAAAAATTAATTTAATATATTTGACCTTTGATTCGGTTACCAATTGATGGAGGAGGAAAACTAGCAAGTGATTCTTCACCATTTAACTACAAGTAGATATCACAAGGTCAGAAAGAGCAGAATATCAAATATCAATCTCTTTTAAGGAGTGCTCTTCTCTTTTTCATTACCTTTGATTCAGTTCCACTTCCCACCACTTTGTTTGTATTATCAATGGAGGGCCACCATGCATGCAGCACATGGATTGTAACTGATCCAAAACCAAGCCCTACCTACGTGACTGGGGAGAGAGAAGAAATTTTGGTTCAAAAGGACAGTATTGGCTGGTGTTATTATTTATTTTGATAATTAAATTGCTATTCCAAATTCAAGGTAATTTGCATTTGAAGCTTTCGGTTTGTTTTGGGTTTTTTTCTCCATGAACATTTCCGAACTTCTTGTGACTGTGATTTGATTGTGTGGAGTTTTGCTACCGTGTTTTATATATCCATGGTAATGTCAATTGACTAATAATGTAAATAATTGGGCTTAATTCGACAATTAGATTGAAATTCGACCATAACTGTAACCAATTAGGATTGGACTTAGGCCTTAATATCTTTTAACAATTATCATCCTAAATCATCATTTCTGGCCGCAGCAACAGAGCAAACTATCTTTTGTTCGAGTCATGGAGATTAAAGGATCCAAGCTTAAAAACTGAAACAAGTAAAGAACTGTTAATTACATAATTGAATAATCAAGAGAAAATGTTTCTGGAATTCTTGTGCAAGTAGCATTTCTAACGAAGCAAGGAAAATTTAATACTATTCGACCTTTGATTTGGTCACTAATTGATAAAAGGAAAACTAGCAATAAGTAGTATATGTCAGAAATAGCAGAATATCAAATGTCAATCTCTTTTCAAAAAATCTGGTAACAAAAAAAAAAAAAAAAATGCACAATTCTTGTCGCAACTATCTATGCAGCAGACTGTGAACGGTGGAGAAAAAGTGATGGGTCCATGTGAAAGTAACAAACAAACAATCACAACTTGCCATATAGGATAGTTATGGTAAAAACTGTGGTTTTTTAAAGATTGTTCTTCTCTTTTTCCAACTAAACAGAGACTACGCTATATTTGTTTTAACCATAATGTTTTATGGAAAATGAATCATTTTTTCAAAAATAATATTTTATATAAAACTATCTCGTTTTCTTATGTTTAATAGCAACCTTAAATGAATTGAAAAAAAAAATTAACTTTTCTTATTTAGTTTGCTGTGAGATAAAGTTGTTTTCTACCAAAAAAAAAAAAAAATCAATGTAAAACAACCTTTTAAAATAAGCCACACTTTTTTTGTTGGCTAAAAGTAGTTTTTACTTTGACTCATATTTTCTAGTTCTACTACACACTAAAAAACATTAAAGATTATTTTTACACGAGATTTTCAATCGAAACAAATAGAAGTAAAGGAAAAAACCAAGTGAAAGAAGAAGATACAATAAAATTAGACGTCTAATTCAAAATGAGAGTTGCATTTAACCATGTTTCCATTTTTTCAGTGGGTTACACGAGGAATTATTGTCCTTTTTCCTTAGTGTCATTCTCCAACATTTCATAATCGCCAAGCAAAGGTGAGGGGATAGCCTTGTGGCCCTCTTTGGCTGAAAGTTGGTGTCTCTACGGCCTTCACTATTCTTTTTTTTTTTTTTTTTTCACTAACTAGCCAAAGGCCCAATAAGGAAAAAGATATTGTTGTTGACTTTATTGAGGCAAATATTCAATTGTAGGAATATAAGTAAATTTATTGGATGTTATGGAATTGTGTTTCATGAGATTTTGAGGAGTAATTCTAATACCACAATTGTGTGGCGGATTGTGATTTACTCCACTATTCACAGCCCATTACGGGGATAACTATGGTAAAAAAATTGTGGGTTACTTTATGGTCATAGAAGTTTTGACTTTTAAGACCTCATAAATTTTATACATTATTATTTTAATATGAATTTTTTAATTGAACTTAAATTACATTCTATATTTAAACTCTTCATCAGAATCTATAATTTTATATATAAATACAATTATATTAAATGACTTAATAATAGAGATTCTATAAGAAACACATAATATTAGAGTTTCTAGAATACTCTATCAAGTAAGGTTCTTTTAAGCTTGATCTCTCATTTAAAATTTAATAGTTCAAATTACAACTTGTTATTAATTCTGTGAACAAAACCTTAAAATATATTCCACATTTGCTATTAAAATAGACGTATCATATTTTTAATAAAATTATAATAAATGGCTCAATATTATAGATTCTAAAAGAAACACATAACATTAGACTGTATACTTTTGGATTCAGATCATCTAGAATTCCTAGAGTACTCTATTAAAGATGTGTTTGTTTTGGCTTCAAACCACTTCCGGTAATGGTTTTCCGTAAATGTGTGTGTTTAGTAGTTACCAAAAATTAGTTCAAACTGAAAATCATTTCTGTGTTGACTGTAAAATAAGGGCTCACTCCTGTAAAAGAATTTCCAGTTTTATTTTCACTTCAAACCATTTACACTCCTCACACAACACTCCAAGCTCCTCACAGATCATGCACTCCTCACACAATCTGATGGTACTCTCCATCCTCTCTCACACGCACTCCTCTCCAATCGCACATCAAAGCACCAGCGAGTCGCACCCCAGCATCGGCGAGATCGCGCCACGAACCCACGAACCAATCGACCCACCCAATGAGTGACCCACTCCTAGATCAACCCACCATCTTCAGATCGACTCACCTCGTCCACCGGCGAGTCGTACTCACGAACCGATCTCTCTCTGTCCATCTCTCACGATTGGTCTTGTGATTTTGATTTTTTTGTTTTGATTTTTGTTTCTCATGTTTTTTATATATTTTGATTCTTTGTAATAATATTTGTTTGGATCCTAAAAAATGTGAGAAACATGGTAAAAATGGGTTTTCTAGAGCATTTTCAGCCACACAACCAAACACTAAAAAATATTTTCCAAAGAATTTTTTGGAATGCAACCAAATACTTGAAAATATTTTCCTTTCTCGAAAATATTTTCACTTGAAAATATTTTACACTTGGAAAATATTTTACATTCAACCAAACATAGCCTAAGTAGAATTCTTTTAATCTTGACCTCTTATTTAAAATTCAATAGTTCATATTATACCATATCATTAATTCTTGAACAAAACCTTAAAAATAGATTCCACATCGGCTATTAAAATGGACATGTCATATTTTGAATTTAAAAAAGATTTAAAAACTCAAATCTGAACCCCAATCTCACTGCCTTACCAATGCCCAAAGTCACCAAATTGGTCTCCAACGGGATCTTGACACCGCAATGAATAGAGAACTTGGCGGCAATTTTCAACGCCAAAAAAATAGTTGCTTTGGTAGAACCATTATTATCACACCTCTGTGCAAATTATATTTCTCTAGTTGTAGCATTTTTCAACCGGTAGGCTTGCTTTTTATGCGTAATGGCCTGGAATGGTTTTTGCACTCAATTGAATTTATTATTAAACAATTTTATTTGGTAAGTAGATTCCATACTTGTAAAATGGATAGATTACTTTCTCTGTAACAAAAGGTTTGCACTTCCATTCTAGAACCTAGGTCTAAAACTGCGGCCTTTTCACCCAGGCCATACAGCTCCTCCACTCACCCCACTCTAGCAAAAATACCTCCCTAATCGAACCAGCTGGCAAGTTCTCTATTCATTCCAGTGCAGAGATCTCGCCGAAGACAAGTTTGGTGCTGTTGGTGTTGGCAAGATAAAGAGACTGGATTCAGATTTGAGTTTTTAAATTTTTTTAAAACTAAAAATAAATTCAAAATTTGATATAACAAATAGAGAAATACTGCATCCAAGGTATGTTATGATCTTAATGTCCCATATTAGTTAAGTGTAAACTTAACCATGTGTTTATAAGTTCTTGGACACCCTTTCCTTGCAAGCCAGTTTCCAAGGGTGAGTTTTACTTTTGAGTTGGTAACCACAACACTTTCACAACAAATTCCATGACACAGGTTAAATTACTTGCTATTACTAATATGCAAAAAGATAATTTTAATGATGGATTCAAATTAAAAATATGTAACAACTTACAAATTAAAATTTGTTGTGAAAATCTTGTGGAAGTAACATTTCGTTAATAAATAACAATCATAATAAATATTTGTTAATAATTACCATAATTACATTAGCGGCATTTTTTTTTTTTGGGTATGTTACAATGGAATGGACACCGACTTTTTTAATGAAATGTTACAATGCACTTATGTACACTAGCACATTGTAAACGTTTCATAGTTTAAGATGAATAATTATAAATAATTATAAAAATATGAATAATTATAAATAATAACAAAAGGATGAATAATTTTCTTTAGATTATACAACTATAAGATACTCAAAAAATAAAAATAACAATAAAGATTAGAAACTATATCAGCTTAGATTAGTTTCTTCAACAATTAATTGCATAGCTATAGTATAAACCATATAGTGCTACCATTTTGGTTAAGTTTTTCAACTAAATTCAAATTCATTGCTTAAATTTTTTAATTTAAAAAATAAAAAAGAATTAAATATTTTCAAATTTCAGTAAAAAGTTTTTTTAAAAGCCTAAATAAAAGTAAATATTGGTTGAGTGATCACTGATTCTGATGACCTTGTTTATAATTATTAGAAACAAGGGCGTTATTTGGAAAAAAATAAAATTTAAAGTCCTATAGAATAAACAAAGCTTTTGTAACTTGTTTCTATTTCCCACTCAAAACCACACTCCCTCACTCGCTCACTCCCTCCCTTCACAACAACACGTCACTATCTCATTTCCCCGCGTCCCTACATATACAAATCCATAGCCAAAACACCGTCTCACTCTCAGACACTAAAAACTCTCTCTCTCTCTCTCTCTCACACACACACACACACACACACACAGAGTTTCGAAAGATGTCATTGTCCTCGTCAATGGAGTCGCTAATCCCCCAACTCCATGAGATCTCTAGCACGAAATTTGGCAACTTCAACCTCAAAACCAGGATGATTTCCCCAATCTTCATCGACCTCCACCTCAACGTCTCTTTCCCTTATCTCCTCCCCAAAATCTCCCAAACGCTAATCTCCTCCCTCCCACCACTGCCTGTGACGTTGTCTACAAAGTCCCCTACACCGCACTCCCAATGGCCACTTGTGTTTCAATCTCCCACCAAGTCCCAATGCTCATGTGCCGCAAGGAAATCAAAGACTACAGCACCTCTAAATCCATCTAGGGCATTTTGTCAAGGACCAAACCTGCTTGATCATTGAGGACCTTGTTACTAGCGGCACATCAATTTTGGAAACCACCGCGTCGTTACGCGTCGCCTAGTTGGCAATTCGTGTCGTGGTGGTGTTGATCGATCGAAAGCAAGGTGAAGGGAGAATTTGGAGGATATCAAATTTTACTTTTTTCATTGTTATCTCCATTTGAGTCATACTTTATCTTTATATTCGTTTCCTTAAAACGTATGGAATACTAATAGAGGATGATTGGATAGTATTTGACATAGAATCCTCGAGCACTAAAAGATGCACACACTCCTCAATTCTAGAAGAAGCATACGCAGCAACCTGAGCCACCATTCATAGGACACTTGCAACTTAATCGAACATTCTCCATGCTGAAACAAGGAGCATGCTAATTGCAACAGTCCAAATTACACTCCTAATTTAAGCCTGAGAAATGAACATAGTGATAGCATCTTTGATAACAAATATAACTTCTTCTTTTTTTTTAGAAGAAAACAATTAAAATAAAAGCTCCACGAACTTAAACATAAACCTAAACATAACCAAGAATATATATGTTTTTCAATTATTTTCTACTTAGAAACATATGTAATTTCTTATTTAAATGTAAACATGAGATATACAAGATTATACTCATGACTAAGATCATGATACTTGTAAAATAATATTGTTGTTATTATTATTATTATATATTTTCTGGTTTATGCATATATTAACTATTCTCCTATAGATCAAGAGGAATAAATCCAATAATTAATGATTCAACAACACCCCCTTTCACTTTTTAGTCAATCTCTCAATTACAGTAATTAGTTAAAGATTTCATCAAAATCAAACAATTTCAAAGTGTACATTTATTTAGTCTACAATATAAAAAGGTAGTGTACTAAAGGCATAAACCTAGAACAAAACTCTGACTAAGTCTATTATATATTGAAGATTCAGCTAAAAAAAGCTACCAAAGCGCCACATTGCCTTATGGAGACGCATTCATCATAGAAGAAATAATTATTATATCACGTAATTTTGCGTAGTGTTTTTAATCATTCAAATTCTACCTAGTGTTCCTATCAGTGCGCCTATAAAATATGACAATACGATGTTTTGAAGAAAGATGTCCTTGTTTATAGGGAACTTAAAGAGTAAGTATGTGAAAGAACCAATAAAGTTTCCTAATTTTTTTTTAAAAAAATACTATAAAAGTCTGAGATTCTTCATTTTTTTGGAGGAAATATGAAAAATGAAAGGCATATTATATAAATTGGTGTAAAAAACCTAATTAATAACAAATTGTTAGTTCTTTCTCCGTAATGCAAGTAACTCCTTCCTTCAATTTTTAATTCAAGCATTTGGAGAATTTGATGAAAGATGGTTATTTTGTTTGAAAATAGCATTTAATAAAAGCATTATGAACATGAACATAAACTTAAACATAATCAAGAATAGATATATATATATATATATATATATATAAAAGAATCTCACACTTATAGTTATTACTTGTCCTTGTCTCATTGTCTTCTTTACAGTTCTTTGCTTGCTTATGCTTTACTTGTGGTAATGTGTTTCTCTTGGTACAATATCAATAGAAGAATTATGTCTGATGCATTTGTATCCACTAGTTAGTGTGGATATAGAATTTCGTTATCCTGTGAGGGGTTTGATCCATTTTTCAGCTAAAACCAGATGAAATATTTATATTAATACTTTGTGGACCTATTTTTAGGAACTGGAATCTTATAATCAACAAGCTTGATGATTAAAAAAATACAATCATATATGAAAAAAATTAAGTCAATTTAGTTATAGAATTGTCATAAAACCCACAATATGATATTTTCCTATAGTTTTGCCTATATTGGGATGACATACTTGTGTCTTTGTCTTGTAGACCCATTGTTTATGTAAACAGTGCAGCTTTTAAGTATTGAACTTGATAATTCAAAATGCTAATATGTTAAAGACAACTTTTAATATTGGTTTATAGTCTCCACCACATTAGGATGTGTTATCAAATGTTGATGGGAGGCTACACGTTTTCGTAGCACGTTATATGCCACATTTATCCATATAGCTTAGTTAATCCTTTCATTTACTAGAAAAATTGGGGTAGTAACTAATCATTAAATTTCTCTATTATTTCTAGGTCTTCAATTGCTTTGATCAATACTTTTATCTACATTTTGAAGCTTTCCAGCTCGAGATGGCTCCTATCTACATAGCATTCTTACGATTTATGGGTGATGATAATGAAGCAAAGAATTACAACTACAACCTAGAGGTTGGTGGAAATGGGAGGAAGATGACTTGGAATCATCCAACGCAACATGGCTCTTGAAGAGGAGAAAAATCACCTTCATCATGATAATGAAAAAAGAGATGACAGATCATCGTCCATCTCATGGACGAGGACAAAGAACATTAAATGAGATCCTCATAAATGATACAAGTGACACATAAATGATACAAGTGACAGGTAACACACTAGACAACCAAAAGTGTAACTAACGGACCAACGGGCAAAAGGTCATTGAAATCTGTATATAACACCCTAGCATTTATGACCAACGGATCCAAAACCATTAATATCAGCAATTACTCTCATCCTGAAGGGAAAAGACCTATAAAAAGGCACAAAGAATCAGAGAAAAAGGCACGCAAACATACACAATTAAACTTACTAGCCAAATAGTGATTCTCCAAATAATTGAGCTTTAATCTTACTAACTAGCCCACCGGAGACTCTTTGGGACACACCAAACCGGTGTACTCCAAGGTTATTTATTCTCTTTTACAATTTTACACAGCTGCTGACTTGACACCGTCCATCCATATTGACGAGGAGTTCAACTAACGATTTTCTACATCATCAGTTCTCTTCTTCTCTGGGGGAGACTGGAAGGAATTGAAGCTTAGAATGACCGGTAGGATTTGGAAAGAGCGGTGATAAATAATTTCTTCATTTATCTTCTTTCCTGTTATATTCAACCTTATAATAAGTGGATCTGTCCTTCTATGTTTCAAATCTTCTGGTCACGTATTTTAAGGAATGTAGGACGCAATTATTCTCTTTGCTTGTCTATGTATTGAATACATTAGTGGGAAGGCATGTTAGAATAATGTGGCCCAACATAATATATATAATGCCTTTATTATTAATAAATAAATATTCACTCTCTTGTGAAATTATGCAATATTTTTATGATGTAAGATATTGATATATTGAAATAGGTCTACGTGATTTAGTAGACTAAGATTATGAATGCATTCATTATAGTCCTTGACTTGACCATATCCATCATGATGTAGCCTATTCTGATAGGTACATTGTTGGACCATGATGGAAAAGAAGTGCAAGTTAAAATTGCTTAGACTATGAAAGACAATAAGGGCTAGTCTTTCGATGGTCAGTGCATAATAATCTCAGAAGTCCTTCCATAATGAGATTCATGCACGTTGAGTATTGGCTTTAATAAATCTATCGTGTCAATACCAGTAACTTGAACTCCTATTAAAGGTGTTGTCATTATAGTAGTTCTGGATATGAACGATAGATGAATCCATGTATTAGCATGGAGTTATAAAAGTAATAACACATTAATGAACTTCTTCATTAATGAATCTAATTAATAAAGTTGTTTATTAACAAATGTAACATTTCTGTTACATGAAGTGTTATTACAATAGGAAGGATTTTATGGCTGGTCATGTCCTTTCTGAATATTATAAATATTGTCAAGGCCACACTTGCAAGGAAGCGTGAAAGAGAAAATTAAACTCTTGTTAATCCTGGCCAGCTGGGGAGAGCATCCTGATTGCTTGTGAGGTCCTTGAATAACATAATCTAGTATGTAAATTTCTCACATCTTATTGTTGATTTTTATTACATATGCACATGATATAATTGTTAATTGATAAGTGCATTATATTTGTTTCTCTTGAATTATTACTTTTTAAGTATAATTCCAACAAGGCATACTTGTTATCTATAATTATGATATTTATCTATTTGTAGACAAATTAATAGTCTACTGCTGGTAGTTTTTTCTTTGGTTTTCTTGCACAGATGATTATCTCAGTTTTGGGACAGCTTTGATGCACAAGCAATTAAATTGTGCTATCATAGAAATTAGGGTAAATTGCAAATTACACCCTAAAGTTGGGAGTGTTTGAATTTTGCACCATGAAGTTTTAAAATTTGAAATTTACTCCTGAAGTTTTGGGAGAATTCAAACACCCCAAAAACCATGGACGGACCTAGGTGGGGGCCCAAGGGAACCCAAGTCCCCCTGGGTCCAAATTTTTTTTAATAGTTATTATATATTTTAATTTTGTAGTTGGGCATCCTTCCCCTCAATAAACCTAGCTAACCTCATCCAAATAGCAACTATCCAACTCAAAAACTTAACAAAAACTATAAAAACATTCACAATGGTGACTGTATTTTAGCAACAACAACAACAACAAAAAAAGCAATTTTACTACCAAAAAACCAAAAAATCATGTGTTATTGGAGAAGTTAGAGCTAAATTTTTTTCAACTACAGTAAACTGGTATAAATACTAGTTGATTGAAGCAAGTTGTTAAAAATTAAATACAATATTTTATTAAGATTATATCTCTTTCTTCAATTAAAAAACTCAAATTCTCTCTCTTCCGTTATTATTTTAATGAGTTGTTTATATCATTTTAAATGAAGTGTAAAATAAAAATAAAAATAAAAATAAAATATTTGATATTGGGTGTATTGTAAAGTGAGATTGTAAAATAAATAAAATAGTTTTTTGAGGTGCTAAAAGCTCAAATTTTTGGCACCACCACTGTGAATGCTCTAACTTCAATGGAAAAAAATCTTAGCCAGCCTAGTATTAAAAAAAAAAATTGTTTTTATAAGTAAATGATTGCATTTTAATGTATTTAATAACAACAATTTTGTGTATTTTTAATTTTTTAATACTATATGGATACTTATTTGGAGTTTTTTTTTTTTCTTTATACCCAGCCCCCACTAACTTAAAATCTTGGATCCGTCCCTGCCAAAAACTTTGAGGTATAAAATCCAAAAACCTCCAAACTTTAGAGAGTAAACCCGAATAGTCCTAAAATTTAGGGGATAAAATCCAAATTCCAAAACGTTGAGGTGTAAAATCCAAATACGCCCAAACTTTAGAGGTGTAATTTGTAATTTATTGTACAAATTAAATTGGGAATGATGTATTCTAGCTTTTGGAGATAGAACGTGTGAAAAAAGAATAAATAAAATAAGATAATATAGAGGGATAAAGCAGGTGCAAGAGAAACAAGAGTTTTATCATGTATATTTGATATATTCTTCTAGTTTTGCTATATTCTGGATTAATATATATTGCAAAATTTGCATCACACGATACTTGAGAAGATGGGCAATTTGGTCTTTTCACACAATGTTATACTTTTCCATCTAAGTTAATGGGAAACTTAATGTTGGGGAGCAAAGTGTACCAAGAGTCATAGTTTAGGGTGCAAAATGTGCATTTGAAAAGTTTAAGGTGCAAAGTGTAAATTGGGGTAAAGTTTAGGGTGGTAAAGTGTAATTTTTCCAAGAAAGGGAGATGAGAGATTTGAACTCTTGATGTTTCCGTTGGAAACACTTGTAATTACTAATAATAATAATTGATGCAAATAAAGAACAAGACACTGCCATATGGCGCGTTTCTTGAGATTTTCTCTATTTAGGCTATTACCTCAATAAAGTTTGCATATATATCAAAGTATAAGTTCATTGAATTTATATGATTATTTTTATAAATTTTATAGAAGAAACTATTTTTATTTAGGAATAATATTAATTGATTTAGAATATGACATATTTGCTCATACTTAGTTTCTTTGACAACGCTTGACACAAAAGCCATAAAAATTTAAATATTTGTGAATTCACTAATGTTAATCTTATCCATTTAAATTTCTAAACTTATTTTAGTGATATTTCACACACACACACACACATGGGGGGAATCCAAAAGAAGAACCTCTGCTAGACTAGACCCGAGCAGTATGCAGGCCCAACCGAATCACCTTGGTCTATGTAATTCGAGATTACTCAGAAGAGGAGCTCAATGTCCATATTTGGATATTCCGAGGAAGAACTTCGGACTTGTATCACCCGAAGAGGATGAGACGAAGTCCACATCAAGCTTGAGAGCAGGAACTGAGGGAGACAACAATGACAAGTGTGGATAAAAGAAAGGTGGGGGGAGGGGGGTGGGGGGAAGGCTTCTCAAGGAAGCATCCATCACCTCTGCATTGAATACACTGCAACAACCATGTTAATCGCATTAATGGTTGAATGGCACCTGAACAGTGTCAAGACAGCCTATAGTTCACTTAGCACTTCCTCTAAAGGGGTATGGGACAAATATCTAGTGGGAAATTAACCAACCTCCATGTGGAGAATCAAGATGAAAAGGAAAACATTATAAAAAGGGGAAGAATCCCGATGAACAGGGATTGAAAAAGCTAGAAACTAGAGAGAGGGAGAGTCATACTTAAGCTGGTAGTACTCCAAGTGTAATAAGGCTCCTCAGCTGATCGATGAAACATTAATTAATATACTTGTTTACACTTATCTGGACTCTTTAAATTTATTTTTCTCTATCTAGACCCATTTTCTTGACTTTGAACTATTAGATAAGAGGCCTAAGTGTTGGTCTACATTCCTATCTTTAAAAATTAATTGTATTGGGCACACAACCCACCCCAACTTCCATTTGGGCTTTGGTCTTTTTGCCCCATACAATATATATATATATATATATATATAACCAACATTATAGTATTTATTCTATATAATTAAGAAAATTACTAATAGGATAAATACATTATTTTGTTATATTAATTATTTTAAATGATACATTAATTATTTAAATATAGTGAAATTTTGATGTCATTTTTCTAAGATTTATATGAGAAACAATTGATTTGAAATATGATAGTCTTACTCATTTTTAATTACTTTTGCAATAATTGAAACAAATAGGAAGAATGTATATAAAATATTTGAAGGATATTTGTTTTTTTTTTTGTTTAATCAAATCAATATTTGCATTCTTGAGTAAACATGAAATATGTCTGTTTATATCAATCACTATATTATGTAATTTTCAAATTTATAAACACATGATAGGATCAAATCACTACACCACCCTTATTGTCATTCTATTTTTTTTTTAATTATAAAATATAACACTAAATAATATAATTTTTAACAAAGAAAATTATTGTAATATTAGAAAAAACTAATAACAAAATGCACAAAACATAGCGTAAAAACCTGATTGTTTTGCCAACCCCACCCATACCCATTAAGGGAACAACACATATATATCACATTAACACTTGTATCATTTAACTGGAATTTCTTAAATGTTGCTTCTTTATCATATACTTTACCCAACACAATATATTTTTCGGGATAAGAAATTGTCAATGGTCATGATGGTACTCCATCGGCAACTTTTTATAGATGGAGGAAATCCTTTTGTTTTGTAATAGATTCTAACTTGTCTATAACCCTTTTTAGTTTCAATATTTTCAATCTGTCAAAAATATTAACAAAAGTAGAGATAAAACACATTATCTTATCAGTGGATTCAACTTAGAATTTGAAGCTTTCGGTTAGCCTTAACCAATTCTCAGTGTGTTACAAAAGAGGAGTTATTGTCTTTTTCCCCAGATTCAATTTCTAAGTCCGAGATATAATTGCAAAGCAAAGGTGGGGTACCTTTCTTGTCCAAAGGAAGAGAAAGGTAGTGTTCACTTGAGAAAAGAAGCTTAATTAAAGTAGATGCTAGTGGATGCCATAGCCACTATGCCCCTTCAGCTCACTGTACTTCAAAGTAACCCAAAAAGGAAAAAGAAACAGTTGTTGCCTTTATCATAGCGATTTTTTAAAATTTAATTTGAAAATTTATAATCTATAACAATACATTTAAAACTGAAGCTTCCTTTTTGTTTTCATATTAAAAAAAAAGTGGTGGAGTTCATAATATTATGCAACACAAGTTTATATATATATATATATATATATATACAAGATAGAAATTCTACGCTAGCTTAATCCAAGTGTATATGTGTGAAACTCCCTCCTAAAAACTTGAACCTCAATCCTTGCCTCTCACACCTCACAAGCACTTAGTGGAGTGGTCATCGCACAAAAGATGTGCAATCATCAACACAAGTTTTTGAAATTTCACAATTTTACACATTTTTCCTTTAAACCCTTCATAAGAATCTTATTGCATCATATTTTCTTTAAATAATAGAAGCATCATATTTTCTTTAAATAATAGAATATATAATTCCATATGCAATTACAATTATAATAAATAACTAATATTAGAATATATTTCCATATTTTTCTCAAAAAAAAAGGAATATATTTTCATATACAATTATAACTATAATAAATGTTTATTAATTACTACCATAATTAACAATTCTTATATTTAGAGAAAAAAAAAATATCATGTTAAAATTGTTTGTGCACTGCATGGGCTACCGTCTAATTTACTTTTTTTTTGAAAACAAATGAATAAATTTATTGTTGGTTCTAGTTAGTTCAACTGGTAAAGTCTCTGATGGTTGTATAAAAGATCTGGGGTTCAATTCTCGCCTAGACCAAAAACTAATTGGTGTCTTGATCTGATAATAAAGAGCTATTATCAAGAGCGAACGCCATAGGTTGAAACTCTCTAAAAAAAAATGAATAAATTTATTTAAAAAGAAAAAGAAGGGTAACGTTTATATATGCTTATATTTACTACTTTAGACATAGGGACTTAGGTTTTCCTTCTTCTCTTTTTGAGAATGAGGGACTTTTTTTTTTTTAATAGAGATTTTCAATATATGGTGTCTGCTCTTGATGATAACTCTTTATCATCAGACCAAGACACCAATCGATTTTTGGTATAGGTAGGGATTGAATTCTAAATCTCTCATTCAACCATCAAATATTTTACCAATTGAGCTAACTGGAACCCACTTGAGAATGAGGAACTTAGGTTTTCCAATTACACTAGTTGCATTTGTTTGTATGATACAATGTACACTTTAAAATAAAAAATAAAAAATAAATGCTACAATGTACTTATGTACACTAGCCCATTGTAAATGCTTCATACTTTAAGATATTGTCCTTAAGAATTAAAAAAAATAAAATAAAAATAAAAGATATTTTCCTTAAGTATAGTGCATTAGATTATGCAGCTTTAAATTAAATTCTCCAACAAATAGCTTCATAGTTGTAATACAATACAACCATGTGCTATATATCAAGTTTTTCAATTAAATTTAGATAAATAACTTAAATTTATAATGGAATTCCTTCTTATTAAACTTTCATAAGAATGAGTGGTGGATTCCATTAGCTCAATTGGTAAAATCTCTTGTGATCAAACAAAAGATTTGGGGTTTGAACCCAACCTACAAAAAAAAAAAAAAAAAAAAATCAATTGATGTCTTAGCCTAATGATAAAGTGCAATCATTATAGAGGTGAATCCATAAGTTAAATTTCTATCATATACTTATTGAAAAATAATATATATAATTTTTCTTAATAAAATCCTTTTCAATCTATTATTTTACTTTGTTTAAATAGAATTTTGAATTGGGTAAAAAAAAAAAAAAAATAATAATGAATGGAATATTCTCGAATACAATTTTTGGTAGAGTGTTCACTAAGGAATTCCACTATAAATTTAACTAATGTATTTGGTAGAGTGATATCACTTCACCGATGACCTAGTTCATAATTATTAAAAAAAGGGTTTTAATGGAAAAAACAAAATTAAAAGTCTTGTGAGAAGTAAACAAAGCTTTGTTTCAGTTTCCCACTCAATTGTCAAACCGCACTCTTTAACTCCCTCAAATGTCAAAGTTTGGAAGTCCACATGCTTGTGAGAGATCATGACTCATTGCACAAATCTTTCATTTGTGGATGTGGTTGATCAAATAATGCAAAGAAAAAATGACCCAAAGACTGCAATATTTTTCACAACCAGCTAGATGATATGGAATAAGTGGAATGAGGCTTGCTATGGTACTCCACGTCTTGATCCCCCTTCTCTAGCCATGTTTGCTGCAGCCCATGCTTTAGAATATTTTGAAACTAATTATGGAAGCTTGTCTTGAGTATTTGTAAGATTGTCTTGTTTTTCTTAGGCATTCCTTGATGTAAATTTGTATATAGTTGCTGCATTTTTTATTAGGTGAAGAGAAAGCTCTGTAGTGAGTACAATCTTAGCATGGTTGATCTATGATACTGCCTTGCTTGTGTATAGACTTATTACTTTCTTTGAATAAAATTCTGTTGTTTATTCTCAAAAAAAAATGTCAAAGTTTTGTAATGAGCTTTTTTTCGAAGAATTGTTTATGAACAACTTTGTTTATTTACAACCTTAACAAGGATGGATGGAATATTTTTGCTGAAATTCTTTTCAATCTATTATTTTATTTCTTCAAATGGAACAACAAAAATGAATGGAATATTCTCAAATAGAAGTAATGTTTTGGAAGAGGGATGACTTTGTTTATAATTATAAAAAAACTAAATTGCAAACTACAGCCTTAAAATTTGGGAGTATTTGGATTTTACACGTTAAAATTTCAAATTTTGGATTTTATCTCTTAAAATTTGGGGCATTTATATTTTACACCCCAAGTTTTTATTTTATTTTATTTTTTGATAAGTTGATTCGGTTACTAATTGATGCAGGAGGAAAAATAGAATTGATTCTTCACATTTTATTGACAAGTTGATATATCACATGGTCAGAATATCACAATATCAATCTCTAGTGTCATTCTCCGACATATATATAATCGCGTGGGGTTTAGCTTTGTGGCCCAAAGAAAAAGAAAGATAGTTGGCTTGTGTTTCGGCTTAAAGTAAGTGCTAGTGGATGCCACACAATCACTATGGCCTTCACTATTCTTTTTTTTTCCTTTTTTGTTTTTTCACTAACTAGCCAAAGGCCCAATAAGGAAAAAGATATTGTTGTTGACTTTATTACGGCGAATATTTAATTGCAGGCATTTAAGTAAATTTAATTTGAAAATCTATAATATATGAAAAACCGAAGGAGTTGACATTTATTGGATGTCATGGTATTGTGTTTCTTGAGGTTTTGAGGACTAATTATAGTACCACAACTGTATGGCAGATAGCCTATTACGTGGACAGTTGTCGTAAAAATTGTGTTATTCCTTTATGATCGTAGAATTTTTAGTCTATAAGACCTCATAAAAAAATTTAAAAAAAAAAAATTTTGTTTCTCAAAAAAAAAAAAAAAAGACCTCATAAAATTTAAATATTATTATTTAAATATGAATTTTTAATTAATTTAAATTATATTCTATATTTAAACTCTTTATTTTTTTTTTTTTTGAGGGAGATTAAACTCTTTATTTGAATCTATAATTCCATATACGAATACAATTATAATAAATGGCTTAATATTAGAGATTCTAAAAAAAATGCATAATATTAGATTATATAATAATTACCAGAATTACACTAACTGCATTTATTTGTATGTTACAATGTGCACCACGTTTTTTAATGAAGTGTTACAATGTGCTTATGTACACTAGAACACTGTAAATGTTTCATAGTTTTTTTTTGAGAAAATAAATGTTTCATAGTTTAAGATGAATAATTGTTAAAAAAAAGATGAATAATTTTTCTTAGGTACATTAGATTGTGCAACTATATGCTTCTCAAAAAAAAAAAAAAAAAAAAAAAAGAAGAAGAAAGAAACTATACAACTTTAGATTAGTTTCTCAAAAAAAAAAAAAAAAGGATTAGTTTCTTCAACAAATAGTTGCATAGCTACAGTATAATGCAAACCATACAGTACTACCATTATTATTAAGTTTTTTCAACGAAATTCAAATTCATAATTTAAATTCAAAGTGGAATTTTTTTTCTTATTAAACTTTGGATACGAATGGATAGATTATTTTTAATAAAATCCTTTTCAATTTTTATAATGCAAACCATACAGTACTACCATTATTATTAAGTTTTTTCAACTAAATTCAAATTCATAATTTAAATTCAAAGTGGAATTTTTTTTCTTATTAAACTTTGAATACGAATGGATAGATTATTTTTAATAAAATCCTTTTCAATTTTTTTGATAGAAAAATTGAAGTAAATATTAGTGGCAATTTTTATTCGTGTGTCGGGCTCATGTCATGTCAAGTTATGAGTTTTTGACTATCTGTGTCAACATTAACCTAATAAGTTTATTAAACACGTCAAGATTTATCAACCCCAACACAACTTGTTTATTAAACAAGCCGGTTGTATCGATCCATTTATCTGATTTTATCAAGCGAAAAAAATACAAATTTTAGTATTAACCAAATTGATTTAAACTTTGAAAAAACAAAAAAAAATAAAAATTTTTAATATAAAATTCAGAACTAACAAGTAACTGTATCACAGTTAATCATTCAAACCTAAAACATATCTCAATATCACAAATAAACAATTACAATATGTCAAAGAAAATAAGCAAAAACAAGTTAACAACTAATAAATTTATATACCTAGGATTTAAAGAGTATATTAGTAAATTTTCATTTAATTAAACGGGTTAAAAGAGTTCTATAGATTGGACACGAATGCAACACATTTTAAATAGGTTAATTGTGTCAACCCGAATATGACACGAATCTGTTAAATCTCAACCCGAATATGACACGAATGCAACATGTTTAATTAATAGATCAATTGTGTCAACCCAAATATGACACGAATCTGTTAAGTTTCAACCCGAATATGACATGAACGCGACACGTTCATTAAACAGGTTGTGGGGATTTGATACCATGTTTTATATCCATGGTAATGTCAATTGATTAATAATGTAAATAATTGTTTCATATTACTTAAGAGAGTGTGTTGTGTGTAGTATAACTTGTTCCACGCTCCTTTAAAAGTTACCATGGCTTTTGAGTGGAGTTGTGGTATACGTTTGTGTTAGAACCCCTTTCCCTCACACCTGTGTGTGTTTGTTTCTCAAAAAAAAAAAAAACTGTTAGCAATTAGGATTGGGCATAGGCCTTAATATCTTTCAACAATTACCATCCTAAATCATCATTTTTGGCCGCAGCAACAGAGCAAACTATCTTTTGCTTGAGTCATGGAGATGAAAGGATCCAAGCTTAAAAACTGAAATGAGTAAAGAACTGTTAATTACATAATTGAATAATCAAGAAAAAAATGTTTCATAAATTCTTGTGCAAGTAGCATTTGTAACGAAGAAAGGAAAATTTAATACTATTTGGCCTTTGATTCGGTTACAAAATTTAGGAAAACTTTTTTTTTTTTTTTTTTTTTTGAGGAAGACTAATTTAGGAAAAACCAGCAAGCGATTCTTCGCATTGTACCGACAAGTTAATTACCATAATATCAATTTCTAGTGTCATTCTCGGACATAAATAATCGCCAAGCAAAGGTGGGGAGTCAGCTTTGTGGCCCAAAGAAAAAGAAGGATAGTTGGCTTGTGTTTCGGATGCCATAATCGCTATGGCCCTCGCTATTTTCTTTTTCTTTTTCTTCTCTTCACTAATTAACCAAAGGCCAAAAAGGAAAAAGATATTGTTGTTGACTTTATTACAGTGAATATAAGTAAATTTAATTTGAAAATCTATAATATATGCAAAACCAAAGGCGACGACACTTATTGGATGTCATGGTTTTGTGTTTCATGAGGTTTTGTTTTGAGGAGTAACTTTAGTACTACAATTATTTCTGCGGGAGAGTGTGAAGGGTCGTTTATCTCTTTCATATGAATCTATTATTTTTTCTTCACTAATCATATCCTGTTAAATTGGGAAATTATTAAATCCACCAGAAGAATTGGTGACGTGTTCCTCCCAACCAATGAGACAACGTCATTTATGCAAATGTGTAGATAAGCTTCCTAATCAATGTAAGGAATAAAAAATAAATAAATAAAATTACCAGATGTTGTCATATTTGCTTAAATAACAAAATTTTATTGGTTTGGAGGTCAAGGAGGACTACGTCATCAGTTCTCTTGATGAACTTAATAACTTCTCGTTGAATAAATAGTTGTGACAAAAATTGTGAGTTACTTTGTGGTCGTAGAATTTTTGGTTTTTAAGACCTCATAAAATTTACGCATTATTATTTTAATATGGATTTTGAATTGAATTTAAATTATATTCTATATTTAAACTGTTCATTTGAATCTATAATTCCATATATGAATACAATTATAATAAATGGTTTAATATTAGAGATTCTAAAAAAAACGCATAATATTAGATTATATATATACTTTCTTATAAAATAAATATTTGTTAATAATTACCATAATTACACTAACTGCATTTTTTTTTGGGGTAAGTTACAATGTACACCACCTTTTTTTAATGAAATGTTACAGTGTACTTATTATGTCCACTAGCACATTGTAAATGTTTCATAGTTTAAGCTGAACAATTGTAAAGTAACAGTATAACCACAAACTATTTTATAATATGTTTACAAATTGTTGATATGTCCAATTTTTTATTGGTTTTTATTTAGGCTTACCATTAATATTAATTTTTCATTTACCAAAAACCATTTACCATATCAGCAGTTTATAAAATTTTTGTAAAAAAGTTTATATCTTTAGCATTACTCATAATTGTAATTACAAAAAATAAAAATAAAAAATCTTAGACTATGCAACTATATGATTCTCAAAAACAAATTTTTGCCATATTAAGCAACATGATAATTCTGTTACTTATAATTTTGCTAGACATGTTAGGCATATTAACGAGTTATCAGGGTGGATGGAGAATGTACCTCCCCATCTCACTACTGTAATCTTAGTTGGTATAGTTGAACTTAATAAAATTACAGTCTTTTTCTAAAAAAGACAGTTCATAAAAAAAAATAAAAAAATAAAAAGGCAACTGCACAACTTTAAATTAGTTTCTTCAAATAGTTGCATAGCTATAGTATGACGCAAATAACTCCCATTATCACTAAGTTTTTCAACTAAATTCAAATTATAGCTTAAATTTACAGTGAAATTTCTTATTAAACTTTGAATAACAGCAATTGCCTCAAACAATACGAAATTTTTTAAAAAAATGTATCAATTTTACACGTTTAATCTCCAAAATTATTTACATTAGTTAGGCTAAAAATGTGTAAATTTGTAAAGTTGTTATAATAACTATGTAAATTTACACTAATACTATTATTTGTGTATATAATTTTTTTTTCTTTACGTATCCTGAGACTGAAGTGTGTAAAGAAAGAAAAATAATTTTAAAATATCAAGAAAATTTGATATTTTAATGTAATTTAATGTAAAATAGATAATCTGATGTGAGGTGTTTTGAAGAGTGTGCATGTAAAATAGAAAAAAAGAAGACTCTTATGCTAAAATAGATAGAATTTTTTGCACGAATTGATTTTTTTTTTTATAAAGAATTTCAACCTATTATGTTCGTTCCTAACAATAATCATCAAAAATTTTACCAATAGAACTCCAATACGCAAGAGTTGATGTGAATGATCTACAGATAAAGTATTTTTAACAAAATCCTCTTCAAATCTTTTTTATAATAAAAAAATAATAATAATGGAAGGGAATATTGGTAAGGAAATGACTAGATTTTGATGGCCTTGTTTATAATTATAAATAAAAATAAGGGTGTTAATTGGAAAAAAATAAAATATAAAAAGTCCTGCGGAGTAAACAAAGGTTTTGTAACTTTTGTTTATATTTCCCACTCAAAACCGCACTCCCTCCCTCCCTCACTCACTCACTCACTCCTCTTCACAACAACACATTTCACTGTCTCCTTCCCCCGCACCTCCCTACATATACAAATACTCACTCTCACTCTCTCAGAAACCCAAACCAAAACTCTCTCTCTCTCTCTCTTTCTCTCTCAGAGCTTCGGAAAATGTCATTGTCGCCGTCAATGGAGTCGCTGATCCTCCAACTCCACGAGATCTCCGCCGTGAAGTTCGGCAGCTTCAAGCTCAAATCCGGAATCACCTCCCCAATCTACATCGACCTCCGCCTCATCGTCTCCTTCCCTTCTCTCCTCTCCCAAATCTCCCAAACCCTAATCTCCTCCCTCCCTCCGACCACCGCCTACGACGTCGTCTGCGGCGTCCCCTACACGGCCCTCCCGATCGCCACCTGCGTCTCCGTCTCCCGCCAGGTCCCAATGCTCATGCGCCGCAAGGAAATCAAGGACTACGGCACCTCCAAGTCCATCGAGGGCGTTTTCGCCAAGGACCAGACCTGCCTCATCATCGAGGACCTCGTTACCAGCGGCACCTCGGTGTTGGAAACGGCGGCGCCGCTGCGCGCCGCCGGGCTGGTGGTCCGCGACGCGGTGGTGTTGATCGATCGGGAGCAAGGAGGGAGGGAGAATTTGGAGGAGAATGGGATTAAGTTGCATTCGATGTTCAAGTTGACGGAGATGGTTAGGGTTTTGAGGGAGAAAGGGAAGGTGGAGGAGGAGATGGAGAAGACGGTGGCGAGGTTTTTGGAGGAGAATCGGCATGTGGCGGTGAAGGCGGTGGAGAGGCCGGTTAGGGTTAAGGGATTGGAGTTCGGAGAGAGAGCGAAGCTGACGAAGAATGCGACGGGGAAGAGACTGTTCGAGGTGATGGTGCAGAAGGAGAGTAATCTGTGTTTGGCTGCCGATGTTGGAACTGCCAAGGAGTTGTTGGATTTGGCTGAGAAGGTATGAGAATTCTGGAAATTGAAGTCTTCAGTTTTAATTGTTTTCCCATTTTCTTGGGAAATTTTAGTTTATGTAGGAATTGGAAATTCTAAACAAAACTGTTTTATTAAGAAAAAAAAATTCTTATTGGGTTGGATTTGGCTGAGAAGTTATGGGAATTCTGGATTTGAAATTCTCAGTTTTGTTCTTTTCCCACTTTCATGACCAGAATGGTTTTTTTTTTTTTTTTTAATCTTAGGCTTTAATTTATGTTCATAGAGGAATAGTGGGTACTATAACTGAAAAGGAAGGTATCGTAAATTTTTCTTATTTATAGATATGTTATTTTCGAGAATAATTATCTAAAGACAGGTTTTTATTTTATTTTATAGGTTTGACCTATAAAATAAAAGGTTTTGTTGAGGTGTTTAGTGTAGACTTATATATATATATATATAATTTAAAAAAAAAAAAAAATGGGTTTTGTTGGTTGTGGTTGAATATGCGGATGGCAAATTCTAAAGATGCTGATTTAAATGTTTTATTTTGTTAATTTATTGATGAAGACATTATACATTGACCATTCTAAGTGCAAATTTAGAATATTATTTATCTATGCCTTACGTCAAAAACCCTCATGTGTTGTCAAATGTCATGGTAACTGGAGTTTTTTTTTTTTATATATTATAAGTAAACTTTTATTGAATAAAAAAGTAGACCACGTACACAGGATGTGTATGTAGTTTACAAATCTAAACAGTAAAGGAACCAGCGTCAAGCATCTCAAGCATAGTATCAGAAGAGCATAGAGTGGAGAATTTATTAAGCAGGCTGCTTCTTGATTTTTGTAGTGGTACTTTTAACTGAGAAAAGTTTTTGTTTTGTATATTACAATTTGTTTGTGAAGTTGTCATAAAAGGAAAGACCCACTTTGGGAAAATGCAGTTCAAATTTTTTAATTATGGTACAGTTCAAAAGGCACTTGTGTATTATATGAGCAAGTAAATAACTTCAGTATTCAAACATCATAACTCATAACTCCATTTCTACAAGTGTTTCACTAAAATCTGAGTTCATTAGTGAAGATTTGAAATACAGATTAATAAAAGTTGACCTTATTGGCTGATTCTGTTAAATTTTAATGCAGGTTGGCCCGGAGATATGCATGTTGAAAACCCATGTTGATATATTGCCTGACTTCACCCCAGATTTTGGTTCTAAACTTCGCTCGGTATAACTTGCTTATGTCTTATTTTATCCCACTTTGACAGAGTTGTTATTTGATAATTTATAGGTCATTGTTGTATCCTTAAAGCCAATCTCTGATCATTCCTTTCATTTTGCCATTTCCAAGGGTTAGATTTAAGTAATTTATTAAAGCATAACTTCATGGTAAATTCTGTTGGAGTGCAGATATAATGATTTTACTTTCATGTTGAATTAACAAATGTTTTATTTCTGAAAAGATGCTGTTTTGGTAATTTTGTTTTCCCTGTATGTTAATTAAACAACACAGTTACAAATCTCTCTTTTTGAATTGAAAACCTAGCTACTTTTTCGAATTGTGTGACAGATAGTGGCCTTGCTAATATTTTGAAACTATTTACTTTTCTGAATACGTTTCACCTATACTCTGTCATGTGGTTCCTATTATTTTTTGTTTAGTAGACTTCACTGCCATTCATTGCTCATTGTGCTTTATTCTTTTGAAGATTGCCAATAAATACAATTTCTTGATCTTTGAAGATCGTAAATTTGCAGACATTGGTAACACAGTGACGATGCAGTATGAAGGGTGAATGAACTTTCCTCTATATTTTCTTAAATTCTTTTCTGTTGTATGCTTGCCCTCCTGACATCTTGTGGTTCTGTGGTTTGCAGAGGTATCTTCCATATATTGGATTGGGCTGATATAGTTAATGCTCACATAATCTCTGGTCCTGGAATCGTAGATGGACTGAAGTTGAAGGTTTAAATAATTGTTTTATGTAGACTTTAATAAATTTTTTATTTTTATTTTTACTTTACTAGGTAGCTGGATCATAGTAAGGCCTCATAGAATCTCTAATTTTGAGCACTCTTTTGTACTGTACTCAGGGTTTGCCTCGTGGAAGGGGCCTGTTGTTGCTTGCTGAAATGAGCTCTGCTGGTAACCTTGCCACAGGAGATTACACTGCTGCAGCAGTAAAAATTGCAGAGGATCACTCTGATTTTGTTATTGGCTTCATCTCAGTTAACCCAGCATCATGGCCAGGGGCACCTGTAAATCCAGCACTCATTCAGGCAACCCCTGGAGTCCAAATGGTAGCTGGTGGTGATGCACTTGGCCAGCAATACAACACTCCATATTCTGTAAGTTCTGATCAGTGTTCCCTTTATCTCTGCCTGTTGGTATACTTTTTTTTATTGGTGTCTTGACCTGATTATAGAGCAATCATCATAGAATGAACGTCATTGGTTTCAAATCCCGTTGTCTCTTTAAAAAAAAAAGTTTACACGCACTCAATGGTCATGAAGACATAAACGCATGCCTTGCCTTCCATATAGAACTTAGTGAAGGAGGTAGTTCAAGTTTAGCTAGAGCTCATTGCCATACTTTTTCATCTTTATTTTCTTGCTAAAAAAGTGAAAAGACCTCTTAAGTGGGGGTGAAGGAGAACCAAATTCTGCCTGAGTCCAACATCACCAAGGTAGAGGGAGTCATTGTGCCTTATATGGGGGCCTTGGATTCTAATTGGTAAGATAAGAAGCATTCTAAAATTTTGAGGGATGAGGCTCTGTGTCACTCCTAAAGAGAGTAATATCTTGCCAAGTGATGAGTTGGGGCGTGACAGAAATAACTAGTAAACCCCAAAATCTGGCAACTTGTTTTCTTATTATGTACTTTGTTAAAAAAATTTATTCAAGTCCTTTAATTTTATACTTTTGTTATTATTACTTCTTAAAAAAAGATATATTATACTTGTGGCTAGATCTATTAGATTGCAGGACTGTTTCTCCATATGTTTTACTATCTATGATTCTTAAGTCTCGTAAGTGGAATTATAAATACTTATCAAACTATGGTAGATGATAAGACTCATATTCCATGACCATTCTTCTCTTGATTTTGAGTTGAATTTCTGTGTCTTGTTATTACAAATTGTCGCTGCTGTCATAACTGAGATAAATCATATTACAGGTCATCTATGACAGAGGTAGTGACATAATAATTGTGGGTCGAGGAATAATAAAGGCAGCAGACCCTGCACAGGCAGCTCGTGAATACCGTCTACAAGGATGGGATGCATACTTGGCTAAATGCATCTAACTTTATTTAAATCTACTCCCATGGTTTGCTTATGCTTGTATGTTTTGCTCATTGATGGATGAGTAAAATATTTGCCTAATTTAATGCGTTGATTGTGCAATAAGTTATATGAAAGACCTGAAGCTTGCAAGGTATTCTCAAAACATTATACGTTTAAGTGCCATAATTTTGTTCTGCTTGATAGCGTTTTTTGCAAGCATTTCTGCACTCACTGCTAGTAAATGCTTGTTACTTGTTAGTATGTATTTATTACTAAACCTTTTTTTTTTTTGGTGGAGAATTTATTTTCTCCGTTACTCTCTCCTGCAATATATGTACATATTTGAGAGTAACCAACGACAGCTACAAAATGCCAGAGTTTAATTTCAACTTCAACGCATCAAATAAACTATTACATCCATTCTTGTGGTTTTATTTTTACCCTTGAAGGTTTCGGCTCTATTCCAAGGTTTTTTACTATAACCGTTACTCCATTGCATTAGAGGAGAGTCAGTACGGTATAGGAGACTTGGTTGAGGATTTAATTCCCTCGTATTTGTGTGTCCTTTTAGGAGGGGAACTAATTTGAGGGGTTCTCTTGGGGTTTTATATACTTATTTTGGTTTAAATATTCCTCTTAAGTATGGAGTTTAATATATGATGACCTAAACAATAGGTCAAAATTTGGGAACAATTCTATAGGTGGTGAGAGCATTAAAGTTCTCAGATTAAAAGGGAAGTTATATTTTACCACTTTAAATTATACTTTTTTTTTTTGAGAAATTTTAAATTATACTTTGCATCATAAATTTTTCAAATGCACGTTTTGTACTTTAAATTATGATCCTTGTTACACTTTGCACCTTGACATAAAGTTTTCTGTTAGCTTAGATAGAAAAATATGACACCATGTGAAAAGATCTTGTATGCGTTTGGATACCGCTCATTTTGCTAAAAACTGAAAACTTATTGTTGAAAATACTATAGTAAAATATTTTTTATTGCTGCAAATAACTATTCACGAGTTGTTATCACTTGCTGGTCCATGAACAGTGCCATGAACTAGCCAAAAAAAAAAATGCAACCTACACAAACACAGTCGCAGCCGCTACACAAACGCACCTCTAATTATTCATCTTTTCAATACTTCAAAAACAAAAAATAAATTATACTTTACTACTATAAATTATACCCTTGATTAAAATTTACACCTTAAATTTTGAATTTCCTTCCAAGTTAATAGAAAACTTATCGTTAGGGTGCAATGTGTAGCAAGAGTCATAGTTTGTGATGTAAAATGTGAATTCAAAAAGTTTAGGGTGTAAAGTGTAATATAAGGTATAATTTAGAGTAGTAAAATGTAATTTTTCTCAAATTAAATTCACACGTGTGGATGTATTAGCCAATGCAAGATAATCAATTTTATGTTTCCTAAGGAGAATCAAATTAAATGCAGTTAGATATTTGAACATAACTGAACAACTTAATATACAACACCAATCAATGTTTATAGTTTATACACCAAAGTAACAGTACATTAGTTAAAGGCTTATAAATATTTATAGTTTTTATACGTTCCTCTCTTTTCAACCTACCTCTAAATAAGAGGAGTAATATCTTCTTTACTCTTCTCCCTTCTTCTCTCTCTTTCTTTTAATTTTCCTTTTTAAAATAAATATAAGAAAAAAAGAAAGAAAAAAAGGACAAAGATTTGGAAACTCTTACCCAAATCTAGATATACTCACAACATGACTTCCCAACCATCACAATGATTGGCCAACTCACCCCCAATGCAAGCTGAACTAGCCATAATCCAAACCATGTATGATGTACCTCTGACCTAAAATTTTCTCAAACTAAACCATCTGCCACCAATTTAGACCCCACAACCAACATCTCCATCAAGTCCACCATTGTTGACTCTTGGACCACTACTATTCTTTTCCAGCCTGAATATGGCATTGTTTGATTGAGATCTCCAACCATTACCTTTTATATTTAGGAGGCGTAACAATTGAGTTGACCAACTTTTATTGGTTTTTATTTAGGCATATTATTGACATCACATTTTTATTTAACAATAACTTGCTAGCTATTAGCATTTGTAATTTTTTTTTTTTTTTTTTGTATGCAAACTAATTGAATCAAAAGTGCATGAAGTTCTAGACCTTTTATAAAGACTATGGGGGAAAAAAAACTAAAAAATATTGATTGATATTTATAATGAAGTAAATAAACAATTGTAATTAATTATCATGCAAAATCTAATATAAAAACAAACCATAATTTATTTTTTTCATTCTTAGTTTAATTTATTCAACAACTTTCAGTATTTTTTTCATATTTTGAACTCATTTTTACGCTCAAGATTCTCCATAATCTCAATTAACTATAACTATATTTTTCACATCATTGTAATAAGGAAACAAAGTAACCAATTCATAGTTACTAACAATCAAAGAATGTGGATGCTAGTTAGCTCAACTAATAAAACATTTTGTAATCGAATTCGAATAAGAGATATATGGTTCAAACCCTGCATACACAAAAAACCAATTGTAATAGCCTAATAATAGACACAAGATGATAAAAACAATCACCATTGAGTAGATGTCATAAATTTAAATTTTACCCTATCTAAAATAAAATAAAAAGTCATAGCATGATATTGATCTAAATACATAAAGTTTAGATATATATTTTTATTTCTTAAAATAAATTAATATAAAAGTGTATGGAGTTGCTTTAGTATGGTACAAGGACACTAGGTGTTTTTTTTTTTTTTTTTTTAATTTCAAAAATGTGTGTGTATATATATATATATATATATATATTTGTGTGTGTGCGTGTATATATATGTGTGTGTATGTATGCATGCCTCTATTTTTTTTTTTTTTTTTTGTGTGTAAAAACTTAGGATCAAAATATTAGATCCATTGATTGAGTTGCCATGACCCGTGAGAAAGGGGAAAAAAATTAGGATTAAGGGGGCTAATTGTTTAATGTAGGACAGTAGGAGGATATATTTTTGGCTTTGTCCCCGCCAGTCAAGCAGTTTGGTTATAGTAGTAATGCTTTCTTGGTTTTTTTTTTTTTTTTTTCCCTCATATCAGGAGGGGTCAAGACCTTAACTTGGTAAGTATTTAGACGACTTTAATGGGGCAATTGCCCCGTCTCGTCCTTAACTCCGCCCTTAATATATATATGTGGTATGATGCATTGGACCTAATGGGATGCTATCATGTGACAATTCTTGAACATATGGTAGCATTCTATCGAGTTCAATGCACAGGACATTAGATCCGATGGGATGATGCCATGTGGTAATTTTTGGATACATTATAGCATCCTATCAAGTCTAGTGCACAAGACATTAGACCTAAACTGAACGTTATGTGTGAGTTTGGATAGCGCGTTTTGCGCTATTTAGTGCAGCTACGTTTTTTTTTTAGTGGGTCCATGGGCACTGTTCATGGGACCCGCAATTTGGGAAAAATGCAAATTTAACTTTAAGACTGGGTCTCATGGCACTATTTACACATTTAAAATTTATCTTGCTATAGCGTTTTTAGTTTTCAGTATTCAGTAATAAGCGGTATCCAAATAGACCCTATATGTTATAAAAATTACAAGAGAGGGGGGAGGGAATTTTTAAAAACCAAGGAGACACGGCTTCTCCTGCCCCATCCCTTTGCTTGTGATTGGTGTGATCCGTGACTTAATGTGAAATTGTATATAAACTAATTTATTTCCCATATTGTAATGAAATTTGAATAATAAAATAGATAGTAAAAATAAAATGATAAAAACTACTCTCTCCGGCCCATTTTTTTTGTCCTGTATTCCATTTTGAGATGTCCCAAAATATTGTCCTGTTTCTAAAAATAAAAGTCATTAATTTACTAATGTTCCTATTATACCCTTATTAATTTACAAATTCAATTTTTTAATAAATTTTTTTAATGGTAGTTTTAGAAACTTATACATTTTTAAAAGGTAGACAAGACAATAAATGATGTTTCCTTAAAAAATTTGACTTTTCAAACAGGACAAAAAAATTGGGACGGAGGGAGTACTTTAAGTTCATGATAAACGCAAACTGTATTAGTCCAAGGTTTTATCAAAAAAATGATAATATTTTGAATTTTGCTGGCTTCACTTTGGATTTGTTGATACTATATTTGGCTCGATCATAATCATTTTCTTTTAGAAAATCTGTGGGGGATTTTGAAGATTCCTTTCTCTTTTTGAATTTTGACTTCCATTTCATCATCACTACTATCAAATGATTTTGATAATTATTCTTGAAGCTTCCCACCATTTGATGCGAAACGTAAGGAAAGGATGGGGTGAAACATGTTGGAGGAAAGTATCAGGGTATGTAATGCAGTGTTTGGTAAAAGTATTTAAATATAGTTTTTTGTTTTACAATCCCTAAAATGGTGGGTTTCACACTTGAATTTATTGTTTGACTAATATTTTCTAAATACAGTTTCCAAATATTCGTTTGACTAATATTTTCTAAATACAATTTTCAAATATTTGTTTGACTAATATTTTAATGACATAGTTGTAAATAAATTGAAAACAATGAACTTCACAGATTTGTCCAAACTCTTTTATCTCTTAGATTAAAGAGCTTATTTTTATCACAAAAAGAATTCTCACACTTCAAATTTAAAACTTATCATTATGATTTATGATGAGCTCTATTATCTTATCGATATCCACACAAAAAAGAGTAATCTACAAATTTTACACTTTACTTTTTGTAAATATATATATATATATATATATTTAAATCTCAAAAATAGAAATGGTCTCTCAAACAATTATTTCTTGTTTTTAGTATTTTGAAAATTTTTCTTAAAAGTCGGAGCCAAACACTTATAATATAAAAATTATTATCTAAAAACTAGTTTCAAGTTAAATTTTTTGGAAATTGTTTTTACACTAGTTTGAAAAAAAAAATCCTCCTACCAGTTAGGCCCTTAATCTCACTCACAAATCCAAAGATAAACTAAATTGGACCCCAAAAATAAAAATAAAGAAAAAGAAAAAGAAATTTGAAATTTCTATTGTGGGGCCAAATAATCCTACGGCCCAGCCCACTTCATTCTTGGGCCGAAAGCCCGAGCCGAGGAGGCACCTAAGTCCGAGGACAACCCCATCATCGAACGTCTGAGAACTTGAGGGACAAGTTCATGATAAGCAGTCACCTTCACATTAAATGTACCTGACTACCGCCCTGGCCGCATTAATGAGGAAAGGACCCCGCACCAGCGTTACCTCGGTCGCCGTGACTCCCAAAGAGACAGAGAAGGCGGCTGATGGGACAAGCACTTGAGTAAGGTCCAAATCGCTCAACAAGTGTAGGGCTAGGATTGGTTGGGTAAAGGATATATAATATAAGGGAATCCCATCTGAAGGAGGGGGATGAATGGATGGGGGAAAAGAAAAAGAAGAAAAAGGAGGAAAAAGCCTCCTCGGCCATGGGCCGAGGAGCATCCCCCAGTTATAAATTGTTCTAAGTGTTTTCTTTAAATAAAAGAGAACGGAGTTCACGCCTCGTGATCGCCGGCCAGGGCCTAGACCTTCGATCCACTATCTACAAATTCATTGCTTTGGGTTCGATGGGCCTTGGACCCATATCCTTTGGGCTCGGGGCAACAAAAGCAGACCCTACAATTGGCGCCGTCTGTGGGAAGGATTAGTGCGCCGGCCGGCGCAGCAGGCGACTGTTATAAATGGATATTCTACAGAAGATCGGCGGTGATGCAAAAAAAAAAGGAAGAACTGCCAAACAAACACTGCAGAAAAATAAAAGCTCGAGACAGAAAATTCAACATCAAAGAAAAAAAAAAAACTTGATATTATTTCATAAAAAGAAAAAAGGTTACAGATTACAATCAGAGGCTCAGGCAGGCGTGTTTTACAACTGTTCCTACCAGCTAGTCCTACAATCAGAGGCCCAGGCGGACCCGTCCTAAAACTAGCTAGAGGGAAGTGTCAACCCGTACCCTTATTGGCATCAAGAGAATGGGAGAACTTGACAATAAGCGGGCGGGAGGGGGCTGAGGCTGGCTTGTTCCAAGGCCACCAACAACTCCTTTCTCGGAGCGGCGGAGCTTGAACAAAGCGAGGAGCAGATGCAGGGGCTCCGGGACGCCCTCCCCCATGATGTTCCCTTGATTTTCTCCAACCCCCGCGAGCGCTGGCCGTCGGAGACGGCAACACTCGGGCACCGCCCATAATGTGAGTTCGCATGTCTCCTCCGTCGGGGGTGCGCTCTGAGGAGGGACGTTAGGTACTTCAACGACATCCCTCCGGGCCACTGTGCATGGCGCCATCGGGGTTACGCCTAGACTCTGCCGCACCGGAAGCCCAGTGGGGGCTGCGGCCACAACAGCTCTTGGCACGGATGTCCTCACACCCGTCCAAAGCCGCCCCATATTTCCTAACTCCGGCCACAATTCCGGCGGGGTTATTGAAGGGGCTTGGGGAGCTGAAAGGGTGTATTCTTTCTGTTTGTGTTGGGAGGTTCATGGAGCATGGAGAAACCATCCCCCCAGAAAGCCTTATATAGAGGATGAGGGTGGGTGAGAATTAATTCACGCAGAATTCGAAAAGAGAGTTACCGAAGCGTAGGATAATAATGAAGCTATCAAATTCCAAGGGGGCGGCAGGCCGTTGGACTTCTGTGGATTCACGAGGCCATTAATAAAGGCGCGTCTCGCAAACCGAAGCGTCAGGCGCGGAACACGAACGACCAAGGGACGCTTCGCAAATAAGAAAGATGAGGGCTCGAGCTGGAGGCAAGATCAATGCCACGTCTAAGATCATGATCCGTCCGAAGGAGGAATCGTCTTCAGTAAAGCAGTCCGAGGACAAACCCCTACTTACAGAGAAATGAAAGTGTTAGACAGAACCAAGGCTCTGCATGGTCCACGGACTCAGGCCTATGGGGAAACTAACCACTTCAGAGACTAAGTGTTAGACAGAACCAAGGCTCTGCATGGTCCTCGGACTCAGGCCTATGGGGAAACAAACTACTTCAGAGACCAAGTGTTAGACAGAACCAAGGCTCTACATGGTCTTCGGACTCAGGCCTCTGGGGAAACTAACTACTTCAGAAGACCAAGTGTTAGACAGAACCAAGGCTTTGCATGGTCTTCGGACTCAGGCTTCTGGGGAAATTAACTACTTCAGAAGACAAGTGTTAGACAGAACCAAGGCTCTGCATGGTCCTCGGACTCAGGCCTATGGGGAAACTAACCACTTCAGAGACCAAGTGTTAGACAGAACCAAGGCTCTGCATGGTCTTCGGACTCAGGCCTCTGGGGAAACTAACTACTTCAGAAGACCAAGTGTAAGACAGAACCAAGGCTCTGCATGGTCTTCGGACTCAGGCCTCTGGGGAAACTAACTACTTCAGAAGACAAGTGTTAGACAGAACCAAGGCTCTGCATGGTCCTCGGACTCAGGGCTATGGGGAAACTAACCACTTCAGAGACCAAGTGTTAGACAGAACCAAGGCTCTGCATGGTCCTCGGACTCAGGCCTATGGGGAAACTAACCACTTCAGAGACCAAGTGTTAGACAGAACCAAGGCTCTGCGTGGTCCTCGGACTCAGGCCTATGGGGAAACTAACCACTTCAGACGAACAAGTGTTAGACAGAACCAAGGCTCTGCATGGTCCTCGGACTCAGGCCTATGGGGAAACTAACTACTTAAGAAGCCAAGTGTTAGACAGAACCAAGGCTCTGTATGGTCCTCGGACTCAGGCCTCTAGGGAAACTAACTACTTCAGAAGACAAGTGTTAGACAAAACCAAGGCTCTGCATGGTCCTCGGACTCAGGCCTATGGGGAAACTAACCACTTCAGACGAACAAGTGTTAGACAGAACCAAGGCTCTGCATGGTACTCGGACTCAGGCCTATGGGGAAACTAACTACTTCAGAAGCCAAGTGTTAGATAGAACCAAGGCTCTGCATGGTCCTCGGACTCAGGCCTATCGGGAAACTAACCACTTTAGAGACCAAGTGTTAGGCAGAACCAAGACTCTGCATGGTCTTCAGACTCAGGCCTCTGGGGAAACTAACCACTTCAGAGACCAAGTGTTAGACAGAACCAAGGCTCTGCATGGTCTTCGGACTCAGGCCTCTAGGGAAACTAACTACTTCAGAAGACAAGTGTTAGACAGAACCAAGGCTCTGTATGGTCCTCAGACTCAGGCCTATGGGGAAACTAACTACTTCAGAAGCCAAGTGTTAGATAGAACCAAGGCTCTGCATGGTCCTCGGACTCAGGCCTATGGGGAAACTAACCATTTCAGAGACCAAGTGTTAGACAGAACCAAGGCTCTGCATGGTCCTCGGACTCAGGCCTATGGGGAAACTAACCACTTCAGACGAACAAGTGTTAGACAGAACCAAGGCTCTGCATGGTCCTCGGACTCAGGCCTATGGGGAAACTAACCACTTCAGACGAACAAGTGTTAGACAGAACCAAGGCTCTGCATGGTCCTCGGACTCAGGCCTATGGGGAAACTAACCACTTCAGAGACCAAGTGTTAGACAGAATCAAGGCTCTGCATGGTCCTCGGACTCTGGCCTATGGGGAAACTAACTACTTCAGAAGCCAAGTGTTAGACAGAACCAAGGCTCTGCATGGTCCTCGGACTCAGGCCTATGGGGAAACTAACTACTTCAGAAGCCAAGTGTTAGACAGAACCAAGGCTCTGCATGGTCCTCGGACTCAGGCCTATGGGGAAACTAACCACTTCAGAGACCAAGTGTTAGACAGAACCAAGGCTCTGCATGGTCCTCAGACTCAGGCCTATGGGGAAACTAACCACTTCAGAGACCAAGTGTTAGACAGAACCAAGGCTCTGCATGGTCCTCGGACTCAGGCCTATGGGGAAACTAACTACTTTAGAAGCCAAGTGTTAGACAGAACCAAGGCTCTGCATGGTCCTCGGACTCAGACCTCTGGGGAAACTAACTACTTCAGAAGACAAGTGTTAGACAGAACCAAGGCTCTGCATGGTCCTCGGACTCAGGCTTATGGGGAAACTAACTATTTCAGAAGCCAAGTGTTAGACAGAACCAAGGCTCTGCATGGTCCTCGGACTCAGGCCTATGGGGAAACTAACCACTTCAGAGACCAAGTGTTAGACAGAACCAAGGCTCTGCATGGTCCTTGGACTCAGGCCTATGGGGAAACTAACTACTTCAGAAGCCAAGTGTTAGATAGAACCAAGGCTCTGCATGGTCCTCGGACTCAGGCCTATGGGGAAACTAACCACTTTAGAGACCAAGTGTTAGACAGAACCAAGGCTCTGCATGGTCCTCGGACTCAGGCCTATGGGGAAACTAACCACTTCAGACGAACAAGTGTTAGACAGAACCAAGGCTCTGCATGGTCCTCGGACTCAGGCCTATGGGGAAACTAACTACTTCAGAAGCCAAGTGTTAGACAGAACCAAGGCTTTGCATGGTCCTCGGACTCAGGCCTATAGGGAAACTAACCACTTCAGAGACTAAGTGTTAGACAGAACCAAGGCTCTGCACGGTCCTCGGACTCAGGCCTATGGGGAAACTAACCACTTCAGACGAACAAGTGTTAGACAGAACCAAGGCTCTGCATGGTCCTCGGACTCAGGCCTATGGGGAAACTAATCACTTCAGACGAACAAGTGTTAGATAGAACCAAGGCTCTGCATGGTCCTCGGACTCAGGCCTATGGGGAAACTAACCACTTTAAAGCCCAAGTGTTGGACAGAACCAAGGCTCTGCATGGTCCTCGGACTCAGGCCTATGGGGAAACTAACCACTTCAGACGAACAAGTGTTAGATAGAACCAAGGCTCTGTACGGTCCTCGGACTCAGGCCTATGGGGAAACTAACTACTTCAGATGATCCTAAGTGTTAGACAGAACCAAGGCTCTGCATGGCCCTCGGACTCAGGCTCACGGGGAAACTAACCACCTTAGATGATCCTAAGAGTTAGACAGAACCAAGGCACTGCATGGTCCCAAGACTCAGGCCTATGGGGAAACTAACTCCTTCAGAGGATTCCAGGTGTTAGACATAACCAAAAGCACTGTATGATCCCAGGACTCAGACCTTTGGGGAAACTAACTCCTTCAGAGGATTCTAAGTGTTAGACAGAACTAAAAGCACTGTATGGTCCTTGGACTCAAGCCTGTGGGGAAGCCAACTACTTCAAGGGGATCCTAAGTGTCTACTCAAAGAATCTTCTACCTGGCCCTTAGGGAACGATGGGTCCACCCAAGCATACGTGCCCTCGCTACAATAATTGATGCCGCGATTGGCGGAGATGCAATTGAAGTTAAAATTATACAAGTAAAGAAAAAGCGGATAGCGTACGAGTAAGCGAACAACCACAACAAACATGAAAAGAAACAAAGCCCATATTTCATTAAATCCATAAAGATTACATGATGAACACCATATTACAAAAAAAAAAAAATAAATAAAAGAAAGATGCAAAAGACAAAAGAGATAACGGCGTCGAGGGGCCTGCCCTGCCCACTTATTTTCCTCCCTCAGCAGGGGGCTGGTCCATAGCAGTTTCAGGGCCTCTTGAGCTTTGGCCAGAAGGGACAGCCTGCGAAGGCGTGGCAGGTACGGCTGCCTCCTCAGCAGCAGGAACTTCAACTTCAGAGGTGCACTTCGCAACCTCCTGGGGCGCCTCCTCAACGGGGCCCTCACCTGACTCCGCTACCTTGGGAGGGTCACTTCCTTGGGCAGGCTCGCCCGTGGGTTCAGCAATTGAGGTGTCCAAGCCCGCAGCGGCACCGGCTTCCTCTGCAACCTCCCCGGCCTCAGCGCCACTTGGAGTTGCCTCGCGAATGGCAGGAGGGTAGTACACACTTTCCTCCTTCCACAAGTCAGACGAGGCCTCGACCCCGGCCTGTCTAAGAGCCTCCCTCCAAACCTCAGCAGAGTAGCGCCTGCACAACCCGGGGACTTGAGCCTTAAAGGCTGCTTCTGTCTCTGCCATCCCCGCAGCGTAAGCCTCCTCCTCGGCTTCCTGCTTAATGGCCAGGGCTTCCTCCCTGCCCTGGTCAGCCTCAAACTTGGCCCTCACGGCCTCGTCCCTTGCCCACTCAGCTGCCCTCTTGTCCCCCTCGGCGGCAGCCACCTTCTTTGGCAGATTAGCAAGCAGCCCCTTTGCAGTCTTCAGCTGCTCCTCCGCCTCAGCCAAGCGCTTTGAGTAATCTTCGGCCTGCTTCTGGAAGCCGGCGAGGCCTGACAGGGCAGTATCCCGAGCACTGGTCATCACACTCAGCTCCTCCCGGGCCTTGGCAAGATCAGCCTCAGAGTTCTTGAGGACCCGTGTGGCCTCCAGGCGTTTCTCACGCTCCACGTCCATGGCTTTCCCCTGGTCATGGGCCACGTCCTCCAGCCTATAAGTGGCCTGAATGGCCTGCCCAACAAGACGAGTACACGGTTAGCCGAGCTCAGAAAAGGGGAAGAAAAGGCTAAAACTGGAAAAGTCATAAGTGTTGAGGGACTTACCATTCCTAAATACCTCTTGAGGCAGAGGAAGACCTCCCTGCTCCTCATAGTCCCCAGCTCCGCCATGTCAGCTGGGAGTAGCAAGCACCTTTCCAGCGCGTCGGCCACGTACGCGCCCTCACCCTCTCTGAAATCCCTGAGGGAGGAGTCTTCCCTCAGCGGCCCCCCATGGAGCATTGGGGCAGGAAGCCAAGCCTGCGGCTCGGGCTGGGCATCAACCTACTTTTCCTGGCCTCGGGAGCCTATCTTCAGCTGCTTGGATGGCCGCCGAGTATCATCCTCCTCCCGTGGGGACCCGGACCTCTCCTCAGCTGGCCTTTTGCCCTTATCTTTTTTTTGCTTAGGATCAGAGGGCTCATGCCTAGAAGGCAGACTCGTCTTAGACGGAGAAGGAGGAAGCCTTGACTGGGTAGAGGCCGACCTGCCCTGAGCAGAACGAGTTTTTGGAGGAGGAGGAGGAAGCTCTGGCTTTGATTTCCCCGACTGGCCTTCAATCAGATCCGACAGACTAGGTTGGGGCCTCTTCTTGTAACCCATCTCGTGCCGGGAAGAGGACTTGGACACTGAGAAGTCTGCTTCAGTCAGACGAGGGTCACCCAAGTCTCCTGGACGGTCCTCGGACTGGTGAGCCTGTTCAAACACGTCAAATTCGTCCTCGGCAGGGCCAAAGTCAGCAACTTCCACTTCCCTCTCAAAGCCTACTTCGGCGGGCTCCGAGAGTCTAAGGGAGGAGGAGGGACCCGCAGGTGTTACGCCTTCTGATGTGGAGGGCACCTCGGGGAATCGGAACCCGTCCTCGGTCACGGTTATTTTTCGAATTCGAGGATCCTTTGCTCTGATCACGTACTTCGGCGCCGCAAATGACTTGTGAGTCGGGTCGTATTTCAAGATCTGGTGAGCGGCCCTAACCTGATTGTCGGCCTCGTTCACGAAAACCTCTGCCCTCAGCGCCTTTTGCAAGTCTTCTCGGTTGATTAGGCTGAAGTGGCGCGTGAAGGCGTGCGGATCTGCAAGAGGAAACACATTCACATTAGAAATCAGACGATGCAAAAAGAAATGGACGAAGTAAAGGATGGAACTGATTAGGGTCCTAGAACCCTCTCCCCATTTTCCCACTGCCCACCTGGGGTCCCCTCTGTCGTCGGGCAGTGAAGGCCATCGTGCCACTCTCCAGACACGATGAGGAAGTCCTTATTCAACCCCTTACTGGACTCAGGGAGGCACTGAATGAGCCGGACCCTGTCATCCCTGGTCTTAAGATAGTAAGTTTCGCCCTTCAGGCACTGGAGGTTATAACACTAGTTGACGTCATGGTGGGTCAATCTCAGCCCCATCTCCTCGTTTAGGGCATCCACACAGCCCAGAATCTTAAAGACGTTGATGGCGCACTGGGTGGGGGCTAGCCGGAAGTGCGTCAGGTAATCCCTCATCACCGGCCCCATGGGTATCCTCATGCCACCTTCAACGAAGGCAACGATGGGAATCACCACCTCACCCTCCTGCCTCCGAAAGCGCCACTTGCCCTCCGCACAATACCTCAAGCCCACATTGGCCGGTATCTTATAATCGGCGATGAATTTCTCCATCGCCTCCTCAGTGAAGACATACTTCTTAAATCTACCCATCCCGAATGGTGCCTAAGTCAGCTAAGAGAGAGCAAATGAAAGAAAAGGAAGAAGTGGAGAACGAGAAAGTTCAAAGAGAGATAGAGTGACTTACAGAAATGTGTAGAAGCTCCTCGGACAGACTTTTTATGCTGGAGATGTAGACTCTTGGGTGCGAGTGAACAGAGGAACCGGCTTTTCAAATGGGTATTTATACCCCCAAATCAAGGAACCATGCGGGTTTTCCCACCCCCAACTACTAGGCGAATCCCCACCATTGGATTGTCATCCTCCCATTGAACGTGGGGAGCACAGAGCCGCCTGAATTTAATGAAGGGAACGTCGCGCCCTTCAAGGCGTCAGTAACGCTTCTGGGGCAGACAAAAAGACTCTAGTACCCACAGAGGGCCAAACTCGATGGGACGCGTCGCATGCCCGAGGACATCAAAATCCTCCTCTTTGCCCGAGGATGCGGACAGCAAAATTTTGAGGGGCTATTGTGGGGCCAAATAATCCTACGGCCCAGCCCATTTCATTCCTGGGCCGAAGGCCCGAGCCGAGGAGGCACCTAAGTCCGAGGACGACCCCATCATCGGACGTCCGAGAACTTGAGGGACAAGTTCATGACAAGTAGTCACCTTCACATTAAATGTACCTGACTACCGCCCTGGCCGCATTAATGAGGAAAGGACCCCGTACCAGCGTTGCCTCGGTCGCCGCGACTCCCAAAGAGACAGAGAATGCGGCTGATGGGACAAGCACCTGAGTAAGGTCCAAATCGCTCAACAAGTGTAGGGCTAGGATTGGTTGGGTAAAGGATATATAATGTAAGGGAATCCCTCCTGAAGAAGGGAGATGAATGGATGGGGGAAAAGAAAAAGAAGAAAAAGGAGGAAAAAGCCTCCTCGGCCATGGGCCGAGGAGCATCCCCTAGTTGTAAATTGTTCTAAGTGTTTTCTTTAAATAAAAAAGAACGGAGTTCACGCCTCGTGAACGCCGGTCAGCGCCTAGACCTTCGATCCACTCTCTACAAATTCATTGTTTTGAGTTCGATAGGCCTTGGACTCATATCCTTTGGGCTCGGGGCAACAAAAGCAGACCCTACATCTATATAAGAAATCATCTTGCTCAAAAGTTTGGAAGGCTTGCTTAACATGTGAGAAGCTAGGTTTGCTTGCTTAATACGTGGAAGCTAGATTTTAGTGACTCCGAAATAATTCCAAAATATAAAGAAGACAAGAATAATGTTGTCTCTACAATATTTTCATAATATTTTTATAACAAATTATATATAATAAATTGTCATAGATTATTATTGATAGATAAAAAAATAATTTTAATAGTAAATTTAAATTATAACCAATTACATCTTATTATTTTTGTAAAAATATCACTTTGGGGATAAACCATTATATGATGGATTTTTTAATTTCTCGATGTAAAAAAAAAATTAAAAAAAAAAAAAAAAAAAAAAAAAAACCCATTGGTTTCTAGAAAAAGAAGACAAAAGGTAAAGAAGGAAGAAATGGTCGCAGCAATCGGCGTCGTTGTCGGCATTCAGACAGAAACGGTCGTTTATGAAATTGTGCAAACCAACCAACGTGCGCAACACAATCTAATCTACGCACGCGCACGTGCCAACTTGTTTGAATTTAAATTTAAATTAATTATTAATATTAGTGGAGAATATTATTCCACTACTTGCATTGATCTCACGCGCCATTAATTTCTTTTTGGTCAACAAACGATATAACATTAAACTTAGGAGTTAATAAGTCTATTACATCTTAGACAAGCTTTATCATAAGCTAATATACCGTCCACCACAGGCGGCTGATTCAAAAAGATAACAAAAGAAGCTAAACTAGTAGCATCAAGCTTGGCCAACGCATCAGCACATTGGTTGGCCTCCCTATACCATTAATTTCTCTTTATAGACAATATTCCTAATTTTACTAAGCTAATTGATAGTTTCCAATTAGCGCAAGATTTAAGTACAGTATTTAGGTGTTGTTCCTTAAGTTTCATTTTTAAGATTATGTCATATAAATTTTTTCTCATGGGATGGAAGTGTATTTTTTAGTTACATAGCTAGCTATATGACTAAATTTTAAGAGGAGAACTTAAGGAACAGCACCTAAAGTACTGTACCTAAGTTTTGCCCTTCCAATTATATTCATGAACTATATAGCAATGGTTCAAGTTTTCCTAATTGTTTAGCAACTTATTTTTATTGGTTTATTTTCTTAAAAAATATGTTGAATAAAGTACAGTTTTTACTTCCACCCAAAAAAGAAAAAGATATTTTAATTTTTTTTAAATAATATATATTTTTTAAATTTATATATTCTCTTTTCGAATGAAAATAAGATGAAGCAAAAATTCCAAATGTAAATAATCTTATATTAGGGAGAAAAATTGTGTAAGTTTTGTTTACTCTGCGTTTGGAAGTTTATTAAATAATGAAATGAAATTGATGCTAATTAGTTTTCTCCACTCCACTCTTCTTTGCTCCATGTGAGATTTTCCCATCTCGAAGAGGCAAAGCGATGAGATTGGTTTTACTCATTTTTTACTCATCCAACATATCTTGCGCTTTTCCTTGAATGTGTATATATGCTATTTATAATTTTATTTGTTATAGAAATTATATTACTATCTCGCAAAACACTTATTTTCTCTTTCTCTTTCATCTATACCTCATTAATATTGAAGTCATCTATTTATCAATAATATATATATATATATATATATATAGAAGTCACCTTAGAGCACTCACAGCAGTGGTGCTATATAGGTATAATGCTATATTTTTAACTCAAAATCACAAAAAACATCACGCAGCAGTGGAGCTAAATCTAAAAGATTTAACTCCACAGCTACAGTACACATCTATATTTAGATGTGTACTGTAGCTCACAGGTAAAAAAAAAAATATTTTTTTATTATATTTCTCTCTCACCTCTCATTAAATAATCTTTTTCTACTCTCTCTCTCTCTCCGGCTTCTCTCTTTCTTCTTTCTTCCTCAATTTTTTTCTCTCTAGCAAGCCGGCCACTCCTTCATCTCCCTCATCCCTCAGCTTGCCGGCCACTCCCTCAACTCGCCGGCCACTCCTCAACACTCAAAACTTTGTTATGAAATCTTTTCTGCTGGTTTAAGTAAAATACTCAAACCAAGGAGGAAAAAAAAAGGGCTCCTGAAACGTGTCGGCTATCTAGTTCTCGTATCTACACGAACAAGATTGGTTTCAGCTTTGATCCAGAAAGAAGAAGGTAAGGAACTTGAGTGGAATTACGCGTCTTTCTCATGATAAACCAAAAAGTCTGCTGTGTGGTCCACAAACTTTGGAAAAGTCTCCAGCAATCTTGTGTGGGGAAAAAAAACAAAGCCATTTAAAGAGGAAAAGCATCTGGCCTGGCATCTTTGAAAAATTTTACATCATGGACTTGAAGAGTTGTGGATTTGATCCCATTTACGGGGTGATAAATTCAACAGGCCTAGTCAGCCTTGGGCTTCGCTACCTTGACCTTAGATTGAGTTTTTTTTTTTTTTTTTTTTAATATGGGTTTGGTGGCTGTGGTGGTGGTGGTTGATTTTGGCTATGGTAGTAGTGGTGGATGATTTTGTCAGTGGGTTTGTGGATTTTGGTTGTGGTGGTGGAGGATGATTTTGGCTTTGACAGTGGATTTTTGGCTTTGGCAGTAGCTTGATCCTTGGTTTTGTATTTTTTTTTTCTATGTTGTGCTGTGGTTGCCAAAGTAGAGGGTGGTTGTGGCCGCCGGCGGTGGTGGTGGTGGTGGTGGTGGTGGGTGTGGCTTTGGCTGTGTGATTGATGGTAGAGTGAATTTTTTTTTATAGTAAGATATATTATTTTATTGTAGTTGTTATATTATTTTATTGTGATGTGTATATTATTTTATTGTGTTGAAAGCTAAAATAGATCCACTGCTGTAGCATGTGTGGAGGTAAAATAGATAAAGTGACTTTTTGTGTAGCTAAATAGCTAAAATTTTACCACCACTGCTGCAAATGCTCTTATTAGGAATTAAAAGATTACTTCTAAACCACCCTACCTTCGACTTGGCTCGTTCTTATCTTGCACAAGTTTTTCCCATACTAAAAAGGGGATAAGGTAAGGACAAAGCACCCTTGATTTGACTCACTCCATCCTATAGCCATCCTTAAGTAGACCATGAAGGAATGAAATAGAATAAAACTTAGGGTTTTTTTTTTCCCCCCTCTCTCTAACATTTTTGGAACTAATTAAAGAAATCAGAAAATAGAAAAAGAATTATAATTTTGTTAATGTGCTCTTTACATTTCTTTTTAATTTTCTTAAAATAGGGATAAAATGGACTATTGCATGTTAGCTTGTTATAATAGTGGACTTGTTATATTATAGATATGTTATATGCTTTTTAAAGAATAGACAAGGAAGCAGGTAATATGTTTTTGCAATGTTTCTTGCCTAGAGTTGTTAATGATTAGAACTATGAAGTGAATTGGATAGTCACCAATTCGAAAGAAAAAAGACTAAAATAATAGTTTGTGATCTTTTTTGTGCAACTATCATTAATCATGTAAGTTCCAGTTAGTTCAACTGGTAAAGTTTCTGATGGTTGTATAAGAGATTTGGGGTTCAATTCTCGCCTACACCAAAAATTAATTGGTATCTTGGTCTGATGATAAAGAGTTATCATCAGAAGCAGACACCATAAATTGAAACTCTCTCTTAAAAAAAAATCGTTAATCATATGACTTGACTAAATGTGAGAATCTTCAAGAAGGAAATCAGACATGAAAAAGAGAACAAACTATGCATCATGTTACCTGACTACAATGTGAGTAGAGGAAATCAAGATTGAAATTTAGAAGAATCTACAAAAATGATGTGAGATGAAAAGTTATTAATTGGATGTTAAAGTTTAAAATGACCAATGGGTTCCAGTTAGCTCAACTGGTAAAGTCTCTTATGGTTGTATAAGAAATTTAGGGTTCAATTCCCGCTTACACCAAAAACTGATTGGTGTCAATATAAAATATATGCTATATTTGTTAGAATTTCTGTTTGTATTTTTAACAGAGTTTGATTGTGACAGTTTATTAGAAAGTTAACTGTTGTGTATTTTGGTTGTGGCTAGTTTATCTGTTAGTAACTTTCTATACTACTATATAATGTACCTTTATGTATTTCTTATTTTGACTGAATACAATTTTTATTCATGCATAATGGGTAACAATTATGAATAAACGAGGATAGTGTCATCTAATCAAGATTAAAAAGGTCCTTTGATTTCATGTAATGGTGGTGGGGTTCTTCATTCAATATATAATATTTATATTATATATAAAAGAGATAACAATATAAAAACTACAAATTGAATCATTCTTTTCATTTTTTTTTAAAGAATGATGCTTTTAGGGTCATACATATATATATATATATATATATATATATATATAGTCACCATAAAAACGTTAAGTAAAAATATTAAAATGATTTTTAATTACTAGAATGATAATTAACATTCGCAATGGACAAAGTTTTTTTTGAAAAAAAAAACTAAATTTGGAATACTCAATCTAGAATCTTCTTTTTAAGTTTTTTGGATGTGTTTTTTAAGTTGGATTTTAATAATTTGTGCCCTAAAGACATACAATAATAAACCAATTTTAGAAAAAGTTTATCGAAAATTGAAAAAGTTTTGACAACTTTTTCAATTTCCAATAGAACTTTTTTAAAAATGAATCTGTTAATTTGTTAAGGACATACATTAACCAGACCCAAGTTGAAAAATTATATTTAGAAGTGACTTTGAAGCAGCCGTTGTACTTGTTCCATTTTAGTTTTCATTCCAGCAAAAGAAATAGTTGTACTTGTACCTTTTTTAGTTTTTATAGTTTATTGATGACAACTTACCAAATATCAAAAATTTAAACTTGGCCCAATATACGTAATAAATTTCATAAAATTTAATTGGGTGATAATTTTATCAATTCAAATGTTTTTTTTTTTAACTCATTGCAATTAATTTGTTGAAAAATACAAAAAAAATTAAAACTTTTCAATGAACAAAGTCAGAAAAAATGAAAAAAAAATAAAGAGCTCTTTTTTCTTTTCTGGAAGGTTCACAAATTTTCTTAATTTATTTTTAAAAACTTTCATAATTTATTTTTAAAAATTTTCAATAATTTAATTCACAACTTATTGAGTTGTCAATTTGCTGGAGCTTTCATTACTAATTTCCTATTATCCACCAATCATTGTGAAAAAACTTGTGGATTTTGTTTTTTGTCACTAGATTTTTAAATGATAAAAAGTTTTTCATCAAGGTATACGCGCCACATAAGCGTGTGGGAGGAGTTCACTTTGAACATTTATCCGGTTGTTGGTGTAATCAACCACAAAAGCCGTATTTTTCTGACTTTTGGATGGCACTCACATTCTATTATTAAAGAAACAAGAAAAACAAAAAACAACAAAATATTTTAAAAAATGTTTAAAATTTTTGTGAAAATATAATGCAGATTCCTAGTATAATTCCCTATGATTTTTGTGAATCTTTTCTTGCGTTGTCTCTCTACAATTTCCAACACTTACGCTCTTTAAATAAATATAATAAAAAATATAAACATTCCTTTTTTGGATTATCCATTTATCTAGTACTTTTTTTCTTGGCTGCATATATTATTGCAAAGTTTGAGCTTCAATTTCCAACCAACAAATATTCTTCTTCTCAATCTGTAAGATCCTATGAACCATATCTGTATTTGTTTGATTTTGGCTTTTCTTTTGAATGCCCATTTTCTTTTTAGCATATATAAAAGCTTTATGTTTTTGTCTGTCATGATTTCTTTAAAGAAATGTTCTTGACATTTTTGCTTTTCTTGATTTCTGAATTATATATATATACATGTCCTGTGCAGTTGCTAAATTTGGATTTTTTCAGTAATGCTTGTGTTATTGGATGCAGATAAGGAAATGATATAAAGGGTGTTTTCAAATAGCAGTTTTCATGATTTGGGCTGGAAGCATTGTAGGCATGGAAATCTCTACCCAACAAGAGAATTCTGATCCCAACAATGTTTCAGGTTTTTTGCAGAATATTCTTAATCATATGATTGATCCTTTTTTGTTTTTTTATGTTTGTCATTAGAAGCAGAGAATTTTTTTGACAGTGAACTTAGTGGTTGCAATAGCAAATCATGGATCTTTCTTCATGCTAAGATCTGCACAATACAATCATGGCAGTAATTTATCCCCCTGACAAAATTTGGTTGCATTTTTTTTTTTTTTTTTTGTGTGGTTGAAAATGAAATTATGCTTTTATCAAAATGTTTCTGTTGAATCATTTAGTTTGATGAATATTGGTCATGTTATTCTTATAAAATGAAGAAGCTTGTCTTATGTGATGCTCTTAAAAGCCAAAATGTAAGGCAATGTATAAGTCTTGAGGAACAACGATTAAGCCTTATCTATTTGTAAAATGGTTAGAAAGATTTTTTATTAATATTTTTATGTATATTTGTCAATGAGCTCTAGCTGAAATAGGACTCTCTCTTCCCACAATGGTGGATGGAAGGTGAGGTTGTGGATTTAAAATCTTTACTTTCTTTCAACGTATTTTAGAAGCTTAGTAACATGATAGGACAAAGCAAATGATTGTTTCACTGTGACTAGGTTGAAAATTATTCTATTAGGAAAAATGGCTAAAAACATTAAGAAAAAAGAAAAGCCTGGTGAAGAAGGTATAAACCCAGCAACAAAAGAAGCTGATCTTGTCACCTATTTTTGTTTGTTTGCTTGTCGTTATTATTTTTTCCTTAATAAAAATCGGGTTCACATGAGCTGACAGATAAAAAGGCATAAAAGTTGTGTGCATTGATATTTTGTTGAGTGTCCAAGGATGCCTCAATTTGAGTATTTTGTTGAGCCATAAGAAAGTGTCTTAAGAACTTGATCTTGTGGTATGTGTTTTCTAATGCTTCTAAAATGTGCAAGTCTATGCACTGGTGCTTCTCTCTTGTACACCTTTTGAGTAATTATATAAAAAAAAGTGTGTTTAAAAATAAGATTCATATCAATATGATATTATGATCCAACAAAGAAAATCATTGATATTCTATCATTGACCTTGCTGAAAATCATTTTGTAAGGAAAAATGCTGAAATGTATCTGGCAATGCATGGCTGAAAAGTTATAAAGCAATTTACGAAAGAAATATATCACATTGAGTGTTAAAGAAGAAAAAAAGCATTAATCATTTTTATAAAGTAATAGGTGAGCCTTGTATGTCGGATTGGGTGTCAATGCATTGTATCAACTGTAGATCCAATGCTTAAAATGGATACCATCCTTTAATATCATCTTGTTACCACTCTATCTTAATACATGGTTATTTTGTTCTGTTTCTACTTTGATTTTAATGGTGATTTTCATATGCATTACACCCAATTGATGACCATAGAATGTGGACCTTCAATCATATGACAAATGTATTCACTTTCACTGCTCATTTGTTCTCTAGTTCTACCCAATAAGATAGCACTTCTTGGTGGTTCTCCTATTTCCAGTTTCAATTGAGAGACCTTGTGAAGCTCATATATACTCATCTCTTTTTTGAATATAGATCATCTATTTAATTGTTCCAATCTTTTGTTTTTGTTGATTTTTTTGAGAAGGTGTGCTTTATCAATGTATTACTAGCTTCTTAGGTTTATGTACATGCTGTAACATCTTGATGCTTATTGTATCATTCCATTAATGCTTAATGCTAATCAATTTGTAGTAGCATTCTACTTTTTTTTTCTTTTTTCTTTTTTTAATATATCAGAACATAGCTTTCCCACAGTGCATAACTTTATGATGTGATTGTAGATTAATCTTGCCTAAATATATATATTTTTTTAAGATGATCTGATTAGAAATATTTGATTTGTAGTAGCTACGTTGAGCTTATATGATCTCCTACGCTCAGATCCACCAAATTGGAGTAGCCAAAAGGATCAATCGCCTTCTTCATGTATGTTGAGACTTGACGTTTGAATTTTTTGTTTAAAAGTCTTTGCTTCTCTTATCAACCTTTTCCTTGTTTACCCATATGAAGGTAGTTAGTATCATTCTTAAAGTAAATCAAATTATGAATGCCAGTTAGAACCCATTGTCAACAAATTATAGTTTCTGGTAAAGAATATCCTAGAGATTGATGCAGTTAATTAGTGCAGTAAAAGTGAGCTTATTTACCACTACAAAATGAACTATGATCTGACTTACAACACTAGGTGTTCATTTTATATTTTCTCAAAGATATGATATTTACCAAACTAAGTGATTATTCATGTCATATTTTCTCCAAGATCTGAACTATTTATTTCACTGAATGATCTTGTAATTCTTACAAGACTTTCTGGCTGAAAATATTGACAAATGCTTGCCTTTTATGTTTGTACTTGCCATAAAGTACTCAAATGTTGTGATATTCTGCAACTCTCCGTATTTAAATGAAATCTCCTTTAAGACTTTCTGAACAAATCACATGATAAAGTTCAAGTAGCCTTGTGTGACTTTCGTAACTGACATTTTTCATTAATCAGGTCCACAGCTAAGGCTGGAGAGTCTGTTACGTCAATCCTGCAATAAATACTGTGCAGATTGTGGATCTCCAGATCCAAAATGGGTGTAAGTTATCATACCCCTCTAACTCTATTATGGTTCACTTCTGGTAGCAATTGTAGTTGACTTTATCAGAAAATTACTTAAAATTATTTTGAGTCCAAAGTTCTCTTATTCTTATTTAACAATATCCTTTTGCTTCTTGAGCGGACTAGTTCCGGGTTGCAACTATATGTCATGATATTAGACTCAAATTAATTTGGAATTAGCATCAGTTTGTTTAGAGGGATAACATAAACCACATCTTTTATTTGGAGAATTTAGCATGCTGGGAAACTTCACATATTAGAAAACAATGATAGTTAATGACAAGCAATTGCATAGTATTTATAGTGTGAGAAAGGAAAAAAAAAACTGCTCTACCACTGTGAGGTGGGATAACATAGCAAATTTGTTGTTTTTCATACCTGCAGTATCCCTTGTGACCATGCTTGCATACTACGGATACTACCATCTCAATATTGATCTGAAGAGTACATTTTTCTACCTGACTTACATATTACAAAATTATTAACATTTTCATCTACTCATGCTTTTGATGCACATGATGTTATTCAAGTTTATTATGGACAAATCAATAGCTCATATTCACTTGTGTCCTAATCATTTCATCTGGTTAATGTCAGATCCTTAAGTCTTGGAGTATTTATTTGTATCAAGTGTTCGGGTGTACATAGAAGCCTTGGCGTGCATATTTCAAAGGTATGGTTTCTAGTACTTCTTGACAGTCTTGTAAAGTACAGCAACAACAACAGCTACAGCAACAAAACCTTAAGGCTTGTCTGGCCCTACATCAAGTTGCTCCTAAAAAAGTTTTAGGCTCTTTTGGCAATTTTTTGTCCTCGTTTGGAAAATTTTAAAAGAACTTTTAGGTAGCTACTAAAGAGCTTTAAGGCCGGTTTTGAAAAGTTGGGTTTTTGAAACTAATACCCTTAAGTGCTTTTAAGATCTACTAGTTGCAGATCCACGCAATGCATGGGAATATATAATATTTTGTAATTGTGGTATAACGTACAATTTGTTCTCATAAAATTTGTTGAAGATAATTTGTTCTCTCTAAAAATTAAACAATTTCTAAAAATAATTTCCATCTTGAATAGACATCTGATGTGAAAAAAAAGGGCAATATAAGGTTGTTAGCAGTTAAAAGTGAGTCATATTACAGTGGCAAATACTCTGTAGCTTAGCCAGTAGTATGTCAATTTTAATAAGTGATTTATGGGAATTTTTTAGGATTTCATTTGCAGATTCATTTACAATTTGAAAGGCTGATATTCTCTCTCTCTCTCTGAGAGAGTCGGGAATTAGATGTTCTAATTTGATCTGAAAATGTGCCAGGTTCTATCAGTGAAGTTAGATGAATGGACCAATGAAGAAGTTGATACTTTAGAAAGTTTGGGTGGAAATATTGTGGTAAACAAGAAGTATGAAGCTCATGTCCCAAACAGCCTTAAAAAACCAAAACCAAACTCCTCTATAGAGGACCGCTTTGATTTTATTAGGTATGGAACTATAATACTTGTCAAAATTTTGTATGAGAAACCTATCCTATTCTAAATCTGAAACATTCTTGAATACTCAGGAGAAAATATGAGCTGCACCAATTTTTGAACTCTGATGAAAATATGTTCTGCGTCTACCCACCATCTCATAAAAGGAATGGTTCATCCCCAAGCAGTTCTTCAGGCAATAACTCTATGCAAGATAAGAAACAATACGAGAAACAAGTAACCAGAAATCGTATTGGGCATGCATTTCGTAACAGCTGGGGAAGAAAAGACTCTAAGAAGAGAAGCTCACAGGTAAATGACCATTCCATTTCTTTTCTTATCAGGTATCCGCAGAAGTTTGGATGCACTTTTGTCTTTGCAGCTGGCTATGGAAATTCAATATGCTACTTGAAATTGCATTTTCATTTTTAAATATTTGTTTGAAGATTTGATGCTTTTCAAGCACCAAAACACTCATTTGATAAACATGCTGGCTGTTTTAAAATATTTGTAAATTGCAAGTTTTGATTTTCAAAGGTATCTGCACACACACACAGACAAGGGGAAGTAGGGACCGATGAAAAACTATCAAACAAAAGGTTAAATGATAGTCACATACAATACAATTGTTTGTGCAACTGGCTATGACTGTCTATAGATATATAAGCAAGCCCAGTTGAGTTAGTTCAAGTCACTCATGTCCATAATCCTTTTCTCTTCAGAGAATTCAGTTCCAGACATTTGACACAAATAAGTACTACTATTTTGTGGAGTTGAAGTGTAAATTTCAAATAATGTTTTCTAGACTCAAAAATCCATATTTGTAGTATTGAGATACTTGTCCCACCTCCAAGTGATAATTGATTGATTACAGAAGTCTATTATACATACATTGTGTATAAGGGCTATGAGTATTGCCTCATCACGTGCTCATCCTTCGGAAGTGCATTAACAAATATGAAGTATATAAAATTTTTAAAAAAAAGTCTGAAGTAGGAAGAAGTAATGACTTCTCCATAATAAGTCTACTAATGGCAAGTATAGTATACCTTCATTTTTAGGATTTGCTATGTCAGAATGTGAATGTGCTGTTTCCATGTTTGTGCATTTTAGTCTTATGCTAAGTTTGAATCATCCATAGAAAAAAATAAAAGAAGAAATTTATTTTTTGTATCTTCTTCTACTCGTGTTTGGTTTCCCGTGGTGAGAGAGAAGAAAAGAAATGTCAGGACTTGTCTCATTGGCCCACCCAAAAATTTCTCTCCTGAGGGCAGATTTGGAGAGAAAAGTTGCCTGTGAGGAATAAAAGATACTAAAGCTTTATTTTCTCTATTTTCTCTTGATAATTAAACAATAGAATATGATAATAAGTTTTCAGTTTCCTCTATCTTTCTTAATTCAATACTCTCTCGAAGAAAACAAATCTGCTATCTAACTAATTCAAGGTTTGGTTTGATGTGGATGATAAAATTGTACTTTTTATAGGCAGGTATGGTTGAATTCATTGGATTGATTAAGGTCAATGTGGTCAAAGGCACCAATCTAGCTATTCGGGATATGATGACTAGTGACCCTTATGTCATTCTTTCTTTGGGTCATCAAGTGAGCCTTTTCTCCTTGTAATCTTCTTCTTTCACTAAGAAATGAATTCAACTATGTTCATAATATAAGTTCTCTATGTATATTTTTTGTAGTCAGTAAAGACTCGTGTCATCAAGAGCAACCTGAATCCAGTATGGAATGAAAGCCTAATGCTGTCAATTCCAGAACAAATACCTCCTCTAAAAGTGGTAAGTTGGACGCTTTTCCATGAAAAAAGAAAAACCACCATATTGGACCATCACCTGCACTTTAGCTAAATAGATTTGAACATTGTTTTGAGTATGTTTGCAATTTTTCTTATCCCATTGGGACCACTCTTATGCAAATATATTGATCAGAGTTTATTGGCTGTTATTTAATGCCAAAGTTTCTCCCCATTCTATTTGTAAATTTATTGATCCTTTTCTTATGTCACCCAACATAAGTGAAGCTTTTGGAGAGGATAATAAGTGTATTTCATCGCCAAATAAGAATGAAGCTTTGAGGCAGGATAATCTTTTCTTTGGGTCTAAAATTGAAGAAAAAAAAAAATCCTCGAGGCTGTCAAATGCAAGTGTCTTGGTATGATCTCGCATTTGAGGACCCCATCCTAGGACTCTGCATTGGTCGGGACCACCCAACGCTTAACAAGTTCCTTTTTATTTTATCCTTTATCTTAGGCTGATAATTCTCAGTTGCTAAGGACCTAAGTAGATGAAGATTATTTTTGAATTGATAGGCTACACAGCACCTCCTCGGAAATCCATTATTTCATTTAGCTCTAGTTCAAAGGCTAAAATTCGAGGATTGGTACAAGTCTTGAAAACAATCAAAGCTGAAATTTTGTAGTATACAGTCTACCACCCCACTTCCACTCCTCCTCCAGCAATCTTTTCTTATATGTATATGTGATCATCATGCGTCTATAAACGTCATTTTTCAGAAGCATGAAATGATTTCTAGTTGACACTCTGATAATAATTTGCACAAGCTCCACTTTTGGTTTTTCTGAATGGTTTTATGCAGCTTGTGTATGACAAGGATACGTTCACAACTGATGACTTTATGGGTGAGGCGGAGATTGACATTCAACCCCTGGTTGCTGCTGCCATAGCCTACGAGAAGTCCGCAATCAACGAGTCAGTGCAGCTTGGAAAGTGGGTGGCAAGCAAGGATAACACTCTAGTTAAAGATGGTGTCATTAACCTAGTAGATGGGAAGGTCAAACAGGAGATCAATCTCAGACTGCAGAATGTTGAGAGGGGAGTGCTGGATATTGAGCTCGAGTGTGTTCCTCTAACTCAATAACAGGGACAATTAGAATTCAACGAATACAAATTCTTGTGCTTTCGTTCTACCCATCAGCCTGGTTAAGGGTATCCCCTCCGATGTTTGCTTGTATATTGCCGTTATTCTTGTTTCATAATTCTTATGAAGATGAAGGGGAATTTCTGATGTGTATTAATTTGTATTTCTGATGTCCATGGCTCAGTAGATATTAGTCAAGCTGCGACACCTCAATTATTTAAACTGCACAGTATGGTAGGCAGTGGATGACCGAAACGCAATGTAATGCATGAAATGTTATCATCAAACTTATTCTTGGTAGATAAGTCAGTAGACAAAGTACTAGCCTTTTGCGAAGCTGTTGTCCCTTTTGTTATTTTTATGGATGAGGCAATCTATTGTACATAAATAGTGGTGGTGGGTATAAATGATCGCACGCATAAATTTTTAAAGGGTTAGACTACTTGTGCACAAACTGTTTTACATACACCCTCAAAAGCAACTGAAATCATGATGATTTCTAATCACAGTTTCAGTGAAGTTTTGAGAACTATATATTATTGAGAAGCCATTGGGAATCTAAAAGTTTATAATTTATTGTTCAAATTCAACCGAGGATGAAACTGATCAAGCTGAATTTGAGTATTATGACATGTAAACAATTAGAATCATCCAAAAGGAAAATGAAGAGCCAGACAAACTTAAAGGGTCCATTTGGCTGAAAGGATGAAAAGTGAGAAGATAGAAAATAGAGGGAGAATGGAAAAGTAGGAGGATAAAAAAGTTTTTAGTTTTCCTTAATTGTGTTTGGTTGAGAGGTTGGAAAAGTAGAGGGATGAAAAACTTTTTGATTTGGTTGAAAATAAAGTTTGTATAAATTTACTATCATGTCCTTCTTAAATATAACAAAAAGTAATACATTATACTTTTTTAAAAAATTGCATATAGATGAAAGTGGACATTTCAAAAAATAGCATAAGAAATCATCCAAAAGTATTTTTTTAAATAACAAAAATTAAAATTAAAAAAAAAAAAAAAAGGAAAAGAAGAACCCACCACGTCTTGACCAAAAAAAAAAAAAAAAACAGAAACGTTAAAAAATGTGGATGCAGTTTTGTCCAAATATTTTTGTCACTTTTCACTCCAATTTTCTCTCCAATTTGGAGATATTGTATTTTGAAGACGGAGGAGAGAAAACTTGCGGGCCCCACCACTTTTCTCTCCCCCTTCCCCTCTCAACCAAACACCCTTCCCACTCATTTTCTCTCATATTTTTCACTTTTTTTTTTTCCATCCTCCCTAAAATCCACCCAACCAAACATACCCTAATTAAAGATTTTATGTCAACTGTAAAATTCATAAAAACCTTCTTTTATAGAGTTTTTCAGCCTAATCGTTTAGCTAGGGGTAATCTTTTAGAATTCATGGGAATCTAAAAGAATTCTTGGGAATTCCCATATTTAGTTGCAAAAAGCTCAAGGAAATCTAGATGCCTTTAGACATATCGACTCCCACCAAAGTCACTTTTGTAAGGCTGTGGATTTCTTAAAAATCTGAGTATCCACATTCCCATTACTTAAGGAATGTTCTATTTTTCTAAAGTGGCAATTATACTTTCAATTTAATACATTAACAGTAAATGACGTAAAGTGTGAAGAAAAACAGTTGCCAACTCCAGCATAAGGGATCACAAAATTGCTCCTTTGGTTGCATATACCAAAAGAGAAAAAAAAAGGGGAAAAACATTGTCTAAGAACCTACCAAAAGATTTGGCTTGTCAGTTGTAGTTTATAATAGTAAAACGATGATGAACAAGCCCTAGCCCTCATGAAATACAGTGAAAGCATCCAAATGACTATATGGGTCAAAAGTATTATACTTTCATGGTTAAGAAATGATGATGAGCTGTCTTAATAATTACAAACTTTGGTGATGAACTATATGAAAAAAAGAAGAAAAAAATTCAAAACAATAGCAAAGTTAATTAGAATATGGGAAAAAAATCAGGAAAGAAATTTTATCAAAATTCAGTTGTGAACTTGTGATTTTATCCAATCCAAAAACCATGTGCTAAACAATATGCAATGTTTACCAAAATAAGTCAAAATTCATTTTGATACCATAGACTCATGTTGCAATACTTCTAAAGGGGACAAATAAAATCAATCCCCTGAAGTTGAACATTTCACTAGAGACCCTGGTTTTAAAATTCAAAAAATCAAATCAAATCCAACCCCAAACTGACGCCCACATCATATATACATGCATAGTTCTGTTATTCAACATCAACAAAAGCACATCCAAGTGCATAAACTGGTGTGAATGGGGCATTAAACAGACCCATTCTCATTCAAAGTATGTTTTGGCTATGACTATATCCTATAGAGGGGGGGAACATGTTTGTACAGTCATAATGGCAAAGGATATTCTGCCAAATCCCCCCCTTTCTTTTTTCTTTCTTTTTTTTGCTTTTTTTTTTTTAATATTCTACTTGTATTTCTTACATCAAAAACACCCATGTACGTGTACCATATGAAGTTCTCTGACTGCAATTATTTTCTGCTTTGCAGAGACTCTGACAGCAACAAGTTCATCAGTTGCTAATCCGTGGAGATTTCTTCTTGGATGGACTACAAAGCAAGGGGGAAAGAAAAAAAACGTTAGGAAATTTAAAAGGTAATAAAATTAACTCTAGAAAATGCATATGTTTGCAAGAATTAGAGTGCAGAATAACCATACCTTCTTATATGATTAGGATCAAAAGGTGGAAACTCCTTCACATTAGGAAGATCCACACGTACAGCCTGACAAACGTCATGCCATGGGAGCATACCGATTTTCTCTACTTTCAAATCACACAACACACATCTCTGATCGGAAGCTCCAGCCACCTGTATGGCCTGTAGTCTACAATCACTGCACCACAGCAAGTGTTGGCATGGAAAGTTTGCCCAAAGCATCTTACGCTGGTTGCACGCAAAGCACATTTCCCGGTTGAGGCTTTTTATATAATCCTACACACATTCACCAGCCTCAGGTCAACAAAATTAAAACAATTAGATGCAATATTAACAAAATAGCATTGAATCTCAGCACTAAAACTGAATCTAGTTCACTGCTTACTGTGTAGAAGCCAGGGTCACGAAGAAAAAAAACTGATGTGTTGTTCCTTTTTTTAAGAAGGGCATCCAAAACCAAATGTCTTTGTTGATGCCTAAAATTGTTCTGTTTAATTCCCTCTACACACCCTCCTCTTTCACCATAAATGTCTCCAACTATGTTGCTTCCATTTCGTAGCCATGGTCGACCATGGAAGAGATGGTCTGGCTTCAAGAAGGAAATAAGCCTCATTGGCACACCAGGAATTTTATTATTCTGATCTGAATTCACTTCAGGGTACTCATGGGCTAGGTTCTCCTTAATGTTGCTATCAGCAAAGATAGCCTTTTCACAAGAGCCGGAAAGAAGGTCCTGACAACATTTGAATTTTTCTGAATCAACACACTCATTAATTGATGCAGCATTAGAGGATGTGTTTGGCATTGTGAGTGTATGCTTCATTTTGTCATGAGGCTTAGGAAGGTTAGGTTGGAGGACCAAGTGAGTGGCAGTTCCACATTTTCCTATGGGGCCAACTTTCATGTGACAAATATCAGGGAAAGATCTCATGAAGTCACTAAGCTTAGGGTAGCCAAGAGAGGCATGATCCAATTCCAGGCCGAATTTTGCTCTGAAATCCCCTTTGAGAGATGAGAGAGCATATTCTCCTTCCCTCAATTTTGATTGTTCTTTTAAGTGGAAAGGTAGCCACTTCTTGAAATTCTTGAACCACGCAGGCATGCTATGATCTACACGGCTGGGGCTAATGTGGCCTTGAACTTGAAGCTCATTGGAACATGTCTTTGGTTGACCATGGAGTAATCTGTCAGCCCAAGACATTTGTTCAGGTTTAGCCTCTTCTATAATCTTCTCATTGGGTGTCTCTGGTCGAGGTTGATTATCGTGATTCTGTTCTTTGTCATGTTGTCCTGGTGACAGTTTCTGGTTCTCAATGAGTAAAAGACATTTCGGAAGTACAGATTTCATCTCAACTTGCTTGCCCATAATGCTGACAAAGTGTGTTTCAACAGCCGCTGAAACAGTTTTTTCTTCTTTAAAAGTGACAAATCCGAATCCTCGAGATCTCAATTCATTTCCTACTTGCATACCAAGAACTATAGCATCTTCTACTGCACCAAATTGTTCTTCAAAAAATTTACGCAACAATTCTGCTTCACAACAGTGAAAGAAGAGAGTATTGTGATGCTAAACAGATACAACAATGAAAATAATGTTCATTTTTCAATTAAACTCCCATGCTTGATTACTCAAAAGTCTATACAGCTTAAAAATGTACTTCATAAAGCTTTTGATAGGTTACTAACCAGAGTCCAACGTAGGAGGGAGACCTCCAACAAAGATTTTCCTTCTAAGGTCCTTGGTGGTAGTAGGAGAATGGGTCGGATGTGTTCCCTGCTTCTTTTGCCGAAGTTCCTTCTCACTATGTGCATAAAAGCACTTATCTCCTCTGACACATCCACGAGGAGATGCAAAGTATTTACAGATCTCAGTCTTTGTGCTAGAGCAGCTACTGAAATTTCACAAGCAGTAGAAAACTATGAGAGCATGTAGACAAAGGGAGGGGGAAAGGGACATAAAGTTCATACTAATATTGATGCTTTAATAAGGGAGGCCACCTTTCTGTAGTGTTTTCTTCTGTCAAGATTAGAAGTGCATCACAGGTGCCTGAAATTATCTCATCACCTTGAAAATAAGTGGTATAATTTGGTTGATCCAGCGAGGTACGATTCACTGCACATTACATCTCAGGGCATAAGATCATAGGAAAGCAATGACATTGATAAGCAACAGTGGCTTCATTTCTCTGAATTATAGTATAGCATTCACAGATTCTACTTACAGTGGCTAATATTGGTTGGACTCAGCTTGTAACGCATATCTTGAGACTTTGCCAAATCTATAGGTCTCTGTCTACTGGTAATGATAAGAGTTGGTACACACACGCAGATAAAATATGTTAACATTGGAAATGGAATTCACAACTAATTTAACAGAAAATGACAATGAACTGCATGGAAAGGCATCAACTATTTCCTACCGCAAGTTGAGGACTTCATTACTAGCTCCCCATCGTAAAAGAGCCTCAGCACATTTCATTTGGTCATTCTTTACTGCAAAAAACAGTGGGGTTTCTTTCATTTCTGTTCTATAGTTGATAGCATCTGGGTCTTCCAATAGAAAGACCTGTAGGATCAATGTCAAAAATACAAAAATCTTTCAGATATAAAATAATAAAATTCCAAACTTTGGTTGCCAATAATGCAGTTGATGAATTACAAAGATTAACCGAAGAGCTAGCAGTCATATTCACACCTGGAGTGCATCTACGTTGCCATTGGCGGCAGCAATATGAAGAGCAGTCAACCCCAACTTATTCCTTTGGCTGACTTTGGCGCCGTTGTCGAGCAGTAGCCATACAATTCTGGGTACAAGTGCACAATCATAATTAGTATGTATATTTACATGCTTTTATGCCTGCGTGTGTATGTATTTGAGGGAGAGAGAGAGAGAGAGAGAGAGACATTGTCTGGTGAGTGAAATTCTTGAGGTTGAGGGACCAATGAAGTGCAGAGTTTCCTTCAGCGTCGGTCTCGTTCACATCAATGTTTGTCTTAAGAAGCAACTCAATGACGGCGACATCACCAGCCTACAACAAGCAGCCAAATCTATAATTACCTAACCAAAATTCAACAATGTTGCAAACGCAACAACTTCACAACTTTTTCTCATAACAATAAATTAATTATTAAGATAATATATTTATTTTTCTTTTTTTACAAAGAAACTATAAAATCGGCTTGAATTACATGATAAAGGTGAGGTGGAACTTCTTCTGTCCACAAAAACTATATTCCTTGTCTAGTAAAGTTGGACTACAGAGTATTATAGTTAACTGTATCTAATCTAAAATCGAGCCATATTCGTGCAAATTTATACAAAATAACCTTATCCATAAATTAGAGATACCTACCCAATCAAATTAAAACTAGGAAGTCCAATCGGTCACATACATGAATTTACGAAATTACCCATATAAAACCAACCGAATAGACATAATTGTTTGGGCAAATATGTCTATGTGCTGTGTACTTTATATTTTAATGCCATCTCTCATGCATGTTTTGCTTCATTTACTTCCATCCAAAAAAAATCAAAAATTGAGGTTTTAAGCTTTTTAACACAACTCTTAAGGTTGGCCAAGTGGTTGGGCACTTAGTCTCAAGTGGCTATTTTTACTTTTTAGTTCAAGTTCGAACATCAATGCTTTAAAAAAATTCTCTGAATTAGAGATTTACCGAGCTAGTAATTAGTCTGTTATTGAAAGTTTAAAAAAATACCGTGGAAAACGCGCACACATAAAATAAAATAAAATAAAAAAAAGCTTTTTAACACAAAAGACAATAATATCTCTCTGTTCTTTTCTCACCTGCACTGCACGGATCAGTAGTGACGTCACCCTCTTATCCGTACAACTCCCACTACTACTGCTGCTGCAAGCAACGGCTCCGAACAGCTGCAATAACTCAATCTCTCGGAGCAAGAGCTTCCTCCTCTCCGCCACCACGTCACCATCCCCCTCTGCCACCTCATCTCCTCCTAACGACGCCGTTTCGGGTCCCAACGACAACGCCTTCCTTACCACGCCCTCGTACACGGTGGCTTTCTCCTTACTATTATTACAACTCACCTCCACAACCGCCTCGTTAATCTTACTCGCCGCAACAACGAGAAGCGCGGCTAACGGAACTATGCGGCCTTTAACGGCGTTATCGTACGCCACCTCAGCTGCTTCCTTCGTTTTCTCGCTCAACAGTTTCACCGCCATCAAATCCTAACGAAAAATGTCACCAAAAAAAAAAAAAAAAAACTTTTATTACAGCGACGCGCATTTCACGAAATTGGTAACGAAAATTTGTCAGAATGTAAATGAGTTATTGAACCCTATAGAACCAAAAATAGAAATACATAACGACACCGTTTTTGTTTTTTTGTTTTTTATAAAATAAATAAACCTTTTCGCTGAGAAGAACCAACAATTCTTCAACGGAGAAATCATCAGGATTCCAAATCAGTTCCAATCTGAAATCACAGAGAGAGAGAGAAAGTAATCAAAAAATTCAAAAGTATTAGTAAAATAATGAAAAAGCGAAGCGTTTTCTATTCTAAGCCAGTTTCTGCGTAGTGTTACATTGGGAAGGTGAAGCTTTTTCCATTTTTGTTCAAAAAAGCGAAAACGACGTGTTTTTGAATTTGTTTTTCCTTTGTTTTTTTGTTTACCTTCTGCTAAAAAAGGACAGCTCCAGAGGGATCAGAGAGCGACCGTCCTTGGTTTTCAGGTCCGTACGACCGCGTTTCTTGAGGAGCAGCTCAACGCAGCGTTTCGAGTGAGACTCGGCCGCCGTGTGGAGCGGCGAGCGGCCTGTCTCGTCGTCGAACTCGTTGACGAGCGGCAGAGTTCCGAGCTCTCCGTTGAGCAATGCGGCTGCGGAGTCGGCGGAGTCCGAGGCGCAGCAGAGGTGGAGGAGCTTGGACACTACTCGCCGGTCTAGTGGATCCGAGCCGGTTTTGAAGAGCCGGTTCGCGTACGTGACGAGCTCGGCCTTGTTGTCCTCAAATATGGCTCGGATTATGCTCTGTTTCGCCTCGTTCTTTGTGTTTGTGAGCTCCGTCACAGTTGAGCTTCGTTTCTCCGGCAAAAAACTAGGGTTTCCGCAAATAACTTCCATAGAAAGTGAAAGTCGCTACACGGCCAGAAAAGCAAGTGTACTAACCATAAGCAAGAAAACAAAGTACATCTGCAGAGAAACTGACAGATTTTCCGAGAAAACGCTGAGAAAGTTTGAAAACTTTGGTGCAAAAACTTCACTTTTAACACTTTCAGTCGCTGATTCAGCAAAAAGCTAACGTATTTTCCGTGGAAAATCAAAGATCAACGAAAGCTCCATCCACGCCTCGCAAAGAATCATCCATATCTGAAACTGAAACCCTAATTTTTCAGCTCCAAAATCAAACCTAGCTGAGTGTAAAACTAAAAATGCACGCTTTTTTAACGCCAAATCGAGCTTGATCTTGAAGAGCGAACTGTGAATCTGAAACCCTAACTTTCTAAAGCTTACAGTGAAAGAATCTCTATGAACTCAGAGAGAGAGAGAGAGAGAGCGAGAGAGAATTTCTTTGTGAAAAAGTTTGGTTTTTCTCTGATGAAACAAGAGGAGGGAAATATGAACTTGAAGCTTTGTAATGCTAGAGAACAAGCTGAGGATGATGGTATTTATAGGCGCGGATTTGAAAGGGATTTATTGAACTGGATTTGTGGATGGGGGCTTTCGCGTCCGTAAATGTGACATGTTGGACTAAAATGCCCCCTCATATGGAGTGTAGTCTTCATGTGGAATGAAGTAAATGCCAAAAGAGTATGGGGTTAAATTGGGAACCAAAATTTGTGTACGAAATTATGAGCGGATTGGTAATAATATTGATCCAGAAAATCTAAAAAATTTAGAATCACAACTTTGTAACGCCACAATCAATAGATGGCAAACTATGAATGGTAAAAAAAAAAAGTTGTAAGTACATATATAAAGAGTAATTATAAAACTATAACTTATTTTATACCCTTTGTCATAATTATTTTATGTGGCAATAGGTGATTGGCTGTCAATCATTTTCATATGAATTACTACTTTTTTTTTATCTCTCATAACCAGCTACATAAAAGAATTGTGGTAAAGTGTGTGAAATAAGTTGTGATCTTAGAATTTTTTGCCATGTGAATGGAAAAATGCAAAAAGTATTACAAATTTTACTATATAAGGCTTACCAAATTGATGTGACAATGAATATGATTATTGAATTTATTTCAACTGTCTTACAAATGAATATTTGAATCAAATTGTCTCTTTGTGATTGGTGACATCAACTTGTAACTATAGTCAAAGTTGTAGTATTAGCACTACTCATGCGAAAGTGATAGATAACCACTCACATTCTGCCACATCAGAATTGTAACAAAGTTATAATACAAAAAGTTGTGGTCCTATAATTACTGTATGCATCAACACAAAATAAGTAAAGTAGTAAAGAGATGCACTTGTTAAAGTGTTTTTTTTTTTTTAATGCAATTAATTTGAAGAAAAAAAAAAGTAAAAAAAGTTTATTATTTACGATCTTAAACTTATTGAAATGAATTACTTTTATAAGTTTTTTTTTTTTTTTTTGGAGAAAGAAACACACACAAGGGAAAGGGGTTCTATTTAGATAGTTAATTAATAATCATCTACGACGGGAAAAAAAGTTTAAACTAACAATCATCCTTCCTATTTTAAACTAATTATCCTTATATGGGTTGTAAATTTGTAATATGTGTGGATAAAAGGGAAGAAAAAAAAAACACTAACACCACCGGTATATTATAATTAGACTTAATATAGCCGATTTTCAAGAATTGATACTTCGCCCTTAAAATAATTCTTTAAAAAAAAGACCACGTAGTGTCAATTACTTTGATCATTTAGTGGCAAATAGTTATTTCTTGAAAATTAGGTATGGTAACTTTTCTTTTCTTTTTTATAAATAATTACAACATGTTGCTAACCCCACAGTTCGAACATTTTCCCCACTAGACCCCCAAACACTTTATACATTGGGATGTGCTAATTCAGCTACAAGGCCTTTGGCTTAGGTATAGTAACTTGGTAAGTCTAACTTTGGTATACCTTGAGGGAGTCCATTTTATCTACCATAGAAAATATTATGCAGGCTTGTTGGCATGCAAAAATGTGTAGATTAATGCTCTCACCTTCTTTGTTGATCAACATGTAATGTTGGAAGGAAGCAAACAGGGCCGGCTCAAGGCCTAGGCCTAAGGCCCCACCAAAAAACAAAATTTTCCTTGGGAAAATAGGCCCCACTTTTCATAGTTAAATGTCCAAATTTTTATAGAATTATATATATTTTCTAAAGATTGTACATTTTTTTTATTAGTGATGTTAAGAATACTACAAATTTTACTATTGGCTTATAAATTTCCATGTTATTAATCACAAAAAAGTAATATAAACATTCGTTAGTTAAATTGATGAAGTTCATCAATGAGAGACAATTATGTCACGTTATATTTTGAATATTTTATAGTGCTTTTAATTAGCACATTTTTCTTTTTCATTTCTATTAAGACTCTCAAAGTACGAGACCAATAGAACCTTAACTCAATTGAAACCCTAAAATATTTCAAAAAAATGTTGCAAATGTGTTAAATCATCAATTATAGATCAATCTCTCCTAATAGTTTGAGACTGATTTTTCTAAACTAATATCCTACAAAACCACACACCAAATAATATCTATCTCTCTCTCTCTGTCTTAAAATCAAAATATAAAATTAAAAACTAGATTACAATTTTATTTAACTATGCATCGTCTTATATTCAAAATAAAATATCTTTTTTAATCACAATATATTTTTATTTCTTTTTATTAATATTTATAGTTCAACTATGATATTCAATTCTCTACATGAAATTAACATTAGTCTAGTTGGTATTATTTATGTATTTAACGTATCAAATTAACCTTAATTTGATTAGTATTAAATAATTTTGTTTAGTTAATATTTACGTATTAAAGGCCCCGCATAAATTTTTCGCCTTAGGCCCCAAATTATGTTGGGCCGCCCCTGGAAGCAAATTAGCGAATATGAATAAATGACAAAATTAATTTTTTTATGCATGAATTCAAAATGACCAAAGTAATAATACCAATATGGAGTTCCATGTGTTTTAAGGCATGCAAGCGTTACCGTCCATTATGTTGTTAGTTGGGCTTCTGCCTATAACGTCAATTTGCGAAACGCTCCCTATTTCCTTTGTCCCTCTCTGCTTTAAGAGTTTTCGATAAGGATGAATTGTGATCCCCTTTTCTGGAATAAAATTTTTTACTAAAAAAAATGGATCCAGCCTCAGAAACATAGTTGTCAGTATCGTACGATACGCGATACGTATCGTATGATATGTATCGAATCGTGTGTAAAAAGTTCCGTATCGTATCGGCGTATCGTAAGTGCTTATGAATCGTACGATACAGTATGTGTATCGTATGAATCGTATCGTATCGTAAAATTGTACGTATCGTACGATACATAGACAAATGCTTTAAAATGAAGTTTTTTGTTAAAATTTGTACTTTTATTTGAATCTAACAAGTTAGACTTGTTTTTAACACAAAATTATTAGTTTACTTAATTTAGTTTAACAAAATAACATATTCATAAGTTTTTTTTCTCCTCTCTCCTACAATTGGACTACACAGTACACACTTACTTTTCACTTTAATATTTAAAAATTTAATTTATTTTTATCGTTATTGTTATAAGTCCAAGAAACTAGAATGCCAAATTTTTTTTTATAGAAATAGAAAGAACAAGAAGAAATAGTAAATATTAATGACGAATGACGATGAAGAAAATTTTAATGAAGAAATAAATTTGCAAAATTATAAATATGATGATAGCGTTGACTTGGATGGGGTTGATTAGGCAATTTGATGAATATGATGAAAATAAATTATTATTTTTGAGTCATTTGTAATATATTATCACTTTTGAATTTAAGTAATTTTAATGTGTATGTTATGAACACATGCTAGTTTGATTTATTTAGTTAGTTTGTTAAATATTATTACATAAGTGATTAATAAATTAGTCATTAGTTGAATATATTTAAAATTTATAATGAATATATCCTTTATATATGTATATTTATAATTTTTTTATAAATTTTATTAAGTGTTTGTGTATCTTACGATACACGATACGATACGATACACGATACAAAAAAATTAAAAATCGATTCACGATACGATTCACGATTTGACAACTATGCTCAGAAATGTTGCAATAATTTTGTTTTTAGTAATTTAAAGAAGGAGAAAACACAAACAAAGGTTATTAATTATAGTCTAAACTTATATAAATTGGAAAATAATTCAATAGTTTGATAGCGATACTTCCCTCTCTTACATAATTTGATGGATCCCATAAAGGAAGAGGTCATATTGTTTCCAAAATATTGAACAATTACTCTTTTAAAAGAAATACTTTTGCCGAGAGCTATGTAGTTCAATTGGCACTCTTTGGTGTTTTCACCGGAGATTTTTAAAGTTCAAATCAGCCTACCTTTATTGTAACTATCAAGTTATAAAATAAAATTTTAAAAATGTACTTTTATTTAGATAATTAATAAATATCATCTTTACTTTCTCATTAACGAAATGCTCCTATATACGTATATGAAAGTTTTAAAAAAAATGCGATTAAGGGGCTAATAGAGACAATATTGTGTAGATCAATGCACTCACCTATTTGGTTTAAAGTTATTTATTTTGTTCCTGAGACCATTCTGGTTTGTTCATTCAAACAAGAAATTTCGATACTACTTTATTTTGTCATACCTTTTTGGAGTTATCACTAATTTTCATATAAAACATATATAATAAAATTCAATCACAACGATAAATTAAATTCGTATTAAAAGCATGATTTGAACTAAACATGAAATACGTAATAAATATAACAATCATGAATCGATAGCTCAACTCATTAATCAATAACTCTAGTGTTAAATAAACAAATACCATAATATAAAATCAAACTCAAATATCATATTCTAAGGGGGGGAAAATGACCGATAAAAAAAATTGCTTAAATTTCTTAATTGGAAACCCAAACTAAATCAAGTCAATAACCATTAATCAGTAGCTTAATTAAGAAGCATTTGATTGTAAAAAAGATGTGATAATAAAAATACCTGCAATAAAGAATAAATTAAGTGGGTCCAGACTAGTGATCTCAATCTTTACAAGAGGGATGTGTGGGTTCTCATAGAACCTCCTGGATTTCCCCCTTTCACGCCCCTTACTCAGTGGTGGACATGGAAGCTTTGGCTTGCAGAAGGGCTGTAATTTTTGCTCGAGAACTTGGTATTACTGAAGCTGAAGTTGAAGGGGATTCGACCATGGTCATTGATTTCATCAATTCTAAAGGATACTATATGGTAGGTTGTGGTCACATAATTGAAGATTCGCGATTAGCTGCAATTGATTTTGGCTTTATTTCTTTCTCTCATGTAAAATGATCCGGTAATTATGTAGCTCATCATTTAGCAAAAAAAGCAAAAGGTTTGTTAGAACATCAATTTTGGTTGGAGAAGGTGCTTGAAGACATCACTCCTTTTGTAAACTGTGACAAAGTTTTGATTTAATAATACTCATGGTCTTGATTCTCAAAATAAAAAAGGGGGGGTTGGGGAATGGGTGGGTTTCAAGATGGAAAAGGTAGGTTTTCAAGGCAATAAGAATGACCGGTACTAGATCGGCAGTCACCAAAGATAGAGAGAGGGAAGGGGGGGGGGGGGGGGGGTGGAGGAGGAGGAGGAGGAGGAGGAGGAGGAAGAAGAAAGAACCCTTAAATTTTAGAAGGATATATAGGAAAAACTGGTTGATAAGTGACTAAAAGAAAGAAGGCAATTGGCCGAAATTTGAGGTTGTTGTAAGTTTTACGTGGGTATTGGTTGAAATTTGCATACTTGCCATATATTGAAATGAACCAAAAAATGGGTTGAAATTTTGGTCAAGATTGAACATGAGGTTATGTATACGGATTTATTGACAAGTACAAAAGTTTTATCCGTTTTTTGACTGGAACATAATGAAATTGACATTTTTTATTTGCTTAGCTAGTGGAAAAAATAAAATGTATGAATACATAAAGGAACATATTGAAAGTTTAATAGGTATAAAATCAAAATTTCCAAACTAATCAAGATGGTGCCCTCAACATTGATGTAGTTTCATTTTTCAATTTATTTATTTATTTATTTATTTTATAATTAATTGTTGCAACAATGGGGGCTGGGGGAATTTGAGATGTGACTATTTCTGTGAGAAATACCAAAAAGTGTTAGTTGAGTTATAAAGGCTCTTGGCCATCTTTCAATTAATTTAAAGAATCATAAAAATAGACAAGTGTACTTGTATATATATGATGAATAAATTGATTTTATTGTAGCGAGTTTAATTATGATAACAACAAAGTATTAATCTTAAGAATAAAAAAGGTGAGAAAAATGTATATATCAATATTCTCACCTTTTTAGTTGCCAAACACACTTTAAATGGTAAAAATAATAGCTAAAGGGTGAATACATAAAAGGAAGGGATTTAAAGATTAGAATGCATAAACTCAAAAAATACCAAAGAAATAATGTTAATGGATCAACATTTGCATTCTACTATGCTGCTTTGGCTCTCTTCTATAACTTGTTTATCTTTGTCCTACTTATTGGGTCAATAGAATACAAATCTTTTATACCATTTTTTATTTTACCAATCACAACTTATCATGTATTTTTTTTTCTTATAAAATAACCAATATTTAAAATGAAATATAAAGTGGAAACAAAAAATGGTATAAAAGATTTGTATTCGGGTTAATCACTGCCTGAAACAGTTACCCCTACGTTTGCCAAATCACAACCCATCTACTTGAGTACCACTATACTTCGGCCAACCACTAAATCAAAGCATCTTCCGGTTTTTATGGGCACCCACCCGAACATATACATGCTACTCCAACCCGAACCCAGCTACTTAACCCAGCCCAACCACACACTGAGTTTCTCAACTTGGGCCCACTCCACATTTAAATCCCTCTCACATACCTTACTGGGCCCAACTAAAGTAAATTTATCACCTAGCTAAATTTCAATTTAAAATGGCCAGTTTAAATTTTGGAGGGCATATAAAAAAAAAAATTAATCCAAATATTCATATACACACACTAATAGAATATTAGAATTTCTTTGTGAAAATTTCATGTTTCTGTCCTTGGAATCATTTTGACAAATTTACAACCATAATTACCAAATTCAACCCATACTATTAAGAGATTAAAATGTGTTATTTATTTATTTGTTTAATTTGATATAATTTGAGTTTTATAATTTAGTTTAAATTTGCTAATTGATTTATTTTGGTATTTGAAAGAAAAATTTTTAATGAAATTGGAATATTATGCCAAATTACATAAGTTATATTTACTTATTGAATAATAGGATTGAATGAAAAACCAAAAACCCATTTTTTACTAAACAAGAGAAAATGGTCAACACAACTCAACCCAATCCCTACATTACATATTGGATTGAGATTGGGTTGGAGTTTCAATTTGAGATAGTTGGGTTAGGTTAAAAATACCTCAAACCCAATTTGTCCTGACCAATGCACACCACAAAATTACCTAATAATTTATGTGTCTCGTGAAAAGATTTAGTCAAACCTACACTATTGGTCCTTGAAGTTTGTCCTGTGAGCACAATTGGTTTCTTAAGTTTCAAGTAAGTACTTTTAATTCCTCAAGTTTAAAAAATAAGCATTATTAATCTCTCTGTTAACTATCGTTAGAGTCAATAAGTAGTGACATGGCATCCTTTAAAGTTACACTGCATTTTTTTATATTAAAAAAAACAATACAAAACTCAAGTTATGCGGCATTTTTTTGGCTCTAGATAGTGTTGTCTGCCACAGCCACTACTACTTCATCGTGCTTGCAAAACCACCAATGCCTCACCACTTCTCCTCACCTCTCCATACAATCCCTCAAATATTGCTCTTTTTTTTCTCTCTCCGCAGTCACAGTCCTTAGAATTAGATTTTTAATTTTTTTGAAATTTTAGATCTTCTTGTTATCATTATGCACACTATCCATTTGTGTTTATGCTTGAACGGTTGAACCATCGTTTGGCTAATTCTCTGAAACTATGTGTATGTTATATTGTAGGCATTTTTTTTCTTAATTGCGTTTTAGCATTTTATTGTTTTGGTGGTGCGTTCATTCTGGATTGTGATCCTCCTTATTTTTTTTTTTTGATAGGAAATCACACAAACATAATATTAATCAACAACAATATCGTTTACATCATGAAGAATTGCTAATTCTAGGAAACTGGGGCAATTCTCCATCCACAAACACTGATTAACTATGCCCATGGCATACTTTGCTAACAAATGAGCTGGGGCATTTGCGCTTCGTTTAACATGAGAGAAACTAACATTATTGAACTCCAAGGAAGCTTTACCAATACCCATAATGACTGCATCAATTGAGACCGGAACTGAGGAAGAAAGATTTAACGCTCTAGATACAATTAATGAATCACTCTCAAGTATGAAATCTGTAATCCCAAGCTGCTTTGCAAACTGTAAACCAAATTCAACGGCCTTCGCTTCCGCTTCAAGTGGTCCCAGAGGTGCATGAATTTTTCTGCATGTTGCTGCTACAAAATACCCATTCCAGTCCCGTACAATGACACCAACTCCCACAGAATTCAGCTTTGCAAACACAGCACCATCAACGTTAAACTTGAAAACCGATATTGGTGGTGGACTCCATCTCTGAACAAACTGAACTGATTCCTGAGCACTCGGTAATAATTCATTAGCAGCCCGGAACTCCTCCAAATATTGCACAGCCCATTGAAGAAGCATTCTTCCATCCTTTCGCTTTCCGCCATGACGAACATCATTTCTGTTTCCCCACAATGCCCACGCAGAAGTCAGCAACAGCTCAATATTTTCTGGTGAAGTCTTTTCGTCTAACATTAAACACCATAGCATCTCCTTAAACGAACCAAGACTATCCATCACTGTGGGAAAAACCAATTTCGATGAAGACCATAGTTCTTTAGCGCGGGAGCATTTCCAAAAGAAATGGATTGAATTCTCAGCCTCCTCATTGCATCCATCGCATGTATCAACCTGCAAAACATTTCTTTTAACAAGGTTAGTTTTCAAGGGTAGGATTTCTCTACAAGCCCTCCAAGAGAAGTGCCTTATTTTATGAGGCACGTTGATCTGCCATAGACGTTTCCAGAAGTTGCGTTCTTGGCTGCCATCTGAGCTTGAAACCGTGGATAAGGTAGAAGACATTTGAGTTGCAACCCAATATGCATTTTTCACCGAAAAAGCTCCATTCGTGCTCCAAGCCCAAATCAGTTTGTCTTCTGGCATATTAGAACTTATAGGAATTGCTTTTATAGCCTCTGCTTCATGCGACAAAAACAGAGCATCAATGGCAGCCACCTTCCAAGAAGCCTCTTCCTTATTTATCAAATCTCCAACCTTCATATCTTCTGGCATAAACAACCTGGGAGATGAAACCATGAATGTAGAAGGTTTAGGCAGCCATCTATCACCCCAAATCCTGATTTTCTCACCATCTCCAACTCTCCAACGTGTGCCATATTTAACAAGAGGTTGAGCAAACATAATGCTCCTCCAAGTAAATGATGGATTGTTACCCAAAACAGCCTGTGAAAAATCACATACAGGGAAGTACTTAGCCTTCAAGACCTTATACACCAATGTGTCATGACCTTGTTGAAGTCTCCACCCTTGCTTTGCCAATAAAGCCATATTGAACTCCTTAAGCTTTTTAAAACCCATCCCACCACAATTCTTCGGAGCACATAATTTTTCCCAACTCATCCAAGCTAACTTCCTCTCTTCATTTCTTTGCCCCCACCAAAAATTACGGATCATACTCGTCAAATCTTCACATAGAGAGTCTGGCAATTTGAACACACTCATAGTGTACGTCGGAATTGCTTGTGCCACAGCTTTTATCAACACTTCTTTTCCCGCCTTAGACAATAGCTTCTCTTTCCAACCTGCAAGCTTCTTACTTAATTTGTCCTTAATAGAATTGAAAGTATTTTTCTTATTTCTTCCCACCAATGATGGCAAACCAAGATATTTTTCATGGTGCTTAATCACTTGGGCCCCAAACCTAGCTTTGATGATTTCTTGAATTTCCATAGGAGTATTACCACTAAAGAATAAGGATGTTTTAGCACGATTTAACTGCTGCCCTGAAGCACACTCATACACCCTCAACACCCTCTGAAGAGCATCACACTCCTCCAAAGAAGCTCTACAAAAAATCAAACTATCATCGGCAAAAAAGAGATGAGATATTTTGGGACCCCTACGACAAACAGCCAACCCCCCCAAACTTCCATTCACCACCTCTTTCTTAATAAGAGCAGAAAGTCCTTCCGCACATAACAAGAAAAGATATGGGGATAGTGGATCACCTTGCCTAATCCCCCTACTTGGAACAATATGGCCCTTAGGCTTACCATTGATCTTCACGGAATAAGAAACAGTAGTGACACAGTTCATAATCAAAGCACACCATTTATCATCAAATCCCAACTTATGCATAATTTTATCCAACCATATCCACTCAACCCTATCATATGCCTTACTCATATCAAGTTTTAGAGCCAAATCACCCAATCTTCCACTCTTCTTTTGACTAATATGATGCATCATTTCATAAGCCACAAGAACATTATCAGTGATTAACCTACCATGCACAAAAGCACTTTGGGTATCACTAATAATAGTAGGAAGAACCTTTTTCAATCTATTGGTAATGGCTTTTGAAGCAATTTTATAAATCACATTACAAAGACTAATGGGTCTAAAATCAGTCACCAATTTTGGCTCTTTACATTTAGGAATAAGGACAATATGTGTATGATTAAAATTCGGTGGAATGATACCTGAATTGAGGAAGGTCAAAATGGTTGAAGTAACCACACCACCAATCTTGGGCCAAAAGTGTTGATAAAATAATGGAGGCATGCCATCCGGTCTAGGGGATTTTAAAGGGTACATTTGCTTCAAGGCATTCTTCACTTCAACTTCTGTAAACTCCCTTACAAGTAACTGATTCATCCTAGGGGTGACTTTTTGTTGAACTGCATCTAAAATTTCTTCAAAATCCATAGGATCACTACTAGTAAAAAGCCTCTCATAATACTGCAACATCAATTCCTCCACATGCTCATCTCCATCCACCCATCTACCATCCGCATCCAATAAACCCTCAATTAAATTCTTTTTGTACCTTGCAGAAGCTTTCTCATGGAAAAACCTAGTGTTCCTATCCCCATATTGCAACCAATTAATTCTTGATCTTTGCCTCCACATATCATCTTCCTTATCCATCCAACAATTCAATTCAATTCTAGTGTTCTTCAAAGATCGAATTATATCCGGTGTTGAAGGCTGAAGCTCTAACCATTCTAACTTTCTTTGTAGATTCGCCACTGTTTTCCCCACATTACCAAATTCATTACCATTCCACACCTCAAGTCTAGCACGACAACTCTCCAAACATCTATTAAGGACATCACCGGACCCGCCATACAAGCCCTCATCCCAAGCTTCCTCCACAATCTCCTCACATCTTGGGTCTTTTAACCACATAGATTCAAATCTGAAAACTCTACCACCCCTCTTTTTTCTTTGTTTTGCAATCAACTGAAGAACGAGAGGAGAATGATCTGAGGCCGAGGAGGAAAGATGAGTAAGCTTAGCCATTGGAAATAAATGAAACCAGTCCACTGTAGCCAAAGCTCTATCTAACCTTTCCCTTATTTGGGACCCATCCTCTTTTTGATACAACCAAGTAAACAGTGGCCCTGCAAACCGAACTTCTTTAAGACCACAACAATTGATAGTATCAACAAAATATTTCATTTGATGTCTAGTTCTTACACTTCCCCCCTCCTTTTCTGCCATGCTAGTAATTTCATTAAAATCTCCAATTGCTAACCACGGCAAAGAAGATGTCCCATGCAAGTAAATAAGTTTTTTCCATGACTCCCCTCTTTTAGAAGTATCAGGTTCTCCATAAAATCCAGTAAGATGCCACCAACCAATACCATCTCCACCATCGACCCATGCGTCAATATGTGAATGTGAATAAGTTTGAATATCAAGTCTAATATCTTTCTTCCAAAATAAAGCTAAACCACCACTACTTCCCCTACTAGGCACAATAAAACCATTTTTATATTTACACCAATCACGGACCTTAAGCATCCAATCCAAACCAGATTTTGTCTCCATTAAAAAGACAATATTGGGATCTTGTTTATTGATTACCTTTTGCAAGGCACGAACTGTCCGACGGTTCCCAAGCCCTCGGCAGTTCCAACTCAATAGACTCATGATGTCCGGCGGGGTTGCGTAGCAACCTCCGCCGATATAATCTGATCAACACCAGAAAGAGTATGTAAACCTTCACTGTTACTCACCTTATTTTTCTTGTTTGCCAGTTCTGCCTTCTCTGCTTCACGTAAAAACTCTTTACCATTCCTCTTTTGACCAAGCCCTTTAGTAAGAGCCAAATCTGAAGGAGTCCGTGGCTTATCTTGAAGTCTCTTCCAAGTTCCCTTCTTCAGCCCAGCCCCTTCAATAATATCTGACTTAATCTCCTTTGAATTGGGCTTTTTAAACATAACATCATTTGATTCACTAGACAGTGGGCCTTGTAAAGAAAGCAGCCCACTTTTAGTTTTAATTCCACTTCTCTTGGGCCTACCTTTGACCGGATTACTACATACTTGCCCATTAGCCTTACCAATTTTAAAGCCAACTCCATCATCCTGAAGACACGAAGAGCTATCCGGATCCACCAGTTTTCCTTTTAAAGCACGCTTACAAGAGGTTACATCTTCATCCATCACTTCAATATCCACCAAACCTGAGTAAATATCCTTTTTATCCTTCAACTGCTCCTCTTGGATAGATTTTGAGTGCAAAATAATCGGCTCTGATTGGATAGCTTGATCAAGTTCCGAAATTAATTCCTCAAAGTCAGGAGAATGTTTCCCAGCAGTTAATGCAACCGTTCCTACCTTCGCTCCCATGCCGAATTTGGAACCACCCTTCAACGGTTCTCCAATCACAGCCCCTCCTTTCAACGGGAAAGCAATCTCAGCGCCACCCTTCGATGGCATAACACTACAGCCACCCTCAACTAAGCGATTCTGCTCTAAAACCATTCCACCATTATCAAACACCGAATGTACATTATCCCTTTCAAGTTGTCTAGATGAAAAGCCATGGCTCGGACCCTCTTGCGCACCATCCTCCTTATTTTTGTTTAGATAAAAGATAGAATTGTATTAAAGAATTGAAAAAAAGTATACACTTACAGTCTTGAAGACAGAAATGGCCAAGCAAGGAAAGAAGAAAAAAACAAGGATTTGCAAATCGCATGAAAAGCAATACAAAGATTAAAAAAAGTGCATAACAACAATTAACAGAGTGATTTTAAAGCGTTGAAGAGTGATGGTGAACGGTGACATTCTTTGATTGTAGATCTCATAGGTGATTTGGGAGATTTGATTTGGGTAACCCGTTTGGGACTTGTTCAAGTGTTGGATTATGGATTTATGATGTGTCATTTGAGTTTTGTAAATTTTTAATAATAAAAAAATGAGTAATGTTTCGGGCACAAACTATTTTACAACATTTTTACAAAATGTTGATGTGACCAACTTCTTATTGGTTTTCATCTAGGCCTACCGTTAATATCAACTTTTCATTTACTAATAATCACTCACCGTATCAACAGTTTGTAAATTTTTTTGTAAAATAATTTGTATCTCTAGCATTATTCCAAAAAAAGACGTCACATCATTGCTCTGTTAGCCATGTAAACGTTAACAGTAACTACAGTTAACAAATGACTAATAATGCATATTTGTTTAAACTTGAGGAACTAAAAGTGCTCATTTTAAAACTTGAGAAACCAATTACGCTCATAGGATAAACTTCAGGGACCAATAGTATAGTTTCGTCAAAGATTTAAACCCTATTGCCCATGTTTGTCACAAAATTAACATGATGATTCTGTAGAGATGTATTAAACAATATTCACCCAATTGGCAAATGTGTTCATGTACCAAGAATGAATAGTTAGAAAGAGATTTCCAATTCTTCTCCCCAAAAAAAAAAAAAATTCTCCAATTCAATTAGACTGGAAATGCCTAGTCCTAACACTAGTTGGTTTTGGAAGTGAAGCTCCTCAACTTACAACCAAAAATGGTGGTGTAAATGTGTAATACATTGATGGAGGTATATAACATAATAAAAATGAGAGGAAGAGAAAAGTGCATGGGACGTTAATAGCGTTGGCAGGACATTATTTCTAAACTGGCCCAATGTTTTCAAGTCCACTTTTTGACACTACCATGATGTTTCGTTCATTTAGCTAGGTTTTATCATTTATTATTTGAGGCTGAAATTCACATTCAATCCCATGGCTGCTGCTGCCAAAGCCTATGAGAATTCCAGGAACATCAATGAGTCATTGCAGCTTGATTAATGGGTTGCAAGTAAGACGTGTCATTAACCGATAAACTATCACTTGTTTCAAAAGTTTAAACTGATTGAAAACGATTCAATTAGCCATTTATTCTAGCATGAACCTAGTCATGAGAAGGTTTAGAAACTAAGGAAATTAGTCTTGGACTATATTTTGGAGAGTGATGCCAAGGTGATTATTCAAGTGATATGGACAGAGAACTCAACACACCCGGATTATGGCCATGTGATCAACGATGTTCTTATTTTAGTTGGTGATTTTCATTTTTGCAATTTCTCATGTAAAACATATAGGCAATTCAATTGTCCATTTTTTAGCTAGAAGATCTAAGTCTAGTAGTGAGCTACAGGTCTGGTATGATGTCACTCCTGATGATATAGCTCTCCTAGTCAAACATGACTTTTGTAATTTGTTTATCTTTTCAATAATATAGGGCCTTCGGGTCTGGTTTCTCAATAAAAAAAAAAAAATTGAAAATAGTCTCGGATTGCAAGCATAATTATAAAAAGAATACAATTCTTGTGCTTTCCATTGACCCAACAGTCAAAGTGTATACACCATCCCTTCAGATGCTTTGCTTATGCATTGTATGTACTGCTGTTACTCTTGTTTCATCTGATATACAAAGAGGAATTTATTGATTTGTGGATACATTTGTATTTATTTCAACATGCCTGGTTCAAAAAATGGTAGCCAAGCTGTGATTGCCTCTAAATTCATAGTGCACTGTTCATAAGTCAACACACAAAGTACAAGCCTCTGAGAAGCCTTTGTTTCTCTGTTCTATTTATGGATACGCAATTCATATGAAGTAATGAGTCCTTCGTACATAAACAGTAGAGCTGGTTATAAATGATTCAGCATGATGAATGGTTCAAGGATTGAATCTGGGCCATATTATAAGTATTCGTGTTACAAAGGTTAAAGAATCCAATGTTGAGAACTTTATTTTGTTGACAAGCCATTGGGAATCTATGTTTATACTTTACTGATCAAATGAATTAAATTTGGTACCTGACCAAATTATTGTTCACAATTTCTCTTGACTACTGAGCTGAATTTGAGTCATGGAATAATATGACATATAAACTATTAGTGCTTTGGTTGAGTTAAATATGAGCGATTCTTACCTTCCAACTAGTGCGATAAAGATTTCCAAATGAAGATGTGTAGAACACTCAAATCTCTATCAACATATAAAGCCCACCTAGACATGATTGACCCAACTGTACTAACTATTAAATTCAGTTAACATAATTGGGCAAGTTTTTCACCAATATCAGGTTGTTCCTTCTGCAGCAAAATGACATCAAGTCTGGAGAAAAAACAAGTAGCATAAGGAAGCACAATAATTCTCCTCTGGTTACTTGTAGGCTATAAAAACAATGAAGTTCCTTTAGGTGCTGTCCTTGAAAAAATTACTTTAGTTTTTACCCTATTGATCAATGCACCAAGCAGTACCAAGTGGTTGAATTTAAATGGGGAACCTTAAATTCAACACCTATAAGTTTTTCCCTAAAACACTAAAGTCCAAGGATACAAATTTTTTCTTAATATTGTCCACAACCGTTAAGAAGGCACGTTATGATTGGTTTTAATAAAAATGATGTCAATGGCGACTTCATATAAACATGACATTACTATAATTGAGTAATTCTTATGTACTCTCAAAGCACAGAAAATGAGCACCATTTTTTCATATTCCGAAAGTACCTAAGTATTTTCTACTATAATTATAACTTACCTTCTCCACATCTCAAAAATTATTAAAAAGAATGTGAAAAGTTATGTGTCCCTAACATTACTCAAAAAAGGGGAAAAGGTTGAAAAGAGATAAGGGTAGAGAGAGTTAAAGAAATAGGGAGATATAAGAGTTAGTTTACAAAATTATGGACATTGGAGGAGATAAAGAAAATGGACAAAGAATGCTGTAAGAAAACTGCCAAAAGATTTGGTAGTAGAAGATAATGGTAGTAAAACAATGACAAAGAGGCCCTAGCCATCATGAAATGGTGGTGAAAGCATCCAAATCATAAATGGGTTCAAAGTTCAGTACTTTCATAACTAAGAAAAGATGAATAACTGCCTTTAATAATGTTTACCCAAAAAAAAAAAAAAAAAAAAAAAAAAACTGCCTTTAATAATTAAAAACAAAGATAATGAACCATTTGAGAATTGAAAGGAGTAGAATATTACTTGAAAACAGAACCAGAGTAATCTAGAATGTGAAGCAAAGACAAATTTGATCAAAATTCAGCTGTGATTCTGTATACCATGTAAAAACCATGGTCAGAAACCATATACTAAACAATGTACAATATTTACCAAAAAGGAAATAGAAGGATAGGGAAGGAATTCGCTAATGCATTATCAGCTCACGTTCATCAATTGTCAATTTTCATCTGCGGCACACAATATATCAATCACAAAGGCAGTACAACAAATTTGCAATGCAATTAAGATGGACAAACAATAGTGAAGTCCTTGACAAATACTCACACATGTAGTCTTTGATAACATATAATGCTTTCTATCATAGCTTTCTGGGAGATGAACATATCATTCCCGCAATGCACAACATATTAAAATTTATCAATCCAAGAAGAATTTGAATTGAAGACCTAGTCCAATCCACACAGTTACCAGGATGGTCCTGCAGTATTCAGTAACCATCTACAGAAGCAAAACAATCTCACTAAAAAGCAAAAAATGATTTAAAAGGAAAAAAAGAGAATCAGAAGCATCAGCTCTATCCATTCTCAAAACAATCCATCAGTTGTGAGTTGTGACCCTTACCAGCTTGCAGTAAATATTTACATTCACATGATGCCATATCTCCTTCACATGATGCCATATCTATAAAACTTTCTTCTTCTTTTTTTTTAATTCTGATAACATGTACTGCTAAGGGACAATGAAAATCAATGCCCTGCAGATGAACATTTCACAAGAGACCGTGGTTAAAAAATAATATTAATCCAAACCCAAATTGATAACCATATCATTTAAAAAGACAGTTCAGTTATTCAGAACCAACAAAAGAACATCTAAATGCATGCACTAGTGTTAATATAGCACTAAACAGACACATTCCCAATCAAAAAATCTGTTGACAACATACACTTCATTTTATAATGCTACTAATCATGGAATTGAAACACTAAAACAAGCTTCTATGCTTCATCTCATAAGTCGATAGAGGGATATCATAAAGCATTCACAAGACATCATGAATTCTGACCCCAAAAAAAGTGCTAAAATTCTGACCAAAAAGTCATCTTGACATCATATATATGAATATCATTCCGATATTCAACCTCAATATAAGCACATCTAAATATACACTTACCGAACTGCCAGTCCGAAGTAACTAGACATAAAACAAACTCATTCTCATTGCAAATACAACCCTGTGAACCATTCACAAGCCTCAATCAATTCGTACAAACAAAAAAAGCGATGAAAATCCAACCAAAACTACATATTTATATAATTTATATGAATTCATCCACACATTCAACATCAACAAAAGCAAATTCAAATAATAAATATAATAAAATTACTGCCACAAACCATGTAGTATTCAATAACACAAGTCTCTGGGCATAAAAATAAACCCAGTCTCGTTACAAATTACAACATTCAACAACATTTGCAAACCCTTTTGGTAAACAATAATAATAATAATAACAACATCTAAAGTATATTTACATCCCATATAGGAGAACACCCTAACTCCCCTATATGAAGTGCACTCACTCAAGGAAAAAAAAAAAAAAAAAAACACCCAAAACCCCTATTTTTCTTTGCACTTTGACATGAACATTACGCCATTACACTCAAAATGCATTGCTGTTCAGAGAGTCATTGAACACCAGTCCCCAAAAAACTGATGATGTGACCAAACTTTTGAATCCAAAATAGATTTTTGAACTCAAAAAACTCTACAAACTATCACCCATTTTCCAAACAACAAACTATCAAATCACAGTTCCATTTTTTTTTTCTTTTTCTTTCCTTTCTTCTTCTTCACATTTATTTATCAACAACAATGCAATTCCAAATCCAAATTTTTTTCAAGAACTACAATCCGGGCACCGAATCAAACCATTTTCATTGCATTCCAAGCATCTCTGGACTCTGTCTTCTTCTTCATCAAACACCTTCCTACTCCCATTGCAGTTCGTGCACGGCGCGAACCGGACATCGCCGCAGCTGTCGCAGCCGAAGCTGAACCCGAGTTTCTGAACCGGAAACCCTTCCAGCAGTTTCGCCAGCTCGCCGGTTTCGAACAAGTGCTTGACCGTCTCGGCTCCTCCGATATGCTTCCCTCTGATGAAAACCTGCGGCAGAGTCACCAGGTTGCTGTGGTTCTTGCCGTTCTTGTTGCCGTTGGTCTCGCCCGATAACACGCTTTGCAGTTCCTTCTTGTACGCCGAGTCGAGCGACACGTCTCGCTCGTCGACCCAAACCCGAAACCCCCGAAATATCATCCTCACCGAGTAGCAATCCTCGTAGGTCCGCCGAATCCCGCGCAAGCTAGTGAAGTACACGACGATTCTGTCCCCGGTGCCGGGCAAGCGAATCGGACACGAAATATCGGGCGAGAGCGGAGAAACCCGAAACTCCGAGTCGGGTTGTTTTTGGCCCGGTTTGAGCTTACTCGGCAAATGGGTTTGCGACTCTTCGATGCTTCTCGGGGTTTCGAAGAAGCTGCAGAGCTTCTTGACCTTTCCCTTGAAGGAATTGCTGGCGGACCGGACCGATTCGAAGGAGGAGTAGAACTTGGTGAACGAGCCCGAACCGGACCGGTCTAGACCGGTTTGGTGGTGGGATTTCGGAGAGGAATCGGCGGCGGTGGTGGTGGTGGTGGATGGGTTTAAAGTGAGAGAACGGTTGAAGAAGAAAGAACCAGTTGCGGATGGCTTCGATTTGCCCGAGAATTCCTCGCTATTTTCAAACTCTGCCATCGGAGAAAATGAACGATCTTGACCGTTCAAAAGATTGGAAATGATAATCGGAAACGATCCAAGCCGTTGGTGGTGATGGTGGCGGTGGAGGTGAGGAAAAGAGAAATAAGGAAAAGGTGAGGAGATATCAACTGTTTGTTTTGTTTTTGTTTTATGGGTTCTTTGTTTGTTTGTTTGTTTTTGTTTAATGTGTTTTTGGTGTTTTTGATGCTTTGGGGGTGGTGATGATGATGATGTTGTTGTTGTGGGTGTTTTTGTTTTTGTGTTTTCAAAAAAGAGTTTTGGGATTGTGAAAGAGAGAGAAGGTGGAGCTGGCTGCCTCAAAGATTGCCTTTTGGGAATAGGAGACGTAGATATAAAGTAAGAATTTTTATTGTTTTAATTTAATTTTTAAGTCTTGGGTGAGTTTTTATTGTTGGTGCTGATGACGTTATTGTTGGGTTTTACTTATATATATAGTATAGGACCCACAGAGAAAGAGAAGAAAAGAAAACAACGTCTTGTTTTCAAAAAAAAAAAAAAAAAACTCTGTTTATTAGGTAACTTAGAGCATTAGCATTGGAGAATGCTAATGCCATATCTAAGGTCAATTTGGCATTTTATGCCTTAAAATTCATTGCATTAGACAATGCTAAACCCAACTATTGCAAAATTTTTTGCAATAGTGCTACAGTACAATTCTAAAGTTAGAATTGTACTGTAGCAAGTATTCTAAAAAAAAAATAATTTTTTATTCACTTTTAAGACCGAAATTTCTCTCTCCTCTTTCTCATTATTTCAGTTCTCTTCTCTCTCTTCCTTCTCTGTTTCTCATTTGCTCTCTGCTCTCTTCAGACCGAAATTTCTCTCTCTTCCTTCTGGTTTTGTGGTTGCTTTTTTTTTTTTTTTTTGGCGTGGGTGATAGCGTGGGTAACTGTGGTGGTTGTGGGTTGTGGTTGTGGTTGTTGATGGGTTGTGGTTGTGGTTCAAATCGGCGCCGGTGGGCTGTGGGTTATGGGTTATGGGTTTTGGATTTGAGTTGATCTGGGCGTGGATTGGCGTGGGTTGATCTGGGCGTGACAGAGCTGGGTCATGGAAGAGGATCGGGTCGTGGTGGCGGTGTGGGTCTGGATCGATGATCGGCGTGATGGAGCTGTGTTGATTTTGGGTTTGGGATCGGCGTGGATTGGCGGAGATCGGAGATCGTGGTGACGGTGTGGGTCTGGGTCGATGTGGGTCTGGGTCGATGATCGGCATGATGGAGCTGTTTTGATTTTGGGTTTGGGATCGGCGTGGATTGGCGGAGATCGGAGATCGTGGTGGCGGTGTGGGTTTGGGTCGATGATCGGCGTGACGGAGCTGTGTTGATTTTGGGTTTGCTCCAGTGGTTGTTGATGGGTTGAGGTGTTGCTAGAGGTTGAGGGAGAAGGAGAGGAAAAAAACTGTTGGAAATGGCAGGAAACGTGAGTCTGAAAAAAAAAAAAAAAAAAAACAGTTATAAAGAAATAGTAAAGAAAGATTAAAAAATAATATTTTAATAAAAATAGAGTTTTGGGATGTAGGAGGTATTGTAAAATTGGATGGTATAATGATAAAGTGAGGTTTTGGAATGGTAAAATAGAGTAGCATTAGCATTTTCCAATGCTAATGCTCTTAGAGCATTTCATAATAGATAATTTTAGAAAAAAAATAATACCATTTTTACAAGATATATAAAAAGTAATTCAAAAGGTCAAATTTTTTTTTCTTTATAAAATTTTTCTAAAAAAATCATCTAAACAAACCAGTATGCTAATTAATGTGCCAGTGTGCTAACTAATGTGCTTAAAGTATTTGTTAACTATTTTCTATCGAGTTTAATTTAATAGATATGGCAACTGACTAGTGGGTTTGACCATTGAAAAAAAAAAAGAATGAATTAAGATAGGGTTATTGCTAATGTTGATGTCAGACTGGTTTAACATTTATGTATTTACTGTAACATTTTTCTATGCTTTTGAATTAAAGACGCGGTTAGACTTTCTGGTTTGTTTAATTGGGGGTGGCTTGTAGTGTTGCTACCTACGTGTGGTATGTGATGACAGGAATGAAATCTAGTACATTTTAATATTTTTATCTAGTGGGTTTGGGCCTACTTTTTGGGTGTTTTTATTATATTCTTTTTCGGCATGTGATTTGTTTTTGGGATAAAATAAAAATAAAAAGTCCATGTTTTATTTTCTTTGCATAAATTTCTTTTCATTTTATGATACTTAATTCTTCCAATTCATTGCATTATAAATTATTTAATAAAATTATCACAATTTTTTTAGAGCCAATAAGATAATTATTGTTTTTTCTCACCTATACTAAACTTGCCAATCTTTTTCTACTATCTTGTTTTCCGTACAAAATTCATGTATTAGCCCTTTTTTGTGGTATATATTTCCATGGATTTTTTATAGATGAATTTCCATTGGTTAAAATATCTAGAATCATTAAGATAATTATGCTATAAAATTATTAAAATCATGATCATTTATTGATAAATGAATAGTTGTTTAATATTTAACATACTGGAGTATATATCATCAATGTTTAAATAAATATTACTTAACATCATTTCTCAATTCCCACAATATTCAACATAATCCTTGCTTATTTATATGGTATTCTATTTAACTATACAATGTTTTTAAAACCAAGTTCAACTTAATCCTTGCTTCTTTTCCATTAAAAAAAAAAAAACCTTGCTTATATGGTATTCTATTTAACTGTACAATGTTTTTTTAAACCATGTTCAACTTAATCTTTGCTTATTTATATGGTTTTCTATTTAACTGTACAATGTTTTTTAAAACCATGCATGTTCAATTTAATCCTTGCTTATATGGTATTCTATTTAAGTGTACAATTGTTTTTAAAACCATGTTCAACTTAATCCTTGCTTATCTTCTATTCAACTATACAATGTTTTTTAAAACCATGTATTGCAATTATAGTAATTAATTTTTGGTGTCAGTATTCCAATTATGGTACATTTTCATCATATTAAATAAATTTCTTTATATTTGGCATGTTTTAATTTCATTATTGTTCTTAATTTCTCTCTCCTATGTGGCAGATTTCTCTTTCAAGTGAATCTAACAAGTAAAATTTATGGTAAGTTTTTTAATTCATGTAATAGACAAGAGAATGTAATTTTTTTTTAAAGAAACAAACACACACATAAAAAGAGGGAATAAGATTCTAATACAAAATCACGTCACAAATTTCACTTAAAAGTTATGATAATTTTTAAAAGATAATAAAACAATTTATACTACACGTAACTTCGTAAGCGATAAGACACTCTCTTAAGAAAGTGAGAAGATTTTTTTTTTTTTTTTTTTTTTTGGAGAAAAAGAAATGTGAGAAGATGAGAGACTATTACTCATGCATTGAATTATTTTCTTAAATAAGCACATACTAATTAAGTGTAAACTCTACCAGTCAAGTTCAGCCAACTAATAATGTCATGCCTCCCATATTTGTTCGTTTCATTACTCGATTACTTGCTTGACAGTTGACACTTAATGAGCTTATAAATACAGACAAATTAAACCTTAACAGGTCAGGTCTTACCATCATAATGGGCATTTTGATTTCATGTACTTCTTGGTTCCATTATATATACTAACTAATAAGTCGTCTCTAAATCATCTAAAGGGATACAAGATATTCTAGACTCTAGAGTAATCTCCATTATTAAATTATTAAATTCCTATTAATTCATTTTGAAATAAATAGATTAAAATTTTCTACATCATTAATATTTTAAAAAATATTTATTATCACCATATTGATATTTGTTTAAATTATTGATGACATGGTAAATCCAATCTACTAATTTCAAAATAAATGAATAAAATTTTAATAACTTTGTGGTGAAATTAGAGAATCCTAATCCCATAAAAAATAACATTTTCTCATAAAGTTATGTTTGACAAATTGAATAAATGGGAGTAGATCATAATATCTTATCTTGTGTTTGGAATTTTACCTAACAACAATGGGGACATGTAAAAATTCAAAGAAAATGACTTTGGAAGAAGACAACATTATTGTTGCCACCTGTGTTTGTACTGAACTATGTAGTCTGATTCGTGGTCCAAATATGTATTAGGAGGGAACTAGAAATACACATTATTGTCTATATGTGTTGTACATTCCATTTTTCATAAATCAATTTTCATTTGTATAAGCAAATTAACCCAAAATGTTTACTATGTTTGAGAAGTGAAATATGCATGTTATTTCGATAGGAAATCATTATTTGAAGGTAGCTTTTTACTTATTGATTATTTATTGAAAATTAATTAAAATAGAATTGTAAATTGAAAAGAAGAAACTAACGACAAACAAACACGAAATTCTATATGCTTTTACTATTGCAGGAACATGTAAAGGAAATAGTTTCTCTCATAGTATTTTAGTAAGTTACTATGTCTATGACCTAAGATTACAGAGCAATAATTTTATAATGCATTTAATTAGTTGTTGAGTATTAAATTCCCTAAATAATAACCATCACTTGCTTTTCCATTGTACCTTTCTGATTTTTTAGTAAAGTGATGTTGTGTAATGATCAGATTCTAAGAGAAATTATATTTTATTAATATAGGGGCCTGCCTTTTGTGTTCCATCTTCACATTTGATAACTCTTTTAACCCAAAAAAAAAAAAAAAGATAACTCATATATAAAATGAATATGACAAAGTTCTTTCATGCAGGTGCATATAATTAGAGAATATGATGGAGAAAAGTCTTGCAGGGAATGTATGCATAAAAAAATAAAAAAAAATTGACAGAATACTTTGAATGAAAGAAAAGTGACTGATCAAGTTCATTTCTTTATACTTAACAAATTAATTAAATTATCTAATTGAATTTCCTTGGGGAAGGTTATTTGTGTTTGTCTTCTTCTAAAGTAACTTTTTTTGGACCTTAATTGTTGCTACTTTTTATGTGTTGTAAAAGAGTAGAGGGTCCAATCAGATTTGATATAGTAACGAAGTCCTAATCTCCCAATTTTGACCAACATAAGATTTGTCTTAAGCTTTAAGAAATGAATAATTAACTACAGCACCCACAAAAGCCATAAGTCCAACTAATTTTTTAGCACCTAACATATTTCCATACCATTTTAGCAGATATCAGCAAATAAGTCAATGTAGCTGGCCTATTCTAAACACATACATATGTAGTAAATTTTGAAGAATCATTTTCGAAATATAACTGTGTTCTTAACAAGATTACAAACTTTGGTAAGTGCAAGTTAGGCACAGCTTGACAATTGAATTTGACTCTTCTAATGTCCTCTTGCAAGACCTTAACCCTTAAGTCAATAGAATATACTATCATTCCCAAATATTCATGCCCATCAAATTAGTAAGCCTGATTGAACCAACAGGTGAAACTTTCAAAGCTATATTTCCAAGCAGGACAATGTTATTCAACAACTCGATCAACACACCAATTTACACAAAAGATGTTCAAAGTTCATACAAAAGTATTGGGCAGTGTGGCATGAAGAACATTGTGGGTTACTTATCAAAGCCTGTCTCCAATTAAGCATCCTCATTTGCATACAAAATGCCACAGCCTAATGCTTTGATAACCGGCCGGCATTTTGCAGAGAGACATGGGTCAAACACCTTTCTATGTAATTACAAACATTTCTCTTAGAATAATGATTAAATATATGATTAAATTCATAATTTCATAATTACTTAAACTTTTAGATTAAAATTATAATATCATAGTAAATGGTCTTAAATTTTAAGGATTACTTGTTAGTTGATTAAAAAACACGTGATAAAATTTCTAGTTCTCGAGCTTCCTAGTACACACACCTACATGTTTTGTATCAATATCCACTCTCTTTCAGTCATTTGGGATTGAATTCTTGGTAAGTTTGTCTGTTTGTGTTAAGAATTTAAATTCGTAGGCATATTACTAGTATTGAAATCAACTTTCAAAAACCAGGATGATAACAAGAAAAAAAATGTTAATTGTTTAGAAAGCAAGAGGAACAACAAGAGAAGAAGACCAATGGGTTTTCACATATATTAATTCTTGGAAGAATTGGAGTTTTGCTTAAAAACCCTACTTTGTTTTGCTTAAAACCCTAAAAGTTTTTGTTGCAAGGTACCAAATCCCAATGAGCCCTAGTCAAGTGAGCCCAATGTGCGGCAAGTTTGTTTTTCTCTTTTTTATTTCCATGTCCCAATGTCACCACAAACGAACGTGCATGCATGATTTTGTTTGTGTTTTTAGATATTCTTGCTTTTGACCCCTTTTCCTTTATCCTATTGGTTTTGGGGATGAGATTTGATCACGATTCTGTGTTCGGACAATGTAGTACTTACTACCCGTTTGGATCTCACGTTTAGTGTTTTGCCACTTTTTTTTTTTCTTTTTGACCAACGCTTCTTGCACTATTCATGGGACATGAACAATATTTAGAAGAATGAACAGTATTTGGAAGAGTGAACAGTAACCCAAAAATTATTTTTATATTATTTTTAGTAATAAGTTTTCAGTTTTCAGCAAAATAAGCAGTATCCAAACACACTCATAATACTTATGCAGTTCCACCTCGAATTCCTAAAAGTTGTAGGAGTTGTAAAAGTTAATTATTTATTATTTCCTTCAACTCCTATAAACTATAAAACCGTCGTCGAAAAAAAAAACTTAATTAACGGATGTCAAAGGTTATAAAGGCACTCGTTAATAGGATCTTAAAAATAAAAAACCAACTAATTCATTATTTCTCGCCACCTACCCGCTTTAGTTTGAATGGAATTAACTTGCTACAAACAAAGTTGTATAACAAATCAAGGTGCTTGTAATTTGTTAACTGCCCGAGAGAATAGTTAAATGTGAACAACTTAATGCTATGTTTAGTTGGGGGTAAAAGGAAAATGATGGAAAATAGGGAAGGAAAAGTGAGAAAAAAATGCGATTTTTTATTGTTTGGTTAAAGTGAAAATGAAAGAAAAGAAAATAGGGTGGATGAAATTTTCCACCCAAGCCCACCATTTTATTCCTTCCAAATTAGAAATAAAAGAGAAATAAAAATGATATTAAAAGAAAAATACAAAATTACCACCATTTTTTCCTATTTTTAATAGTAGGGACATAATAGTTATTGGCTTTTCATCCACTCTACCAAATATATATAGTGAAAAACACAATTTTTTTTTTATCATCCCGACTAAACAGAGCTTTAGAAGTAGCCACAATCAGGTTTGTTCCCAACTGAACCAAGTTTTGAAGCTCTATATAAGTCAATGAATCAAGTTTGAATAAAGCCAAACTCAGCTCAATATGTTCATAGACATTAAAAATAAAATAAAAAAGTAATATTTTACTATTTTATAAAGGATGCAGTTTGTTTTACTAAAATTAGTAGTATTGGATAGTAGATAAATAAATAAATAAATTCGTAAATTTTCAATATAGAATTTGAATGGCTACCAGGCAGCAAGAAAGAAAGGTTTTTTTTTTTTTTTTTAATAAGTTTCTAATGGTAAAATTTTATTAAATCAATATTCTTAACCAACTTTGTAGAGTTTGTGAATAAACTAGAGTTCCTTCCAAAAATTTACAAATTAAGTTTTTTTTTTTTTTTTTTTTTTTGGAGAAGCAAATTAAGTTTGAATATAACAGTTGAGCATAATCTTAAGATTAAGTTGACTCAAGCTCTAAACCAACATAAACGAACCAATCTCTCTCTCTCTTTCTCTCACACCAAGCTTAAACACCTTAATTTATACTAAAACTCAATTTGGCTCATGAATTTACAATTCTAATCACTAGTTTCATATGATCCGTGTTGTGTCCAATGGTGCACATAGTGTAACTGCCTTGCGTCTTTATCATACAGGAAAAAGGACATAACCTTTGTTATTGATATAAAAATGAAATACTGAAGAAAAAAAAGGAAGTAGTTATTTTCTTAATAAAAGTTGACATTCTAATTACAATTTTTTATTGGAAATGGTAGAGTATATTATTATGAAAGGGTGTATTACATTTACATCTTTGGTCACTGCCTCCAACAGAAAAGCTCGAGATTCCTCAAGCCAAACTCTTGCATCAGCCACATTCCTAGCATATTTTGCTAAGTCACAAGCTATACAACACCTCAACGCCTATGAATACAATTGATCTGCCATTGTTGAAATGTTCTGAGTGGATGTCTGGTTTCCTGAATAACATGTTCACACTTGAGAAGCATGGCTGATTTTGATAGAGTGTTGGATAATGTCGCCTTCCAACACAATATGTTGAATTCCGACGTCTCTAACAAACATCAAAGCCAACAATAATGCTACGGTTACAACATTTTTTAACATGATTTGTTGTTATTGGAGCAATATTACTTTCACTTGGGTCTACTATCAACATCATTTTTATTATGCACCAATTACAAGAGATGGTGTCGGTCTTGAAAAATGTTGGGTCCCTAGGCTTGTTGAATAGCTATAAGCCTAAAACTACTGCACAGGTCTTGGTCTCTTGGGAATTGCACGACTTTTCCTTGCTGGCCGAGCGCTGCAGTAACTCATCCAAGGTGATCATGTATGAAGATAGCAATTACAGCATTCAGCATTGTTATGGACAAACTTCCTAATTGGCCTTGAGGAAATCCATTGGTGAGGGCCTCAATCAGTACTACATTATTAGGCTCGTGATCAGAGTACTGATGTGGCAAAGGAGTACTCTAGTGCTGCTGATACTCCTGCAACAGTTTTTGTGCACGATCTGAAAGGAATTTTGGATTATCAATCCAGCCTCCATGAATGTAATAATTCCCTTGGTACCATATGAAGTATGCAACAGCCACTACAGATTCCATTTTATGAAGTATGACACTCTAATTACAATTTTGAGAACAATATCCTTGCATAAAAAAAGTTAAATGTGATCAGAGAAACCATATGATAATACTGTAATTATTTTGAGGTTCCCATTTGCAAGACACCAAGCTGGACCAACCATAATAAAACACATACAAAGAAAAAGAAGGATGAAGAGTAGCAGCCCAAGTAAGGCATATTAATAATTAATCCTACTTACCTACGACCCAATGTCAAATCTTCAATAATAATTGATTACATAAAAAATGATATTCAATATCAATCAGCCAAAAACATCCACTATCAACAACATAGTTGATCAATATTGTCACAAAGGTTATAATGGGATCAAAGGCACAGATCCATGAGAACAGAGGAAATGAAATATGGTGAAATTAGGAACCAATAAACAAAAAGAAGAATATGTTGAATTGAGGTGGTTGCAGTTGGATGCTATATAGACGTGAACACCCACTTGACAAGATCCAAACTTTAATGAATCCAGAAGTATTCTCAAGTAAAGGGCAGTAGGAAACCAAAAGAAGAGCCAACCTGAATCGTGAGAAGCACCAAATAATCATTCTGGATTCGTATGTGAATCTTGAAACATCCCAGTTTCGTGAGTGACGCTTCCTCATAATGCTGCATAAGAAACATTTTTGGCTCTTGAGCCCCTTTATCAACATTGGTTGATTATGGATAAAGACATTAAAAACAAAGAGCTTCCTCAACTAATTGCCGGGGAAAAAAAAAGGCAACTTATTCTGTATGCCATTATATCACACTGACCATGCTTGATTTAGATCAGTGCAAAGTCCTGGAAATCAATGCAATTTTTCTAGATTCAGGGAGCTCTCCAATATATCTCCTGCATTGATTTTAATGCTTTGTCAGGATTTTCGAGAGGAAGAGAACATGGTTTATATTCCTACAGATGGGATCATTGGAATCTGTCAAATTCCACTTTCAGAAGAATATCAATAAACTTCTGCCAATTGTAGTGTTGGAACAACCAATTTTACGTTCCGAGAAGGAATCACAAAATTGGTACCTAGTTTTGACAGATATTATAGGAATTCATAACCTTTTCATATCAAGACTAGTTCAAGGAATCAGCCAGTAAAACCACACATACTTCCAAATGAAAAGGCAAAATCCTCCACAAGTAACAATCAATAAAGAACTCCTTCAAAGTAAGCCAGAAACTGGTACTACTTCCTAATAAAAACAACTAAAACACACATACCTACCAAGACACACATCCATTCACACCCCCAAACCCACCCCACACACCACACAAGAGCAAGTCTGTCATCCTCACCAATATAAAGTACCTACATCTGGATTTTCAGTCTAACATTGTCTCACATTCATAAGAGTTAGGAATAATATCAAATATATAATATACTGGCAGAATGGGATATATAAAAAACATTAAAAAAAAAGTGCACTTTCCATGTGAAGAAAGAAGAGATCGATGATGTTACATATATTGGTAATCAAAAGTTCTAATATCAGGTGATTTCTGATACGCAGACTTGACATTGGCTTGTTTAGGTCCTTAATCCAAGAAACTAAAAACAAAAAAACTCATTCTGCATGCATTTGGATTATAATAATGGTTCTCAAGAATCATTTCCAACAAAAGTTGGAAAGAAAAAAATATGCTTCAGACATCATCCAATTACTGAAACAAATTTGATATTTTTAATCAATGTACTGTAGCTCTGTCTCAAGAACAGGGCTGAAAAAATGCCAACTTGAAGTATGGAAAGCACCAAAATAATCATCTGAAACTGTCTGGATTCTGAACTCCTTTGTAAATTGTCGAATAGCCAAGATATGCCTTGTTGAATCAACCATAGCTGAGTTCTTAGAGTATGAGACATTCTTCTCATATGCGTCAAAGCTATTCCCAAACAAGACTACATGATTCAACAGTTCCACTCTCCAATTTGCCCGTAATAGATTGTCATACAACATTGACTCACAGTGTGGCATAAAGAACATTGTTGGCTTTTGAGCACATCGCTGCCCTTGCTCATTTATTGATAGAACAGAGCAACCTAGGGCCTCCAGTACCTGACATTCAGTTGTAGAAAGAACAGGATCAAAAACCTCGATATCTCCAATCCAACTGAACTTCCTCTTCAGCAAGATTGCAAGGCTGAGCTGCAATCGAGGGGGTTCATATGATTCAATGCTACCTATACCATAAATCACCATTTGCATTTTCATCTCGGAGCCTAAGACCCTATGAAAGCAACAAAAGATTTCTGGGGTTTGGATTTGATCCAGTAAAGTATGATAGAACGGAGAGTTCTCCATTTTCTTCATGCAGATCTGCATCTTCTGCATTAATTTTAATTTCCTGACAGCATCAGTTTCAAGATCAATTGGGGCCCACGGTTGTTGTTGTTGTTGTTGTTGTTGTTGTAGTTGTTCTGGAGATCTAATTCTGAATGAATGTCTTCTCTGTTTGCCACGACGGGGTAAAACAACCGTCCAGTCACCATCTAAAGTATGATTGTCAATGGTGAGGGTTTTTGCAGAAGCTGCCATCTTTTGTCAAGGAACCTCTTGTCTCTTTCTCTTATAATTAAACGCCACTTTTAGGGATATGCTGAGACAAAGTTACAAGGAAAGAACGTGAGTGGTGGGGCAGATTCCATCTTCATTTACATAAAAGGAAAGGGAAGAGGTGCATTTCTCATTCAAGGGGAATGGAAGACACTAGAAATATCATATATCAAGTGAGATATTCTAACTATCCAGAAATATTTCACATAATCACAGACAATTTCTTTTTCTTGTTCCTTTTTTTTTTTTTTTTGACAAGTAACAGAATCACAAACAATTTTGTTAACTTTGCCAATGACCTTTCTCTTAAATAGCACTCTCTCCTCCCACAAGAATCAGCAGAGGGTGATCTCATGGGTTCAAGTTCACTGAATGTGTTTGTAATTTTCTTTCTTTTTCCATACAACAACTAGGGAGGGGGATTTGAATTTAGGTTCTTCTCATGAACAGTTGATCACAATGCTCACCAACCAATTAAAAAAAAATGCAATGAAGAAGTAAAATTAATTCCATCCTTTACAACTGTAAGAGCACTAGCATTGGTCTGGGGAAAGTTTTAGGCGAATATTAATATAAGAAACTACTTTTTGTATCATAGCTAGCCACTTTTCAAAACACTCCACATCCAACTCTCTATTATAAAGTCTATTCTATTTTCATATTATTTCTTCATTCCTTTTTTTTTTTTATAAGTTAAAACCATTAAAAACACAAATACATGAAAAGCCAGGTACTATAATAGCATCAGTAAAACCATCAAACTGCACTAGATGAATATAAAAGACTACAATGCAATTTGCTCAAGCTTTGAAAAAATATTTAAAAGGCTTTAGATTTTGGAAAAAAAAAAAAAAGAGAAAACAAGAAAAATGTTTGATATGACGATACTAATCAAGCAGTCACTAAGAAGAGCAAGGAAAATAATCCACCATCTCCAAAGATTATAGCAGAAACCATTGAGAAATAACTGCATATAGTATACATACAAGAATCATTCTTACCACAAATAAAGAAATATTGCATGAATTTGATAACTGAATCATTAAATTGAATTGAATTAGAAACCTACATTTGAAAGCGTAATAACTACAGAACCTAAATATTTCTCAATGGGCTACATATATAATCCTCTTTTGTTTGAATCCATCCCAATTAGTTCAATCTAGAATGAATAAAACATATGGAGCATTATTCAAATATGTCCACTACCTATAAAACCAGAAAAAGCTACCAAGAGAAGATGAAAGAAATCTTATTGAATTCCAATCAGCTAATAGAATAGAACAACAATATAAAATCTAACAACAAAGAGATATATATCAGGCACAGATATAGAAACGCCTTGAAGATCACCAATATACAAAAGGAAATGATAAAAAAAAAAGAAACCCATTTGGGGTGAACTAAAATGCAATAAACAAAAAACCCAATTTTGCTAAGATACAGTACTATGGATTAGCAATGTAGCTGGTGGGTGTTTCCAATGCTACCACTTTTTCTAGGAAGCATGTACACTGACATGGGTACGGGTACGGGTACGAACACAGGTGCGACACAATGACACGAGCAATTTCTGAAAAATTATAGATTGAAATGGCTGGCACGACAAGGGTATGACATGGGTACGATACAATTACAGCATCCTAAATGAAGTGTATGTGCTTACTAGAATTTTTGTGGGTTGGTTGTCAAATTTAAGCTAAATTAATCAAATGCCTTTCCAGGGTCTTTAACAACCATTACAGACATAGATACAGATATAAAATTTTAGTGCTTATCTAGCAAACTCTAACCCTCCAGGAATTTGAAAAAGAGGGCTGAGATCAATCGTGGGATTTAAAAAAAAAAACAATTTTTTGATAAAATTTTAGGAAAACCCAGATGCATTGTCCTATAAATTGATACACAAAATTCAGATTTTCATGGGTTTTTCTTTCTATTTGATTTTGTTTTGCCCAGCACCAAGAAAAGTCTTTACAAAAAACATTGTAGTAACAAAAAGACAAAGTAATTATGAATTGGAAAATGAAAACAATTTGGGAAGTGAGTTGATGATACCTCGGCGATGGCGAAGAGCTGGTTAGACAGGAAGAGTGTGAGGCTGTGAGTCAAGTTTGACCAAAGATGGAGAACCAATCACCTACGCCGCGTTTTGTAGTCAGGTTGAAGTTTTTTTTTTTTTAATAATTTATTTGGTAAAGTCAAGTAAAATGAGGCTTGGGCAAATAGTGATTAAGGAATAATGCTTGTGCCACACATAAAGTGGCACAATTTGTGCTCTTGCCTATAGGGCGGGTTGTGAGTTGTGAAGAGGTGATGGTGGGCCTATGTGGAGTCACTTTTTTATCATTCACAACTTGTCATGTGGGTGAGTTGTGATACAAGCTGTGCTACTTTATGTGGCACTAACACAACTCTCGATTAAGTAATAAACTTTTCAAAAGTGACCATTTTGGCCCCTAAATATTGTTAGGGACTATTATTTTTTAACATTTTTTCTACACTTTCAATAAAAAGTTTTCAATTTTAGCTAAAGATTCATTTGAAATCCGCTTATGGTCTGTTTGGGATTCGGTTATTTTGCTGAAATTGAAATTTTTTTTCTGAAAGTACTGTAAATAAAAGTAAAAGTTAGTTGAAATAATATAGTGAGACCCATGAACAATACCAAAAAATGCAGTGGGGCCCATGAATAGTAGCAAAAATAAGTTGAATAGTAAAATAAGCTAACTTTTTAATTTTTGCCAAACGCATGCTTATTTTGCTAAAACTTAAATTTTTTTGCTAAAAGTACTATTGATAAAGGTAAAAATTAGTTAAAATAGTACAGTGAGATCATAAATAGTACAAAAAAGTATAGTGGAACCCATAAATAGTACCAAAAATAAGCTGAATAGTACAATAAGTTGGCAAAAATAATTTTTGTCAAGTGGACACTAAATAAGCTGTTTCAAACGAACACTTAGCCATATAAAACCTAAAACCCCTAAAAATCTTTGATCGCAAAGCATACAAACATATCCATAATATCATTCATACTCCAACAAGCACCATATTAGACTAATTTTCAGACAAAATCCCAAAAAAAAAAAAAAAAAAACCCATAGATCCATAAATGACCATACTCAAATCCCACCTTTCAAACCCAAATCAAAAGTCACCCGCTAAACCAACAAAGGAGGATGAGAACGACTAGTGGCCAGTGGTGGTGTTTCTAATGTGATTCGTTACTTGTGGCGGTTGCAAAGGTTGTGGGTCTCTCAGCCAAACGTTCGCTTGATGTTTGGCACACAAGCCTAAACTCAAACCCAAATCCAAACAAAAGCACAAATGCAAACTCTCTCTTCCATGGATGAGAGGAACACCAAAGCTAGTGTCAGTTGCACCCAATTGGAGTCTTCAATAAGGAACAATAGCAACAGTGGTGAGAGTAAAGCTTGAAAATTCCTAGCCAACTATTTCATGGCACTGATTCGAAGAGAGAGTGCAAGATGGTAGTTTTGCCGTTGTGGGTAATAGAGAATAGACAGTGTATGTGAGAGAGAGAAGGTGGGAGAAGCTAAGAATGAGTAACGGGCCTAAACGCCGTTTAGAGACCAATTTTATTTAGGACCAACTTGGTCACTTTTGAAAAGTCCGTTTGGTAATGTTGTTCTAGTAAGAGTGTTGTGGAGATACGTGTAAGCGAAAAAGTGTTGTGAAAATATATGTTGTTTTATTTAAATAACGAAAACTGTTGTTTAAACAACACAACCAAACAAGCCCTTAAAGTTTTGGACCACGTTGGTATTAGTCTAAGCCCCAATATAGTTTTCTATTAAATGGTTGCCAAACATGGACCTTTTTTAACCTTTGGAGTCAATCATTTAAATTTTTTTTAGAGAGTGATAAACATGCTTAACACACATAAAGTTTGTGGGTTTCTAGATTTTATATATCTTAGATTTTTATAATTTGGATTTTACACCTGAAATTATATTCTATTTTCATCAATAGGCTCAGTATTTTTCCTTAAGTGTCATGTATGTTTACAATGTGTGTTTAGTTTGTCTAGTAATTAAAGTTTTTTTAGACTACAAATGTAATGACAAAGCCCCCACAATTCCTGACTACCGTGTGCACATACTTCAACCCGGGCTTAGGTCCCCGAGTTTTCACAAGTTTCTGGGGTAAAAGCTTGTGCACACGTTAGGGGTTGCCCATCACTTATGAACTTTTGTTTTGGTTGCTCACTTTGCAATATGGGATCAGGACTTTTGGGCTTAGATCCTCTCACCCTTTGTAACAACAGAGCCCCTACAGTTCTCGACTGCCGTGTGCACATACTTTAACCCGGGTTTAGGTCCCCGAGTTTGCACAAGCTTTTACCCCAGTTTGCACAAGCTTTTACTCTCGAAGCTTGTGAAAACTTAGGGATCTAAGCCTGGGTTGAAGTATGTGCATATGGCAGTTGGGAACTATGGGGGCTTTGTCGTTACAAAGGGTGAGAGGATCTAAGCCCAAAAGTCTCGATTCCACATTGCAAAGTGAGCGACCAAAGCAAAAGTTCATAAGTGATGGGCAACCCCTAACGTGTGCACAAGCTTTTACCCCATAAGCTTGTGAAATCTCAGGGACCTAAGTCCAGGTTGAAGTATGTGCACACGGTAGTTGGGAATTGTGAGGGCTCTGTCGTTGCAGCAAATATTATGTGGCATAATTTTATTGAACGAATTAAACATGTGTGACACTTAACGGAAAACATGGATGGAAGGATTATTGATGCAAACAAAATATAACTTAGAGCATTCTCATAAGTTTGTGCAAATTGTTTTTATCTATTTTAGCATATAAATCTACTTTTTCTATTTTACATACTTACTTTTCAAAATATCTTACATTATATTATTTATTTTACATTACATTTCATTAAAATATCCAAATTTCTTGATTTTTAAAATATTCTCTTTCTTCACATGCAAGTTGCAAAAATCATTATTTACTTTCTTCCTTTATTCTCAAGATATGTAGAGAATGAATAAAAAATAAAATATAAAATGAATAATACTAGTACAAATTTACATGATTATTGTAGAAAGTTTGTAAATTTACACCATTGTGGGTCATTTTTAAGCAAACATATGTAAATTGTATAAATTTTTCTATGAGTATGTCTACTATCATAACAAATTCCACAATTTTGGCCACAACTTGTCTACGCAACTAGTTTTAAGTGGTGAAAAAAAATGGTGAATCCACAATTCTACTACTCAAAAATTATCACGTAGACAAGTTGTGGCAAAGTTGTGAAAATAGTTGCTGTACTAGTTTTACTCTTTTTCTATTGTACGTAAAAATAATTCTTAGATACTTTCGAAATATGGTGAATGATGCTTTCTTTTCTCACATTCATCTTGGAGTCTACTTATTAAAAAAAGAAAAAGAAAATTTCATTACACTTTCGGAGCACAAAAAATGGTGAGCCCTCCTATCGGCAGGTCAGTCAAAATGTAACTAAAATCTAGAGACAATAAAAGCCGTTTAAAAAAAAAGTTTAGGGTCACGCACAAGTTCTTAAAAGCCACGTGCACATTCACACACACACAGTCTTCTCTTCCCACTCTCTCTTTCCCGCTTCTTCACTCTCTCTCTCTCTCAATTTGGGGGTTTAGGGTTTTTCTATCCCATCCCAGTTCTACATTTTCCTCTCTCAATTTGGTCTCTCGCATTTCAATTCAATTCCAGTAATACCTACCTCATCGCAAAGATGATGTACGGTGATCCTCAACAGCACCAGCACCAGCACCAACAGTACAATCCGCAACAACAACAGCAGCAACAGCAACAGCAACAACAACAACAACAACAGCAACAGCAACAGCAGCAAGGCGGAGACTTTCACAGAGGCCCGCCGCCGCTGATGATGAGGCAGCCTTCCGCTTCTTCCAGTACACTCAATCCAGAGTACCACCACCCATCCGGTCCTCCTCCGCCGTACGACGGTAATGCGTTTCTCTCTCTCTCTTTCTTTGCTCTCTTTTTGCTTTCATTACTAAAGAAATTAGCAATAACCCAAATTTATGGTTTTTTTTTTTTTTGACATATGGTTCTAAATTGGGTGGAATGTACTAAATTTCAAGTTATGGGTAACCTCTACTTTTGGCGTTTTAATTTAAGAAATTGGATATGGTTTATTTTTAGGGATTTTTTTTTTTTTTTTTTGGTTATAGGGGAGATTGAATGTTAAAAGATGGTTGTTTTGATGCGTTGAGGTTTGAAAATAGGTTATGATTTATGGAAGTATGATGCAATGATGTCTTTTTATGTATCGAGGATATGAGGCGAGTTGCATTTGCTTTTCCGAGGAGCTTGTTGTCGTTTAAAGTTTGAATATTAAATTTAAGTCAATGAGAAAGAAATTGAAAAGAATTGGTAAGTTTTATAAGAAAAAAAAAAAAAAATCAACGGGGAAAGATTACGGGGTGACTTGTTGAATTTTTTTTATATTGGGGATGGCTTATGAGTTCGATTTTTTCATGACCTGTGGTGTGAAAGTCTTTATAATAAACACCTCTTCCTTGACCTTTACACCTTGGGTGTGGATAAGAATGCTTAAGTTTTGGGGGAGTCTTATTGGTGTTGTATGTGCAAAAGCTGTGGGGGAGTTGATTGATTGAGCATCTCTTACTTCATTGTTTTAGTTTAGCGGCAAGGGTATTTGGTCATGTGTTTTCATTCTTTGGTGCATCTTGGTAATGTTGAAGACTTTGATTCAGATGTTCAAGAATCTGGAAGGCTGTTCCTATGTGTGTACTGTGTATCATGGAGGTTAGGGAAAGCGAGGAATAGTAGGATTTTTGAAGGTTCTAAATGCTCCTGGTGTTATTAAACAGTCTTTTATTGAGGTATTTGTAGTTTGTACGATTAGATGACTGAGTATCCTTCCATTACTTATCAAAAAAAGAAAAGAAAAAAAGAAGACTGAGTATCCTTCCTTATACTTTTTAGATCTTTAAGATTTGTTGAACTTCAGATATTAATCTTTAATACCAGTTCTGGCACATTTCATTGTATTGAAACTACCTCCTCTGTCAAATAAACATATATTTATAAAAAGTATTTTATGAGTCTCAAGGTATGAGGAAATGCTTAGCAAGATCCTAACATGTTGGAAAGCCTCAAGTTTATTAGCCTTACAGTTTTGGACCTTTAAATTGAGGCTAAGGTGTAAAATTATGATTGTTTTGTCTCATATTGAGAATATTGATAGAATTTTGTTACAAAAGGTTGATGGTCTGGACCATAATGATTATTCCTTTGGTTTATTTTGTTTTTAATGAGTAACACATGGTTGTTGCAGCACATGGCGATAGTTTTGCTGCAAAACGAATGAGGAAGCTTACCCAGAGGAGGGCAGTTGATTATACTAGCACCGTTGTGCGATATATGCAGGTAATGTTTGTCATGGAAAATCATCCACATATTTTTGGGTTATATCTGAAGTTCTTGTCACACCTCAGCTATACATGGCATATTTTTGTTGTTAAAATTTTTACGTTTTGTATGAATTCTTCTGTTGACACTTGTGTCGTCTTTATCATTAATGGGATGTCTTAGTTGGTATGGGCATCAATTGTTATCTGAAATGAAATTTACCAAAATCTGTCATATGGATTTTGTTGAAATCTCATGATGCAAGTGTTCCACTAGATTCTTTTTCTTATTTCCTCTGGGTTTTCTTTATATGCCCTTACTAAACCAAGTGTGGCCCTTCTCTTCCTCCATATTATATGATTTTGTTATGTCCTGCAACAGACGGATGAAGAAACTAATGTTGAAATTTCGAGGGATTAGGTGAATTTAAGAAAGTACCTTTTCCTCACTTTTCCTCACTTTCACTGCCTTCTCACTGGCCTTTTTGTTTTTTTCTTTTATTGAGAAAATCTATTGTGTGTTGTTTAGATCATATTTGAATGGTGTCAAAGCATAATTTTTATTTTTTTCCTTAATTTTTTTTTTCTGGTAGCATCTTGTGGATTTGGCTGGATTTGTCTTAAGGATCTGATTCTGAACTAAGGAGTCATCTTTTATAGTTTGAGTAAATTCATGGAATAAGTAACTGCCAACTGATATAACTAAGCCAATCAGCAGTCCATACTACCTATGTGACTTCACATCTTCTAGTTCTCTGTCAACACAATTACCATCTTTGATGGTATCAACACACCTTTTGGTTATCTTTTAGATGGTTTATTTTGATAATCAATGTGAAGTATTTCCTTGTTCAATAGATTTCCACTTCCTAGTGTATTCTGTTTTTGCAGTACTTACTTTGCTATTGCATGGGAGTTAATAATTTTCTTTTTGATGGATCATACTGAATGTTGGGCTATTAAAAAGTAACATGTTGGTAAAATGAGTGTACCTAAAATGAGAGTGTTAAGATGGATAAGTGAAAATACAAGATGAAGTCAATTGAAGATGGGGTGACTTCTATCGATGAAAAGATGAGGAGAGTCAATTGAAATGCCTAGTCATGTGCAAAAGAGAGCGATTAATATACCAGTGAGAACGAGTCATTTGATTCAAGTTGAGAGAATGAAATGATGGAGAGAAAGACCTAAAATAACATTGTTAGAAGTAGTAAAAGATGATATATTAATTAAAGATGTGATAGAAGGACAGAGAAGGAACATGTGGTTGACCTTGATTACTTTGTTGATGATTCATAACTGATATCAAAAGTTTTGGGACTAAGGCTTTGTTTTTATTGTTGTATGACTTGTACCTATTTTCATTTTCAGACTCTGTTTCCCTTTGGGGGAGTGTTGGTATAAATTGTCTTATTTTTTTTATAATTCCCTACAAGGGGTTGAGTAACTTATTTTGTATCAACATCTCTGCAGATTCGTATGTGGCAGCGAGATTCAAGGGACAGGACAGCATTGCAACCTACCCCAGCTGCAGCGATTGATGTCAGTAACACGCCATTTGATCCACACTATATATATTTTGTTGTAATTTGAAAAAAACCTGGTTGACTTAAGCATGATGGTGGAATTATCATTATTCTGAACTTGGTATGTTCACTGATAATAGTTAAATTATTAAAATTTTATCTTGTGTTAATCCTCGGTGCAGATGTTGCCAACAGTTGCATATTCAGATAATCCATCTACAAGCTTTGCTGCAAAATTTGTACATACATCTTTGAACAAAAACCGTTGTTCGATTAATCGGGTTTTGGTAAGTTAGGACGAAACTCAATTTCCCCAAATTATATACTTCAGTAAATTATTTTTCTTAACTGTTTGTTTTCATCTCTATGTGTTTCTTTTCTCTTTTTGAATTCTACCTTTGCTCATTAATGAGTGTTGATATATTTCTATTTGGAGTTTGGAGTGATTTGTCTTTATAAAATAAGCATATTAGCTGTTGGATGCTTTTAATCTGTGTAACAACTAACAACACATTTGTGAGCCTATGCATGTAACATGGATACACCAATTTGTTGAAAGGTTTTATAAACATGCAAACATTGTAATTACAAATGACATGGAGGTAAAATACTGTTAATATGGCTTGCACTTGGTAGCTTGGGCATGGCTTTGGCTGTGTTCTAGAGTAAGCTAGAAGGGATTATAGACTTAGTATAGTATAAGGTCACTCTTAGTTTGAAAATACACAATGTATTCAATACAATAAAAAAGTAAAGAAAGAAAGATCAACATAATGCGTTTTCAAGCAATTTTGATGCAAGAAAAATGGTCCCAAATTGCCAATTGGATGTGCGCTCTATGATTATAATGCCTCCCCTTGCTCTGGTTCACCGGGGAATCCTGGAAGTAAATTTATTGAAAATAAGATGATCATCCCAGGATTTGAAGCCGGCCCCCAAGGGATGAATGGTAGATTCTCCTTATGTCTGTTGGCAGACTTATGAAGTCATGAGTTCCTTGATTTATAGTTTTATATTAACATGCTTATGTATAAAAAAAAGGGTCTACTGCCCCAAACTAGTGTTATTTTTGGCTAATGGTAAAATTAATGTGACCTATAGATGTTAAAATACGGAAATATAAGCAAATGGGAAGTCTTAACATCATCCATAAATCTTATGCGACTATTATGGAGTTATTTTGAATGAGGCCAGTTAGATGGTATGTCCTAATTCATATTTTGATGCTGACATATTAGCTATTTTAATTTTACTTTTTGGTTGCTGAGTGCTGACCAAACATTGTATGGATAATTTTTGTCTTCTTGTATCACTAGATTGCTGTTAACTGAGTTGCTGTCATTCTGATGTGTGTTCTTTTTCTTCTTTTGAAGTGGACTCCTACAGGTAGGCGACTAATCACAGG